>JANSVA010000216.1:20455530-20469643 GCA_025504915.1 Erythroxylum reticulatum
GTGGATCTATCTGAGAAGCAACAGTTCACCACGGTGATGAAGAATCCATTGAAAGCCAATTTAATACCCAGGATAAAAAATTAGTGTACCATGTTGTGGAAAATACATGAGAACTTTTCCGTACACGGTACACGTACAGCTTAATAAAGTTTCAGAAGCAGCTCTAGGCATCTCAATAAGTATTTTGAACATGTGACACAGCAAGTGCAACTTTTGAAAACTGGAGTCTCTGGTTGTTATGTTCCGAGGGGACCACCTTTTAACAGGACCGCGACTTTAGCTGCAGTACAAATACCTGGAAGAACAGTATACGTTATTCTAATATTTTTTTAATAAGAACTTAACTTAAAATTAAATACATTCAGAAAAAGACTGACGTTAAGATTGAATTTGAATTTAAATTTAATATTTTTAATTTATATATAGTATTTTTTTTATAAACATCTTTATTAAATGTGCATTTTAACTAATAAATAGAATTTAAAAAATAAAAATTAAACTCTCTCTCTCCTATCTCTCGTGAGTGCACAAGGTTTTTGAATGCCCAATAGTTCTGGTTGTATTAAGAATAAAAGCCCTCGAGGTATTCGATGCATGGCTTGAGAGGACAACTGCGGAGGATATGGACATAGCCGTCCAACCACATTGTGAATGGTTGGAATTCATCTTCCTCGATAATGCGAAGGTCAGTTAGGTTCTTTATCATCAAAATTTTCACTTATACAATTATTCTTAATACTTTTGTAATTCTTTCCATTAAGTTCTGAGGTCAGTTAAATATATATTTTTTTTAAAGCATAAGGTCAGTTAAATGGAGGAAAAACATATGAGGTAATATATGATGTAATATTCATTTCTTTTGTAGAAATGCCAAGTAAAATGTTTTGCCTTTGATGGTTCTAATTAAATCAATTAACGAGATTTTAGAGATAAATATAGAATGGTGAGAGTTTTGAAATAGTCAATTTCATGATTTTACTATGTGATACTTAGTTAAAGCGTATATTATTAAATAAGTTTAAAACTAGATCAAATAATAGAAAATTATGAGGTATCCAAAATGTTAGATATAGTCTTATAGACTTATTGAATGAAATGTATGCTTAATTGATATATTTTATGTACAGTTGAAAGGATATGAGATGTTGAAAGATTCAAAGAGCGCTTGGTTCACAGAAGATAATAGGAATGAGAATAAGAATGAATATAGGGAGGAATAAAAATGGATATAATCATTATCCATTATAGTTGGTTAAGATGAAGGAATGATTACCATTACCATTGATAGTAGTTGAATTGTAAAAAATATTGTAACTAATTAATTACAAAATAAATTATATTTTAATTAATTGATTGATTATATTTTAATTAATTATATTTCAATTAATTAATTAATTATAATATTTTAATTAATTATATTGTAATTAATTATTTAATTAATTTCACCATAAATTTGATTATTGAAATTAAAGCTTTACTTATAAAATTATTTGGCTCATAAATATACCTTTTATCTATCTTCTATATATAAAAAATTAGAAAACATACCAATCACTGCCATCCTTCTAAATTATAAGAGGAATGGAGATTGCCCAAAACTAAAAAATAAAACTCTTAAGTCTTTAATAATAAGTTTATATCAAATATTAATTTTCATTATATATCTATACTTTTTTTATATATAAAAAAATCACATACCGTAGTTAATCATACTAGCAGTAGACTAAGTAATGAAACGATAACATAGGCCCGCATTTTGATCTGACAAATCCAATCCAAAACGACACAACAGCTAGCTTTAGACTCATTCTTCTCTTGGACTTTGATGTTCATTTCCCTGTGGAAAATTACACTTCTTCTACTCTATGATTTGCGAGCGTGCCTTGATCTCCCCCCACGGGGAAAGCACTAAAATGTGTGTCCCTGGGCCATTTTTATCATTTGCGTGTACCACAAACTTCCAAGCGCATTGGTGGCGAGTGGAGAGAAACATTGCAGAAAGCGGAGGAGTTGCCTACTTGCCTATGGTGAAAGAGAGAAGTCTGGGCGTTGGAACTTTAGAACCCATAAAATAAAGCTAATACTACGAGAACAAAAAGTCTTTAAAGTCTCTTCCTCTGTCTCTCTCCAATTATGACAATAACTGTTGCTCTTTCAGAGACGGGGAGGAACCCACCTCTTTTTCTTCACGGGCCATGTAGAAGAAAATGAGGCATTGTTCTTGTATTGTGACTGCTCTATCAGAGAGAGAGAGAGAGGTGATGAAGATGACGATTATGATGATGAGAGAGAACAACAACAAGAAAAGCAACAAATAACAACAGAACATAAGAGAAGAAAGATAGAGAGAGAAGACGAGAGTTAAAATGTCGTTATTACTTATTTTAGCTTCTTCTTCTCAGTAGTCATCTAGCGACAGCTCTCACGAAGACATCGACTTTTTCTCTTATTATTATTGGCAACCCAACAGAGGAGAAGAGGGAGTAGCAGAAACAGATACACTATTACTCAAGTCTCTTGTAACTTGGTTGGAGAACAAAGAAACAAAACACAAACATCTCTAACTCTCTCTCTCCCCAAAAATCTCTCTTTCTCTGTTACAAATTCTGAGTAGGCTTTTGACCCCACTCCACCCCATATAACACCTACATACACATATCCATAGTTTTGGTTTTTCCCTTCTAAAAATCTGCTCTCTTTGTCTCTCCCTTTCTCTCTCACATCTATAATTATCGTAACAACTCTACAGCAACTGGGGTATTTGCTCGTAATATTCTCTCCATCTCTCTCTCTCGCTCTCTCTATATATAAAAAGATTGTGTCTTTTGTCTATTAAGAATCCAAACGATAAAATTTAGTTGTGGCTACTACAAGGAGTAGGCAGCTCCTGTCAGAGTCTGGAGCTTTTGCAGACTGGTCTCCTTCTTCTACCTCTGCTGCCATCCGCGCCGTCTCCGGGGCCGACGATCTCTGCCTCGGCTTCAATGCCGGGGCCACCGCCACCGCGGGCAGCGGCCCATCTGCGGTCTCGGGCCCAACATGGCACAACTCAGCCCGGAACATCAACTACGGCCTTCCCTCCGAAATGGGCGTGGGTCTCAGAGATGTCTTCGTGGTGGCTCCGGCAACTTCTTTTAACCACCAACATCACGAAAGCATCAATCTCGCTAATACTGATCAAATCAACGGCCTAAATGCCGCTGCCACCGCGCTCGGTGTTGGTGTCGGTGTAGGTGTCATCCCACTCCTCTCGGCGGCTCCTTGCCTCACGCCGCAAAACATGGACGATCAAGACTTGTTAAATGTTGGACGCAACAAGATTGGTGGATTCCAGTTTTGGCAGAACCAAGCTTCTTACCACCATAGTCATTATAATATCAAGAATAGAACCTCTGCTTCTATTTTTGATCATCATAATAATTCGTCCACGAATTTGCTACAAGGTGTTAGTACTATGGGTGTTGCCGACAATTCATGTTCTTCGGGCCCAACAACGTGTCAAGATTGTGGAAACCAAGCTAAGAAAGATTGTAGTCATAGAAGGTGTAGAACTTGTTGTAATAGTCGAGGATTTGATTGTTCTACTCACGTGAAGAGCACCTGGGTACCGGCGGCACGGCGTCGAGAGCGTCAGCTCATGACAGCTGACGGTGTTGGTGTTGGTGCTGGGTCTTCTGCTTCAACTTGCGGTGTGAAGAAACCTAGATTGATAAACTCGCAGACCACCACAACTTCGCATACTTCCACTTCCAACACAACCCCAAGAAGCTTCGACACTGGTTCAAGTCACCAAGGTTCGAATATTATTCTTTACCCTCTCGTTGTTTACTCGAGTGAAGTTCGTTAATTTTGTTTCTCTAGGGTTGTGATAAAGTGATAAAGGTTTCAGTAGGGTTTGACAAACTTTGTCTACAGATGCGAGTTTCAAAGAGAATTTGCCGGGGCAAGTACGTGAAACCGCAGTTTTCAAGTGCGTGCGAGTGACAGCAGTAGATGACGGTGAAGATGAGATTGCGTACCAAGGTGTGGTAAAGATCGGTGGGCATGTGTTCAAAGGTTTTCTGTATGACCAAGGAGTGGAAACAAGAGAAGGGTTCCCTGACATATCGGAGCTACATTTGGGTGGTGGTAGTAGTGGGAGAAATGGAGCTTCTTCGCCCTCGCCGGTTCTTGACTCTGCCGATGTTTATGGACCTTCTGGTGGTGGTTTACTTGGAGGTTCAAGCTATGGTAATCCGATGAGTTGAACTTACTTTCAAGGTTTATCATGAAGATGTGTTGACATTCATGTCGTGATTTTTCTCAATTATTGTCAATAGGGTTTTGGTGACTGAAACTTCTAGATTTCTATCTCTTACTAACGTATGTCTCCTGAATGATAATCAGCTTATTGGTTTTGGTTCTCTTGTTTCTTGTGTCAATTGCACTCGGAAGATCGTCGTATGCCAAAGAAGTTTTATTGCCTCACTATTAATAGAGTAATTGCGGTGACAAACTTGGGAGAAAGATGAATAGTAATTGGCAAGTTTTATAGTTCCCTAGTTTTATTAATTCTTGAACTCCGACCATGATTAGCGTTTGCTTTCCATTTTTATTTTTACCATTTTCTTTCCAATACTCCTTCAGTACATAAAACACAACACGTTTGACAAAGATGACATCTACAGTGTGAAATCATCATTTTTCACCGTCAAGTGATAATGCGATATAAAAACCAAATGGTGCGGTTCTCTTCTAGTCTGTGCTTTCTATTCATCCCTTGGGCATTTAGATCTTTTCCCATATGCCGTGTACTTTTCTCAAATCATGTACTGGTATGGTAGAGTGCTAAATTATATTGCACCAATTAGCTTGCTTTTTTGGCTAGTTTGGTTAGACTGGTTGGCCTTAGATTAGGATTATTGGACCTGTGCTGCTAGTTTAGGACTTGGCATGGAAAGTCAACCGTCATTTGTTTCCATAGAAGGATGAGCATTACTTGGTTGATCTTTACGGCCCACTTCAATTCTGCTAACGTTTTCGTAATGTGGACAATCTTCTTATTGCATTATGTACGCAGCTTCTGCTTCTGTCCCTTTAGGTCTGCATTTGTTTTGCTTTCGTGTTTTTCTCCAAATAGAAATAGTTACGTTGTTATGCATGATTGGTTATGCATCGGTTTTATGAGTTTAACGTGTAAAGATGGAAAAGCTTAGGAACTTTACCATCTAATTGATTCTTGAAGTTTGTCCCCTGTTACCGATTTAGATGGAACTATGCGATGCGAGGTATAGTTTTTAGTATAATGTCATCTTATGTTGTTTTCTCCCTGTTCTGCAATAGGCAACAGTGCCTATTGTGCTTTCTGGAATGAGTGTCTGTCTTGGCTCATTCAGATGCTCAAATATCCTTTGGGCTTTGATCTTATGTGCTACTGCTGACCACTTTTAATTAAGTAAGCCTATGCAAGTTATATTTTTGCCTGCCTTTTCCCTTTTCCTCCGTTGTCCCCCATTAGATCCCTCCGCATGGAATATATTTTGTCATGTATGTATACCCTTCCTTCCATTTTGTTGTATTGCTGCTTTCCAGATGCTGCTTGGCACATTCATGCACTGTGTTGGTGCAATGTAACAAGGGCTATCACCTTGAAGGTTGTTGTTTCTGTTACCTTATTATCTTAATATGTAATGCAGATGACTTACGTTTCTTTGTCCATTTCTGGAGCCTAAATATGTTAATACGCTTATCACACTACACTCCAAGTTGCATGTTATTGCCCCTTCTTTAAGGCACATTACCGTAGTATGTACCTTGCTGAGGATGTGCATAATTCAGCTTCGTAAAATTTCTAGCTTGTATTATATATATATATATATATATATTGTGAGTACAACTAGGTGACCCAAAATCTGGTGGATTTTGTTTCCATGCTGCAACATAATCTCATATTCTGGAAGATAATACGAAACAGTCCTTGAAAATGGAAAGTTCAACTAAAAGATAGTCACTAATTCTTACATGTTTTTCATTAAGCTAGATATGGTTTTTGTTGAATTACTCTTTGGACCATGTGACAATTTAAAATTCTTTGATCATAATAAAACCAATTTTTGGATTTCAAGTCCGCTTGCTCCTGGGTGGAGTTATTCCATCTCAATCTTGAAGTTCGTAGTTGATTTCTATATGAATGCGTGATGTGTGCTGTGATTGATAATCTTGAAATTTACTGGCGATCATGATACTCTTGAAAGGGGTTGTAATCTAATTATTGCATTTGCAAGACGGAAACCACGCTCTATTTCACTTTGTTGAACTTTAATACTGAGCTAAATAATTACTTCCCTCTGGTTTGGGACGTCGAAATTTAGTTGCTTTCTTAATGTGAATTACTATAAACACAGAATAGAAATAGAAGGAAACTTATTAATAATCACGTTAAATTTATAAAATCTTGATTGAAAGGCTTTTGGTTTGTTTACACATCACATATAGGAGATTGATGTCCCCTTTCTTTCTGTCAATATTTGCATGTGTTGTGGTACCTTTCTGAGCATACAGAATTATGTAAGTGTGGTTTTGCTGTTCAACGTGCCATTTGAGTATTGTCATGGATTGGTTAGTGTATAGAATGACTTCTTATTTTTCATTGTCGAGCTTCTTATTCAATATGCATGCCCTATTCGTTATGGATTATTGGTTTTATGATTCTTATGTTTTCAAATCAGCGTAGATGTTAAAAGAGTTTCGTATCTCATCTGTGTAGTAGTAAGTGATAATCTATTTTATCTTCCTGTTACTTGCTTACAACGAGGGTTCCCTTCTGTTTCTTTACAATTTTGTTTTTAATTCTAGAATGGACTTTCCTTGGAAGTTCGTGATTGTAATTTTTTTTAATAATCAAAAGACTTTGATTGCTTGATAATTTGACAATCGCCGTATTTGCTGAAGAACCGGAAGTCCTTGTTGACTCCATTCTTGTCTTTTCTGTGATAAAAAGCAACACGTCTAACTCTCACACCCCCGTGTCGGTCAAACCTGTGGTCTGGGGGCATCCTTCCAGAGGAAGCCGGTTCTTAAGGCAACCCATTGCATAATGTCATATATATACAGTGACGCCGAATTTGTCGATTGTTAGCACATTTTACCGATATTCGTTATCACATGTGGCTGGGCTCGGCTCTCGTACTTGGTTATTCTGCAAAGATGGCCGTTGACATACTAGCGAATCCTATACTAGGCGTGCCAAATCCAGACACAAAAGCCCTCTTTTACAGTTAATTATTAGTCAATAAATTCAGACTTAATTATCAGATATGTATAACTTGTCATTTAGTATTATTAATATCCCATTGTGTTTGGTAGTCACTTGACAACCAAGTTACAAATGATAATGTAGTTGATATTAGAATTAGTAACTCAGTGATAGTAAGGTCCTTTTTGTTTGTGGTGAAGGGTCCGATTCTCCTTTTCCCAATTCTTACTCAAATGCAAACACGGCTTTTCACACTTGTTTATCGATATGAATGGAATGGGGCTCCTGCAGTTCTTGTTTAGTTGAAATGGTGGAAAGGAGATAACCTAAATGTTTACATCAGCAATGGTTACACAGCCTTAACAAAACTTATTAATAACCACACGTTGCAAGAGCCTGTGGACTGGAGACACAAGGAAGCTGAGAACGTGCTTGGATCATAATTCCTTTTTAGGTGGCGCCCCACAAGACTGCTATTTATTCTAGTACATGAAAGAACCAAAGGAAAAATATTTGTAAAAAGCGCCTTATGGTGAAGTATCATACAGTAACCTGAGTTTTGGTAATATGAAATGCTTCATTAAATTCAATATTCACTTATTATGCCCATAGTTCCAAAACCTTAATCCCAAAACTGTCATGGCTTCGTTCTTGATAATGGCAAAACATGCATGATCTTTATAAACCAGTAAGATGATGGTTAGAGCCTTAAACAACTCTCGGGCTTAATTAATTCTTGTATCTCCTAAAAACTTATTGGAGATCAGCCACGAATATTTACAAGATCCACAAGGAATAAGCCCTAGTTGGGCCATGCAACAAAGAAATTCATGAAACTAATTTTGGCGAGGACAGTAAAGATGAGAATAAACTTTCACGACGATACTCCATAGTAAGCCCCTAAAGGATACAAATCCTACTTTATGCAAAAGGACTAAAGGAGAACAACTGATGCAAGTAGAATTTAGCTGTTTTATTGTAGCAAAATAAGCTCCATGTATGACGACAAACAAAATCACAATCCATATTGCAAACTCCATAAATGCTTTCAAACAGTCAAAATATAAGAGTTTTGAACAAAATCATTTCCTCAAAAAGTGAGGATTTGAACCTTTACACACAATCACTAATATGTAAAAGATGAGTCCTTATATTTCCCATGGACGTTGAAAATTGATAATCTCTTCTCCTTTTCATAGAATAGCATCATTTTGTTAGTGGAAAGCATATTTGATGTGTTTCTTATGGCATCTTCGGGGACTGAGATGGCTGCCTTTGACATATCTGGCATTTTACTCCATGGTCAATTATTTTGGTATACAAAGTCTGGATTAATGAAGATAAGCTAATTTTGGCTAAATGTGTTTGTTTGACATCAAGTACAGCTGCATAACTAAACAGTTCAGGTTACACGCTTTGCTATCAGGGACTAGAAGCATACCTTCAACATATAAACCCATGACTAGTATTATCAATCTATGAAACTCTAACACCGGTGAGTTCCAGTTGAGCAACAGCAGCATTAATGGCGTCAATGACATCCATTTTTCCTAGATTAAGGGCTTCATCAAGTGGAGTCCTCTCATGGCTAAAAATCAGTCAATGGTTATGCATGTAACGAAAAACCATTTGCACCATACGCACACACACAACCACAGATGCAGAAGTTTGGTGCTTTAACAAACCTGTTTAGACTGCTTATGTTGGCTCCAGCTAAAATCAATTTCTTAATGACCTGTGAACTAGTATTTAATTAAGAATAGAATATTATGAAATCACAATACACACAGAGTGATGGATACCTCAACATGACCATTGAGGCAGGCCCAGTGAAGAGGTGTATTCTTCTCCTCATTAGAAGCATTGACATCCTGCTCAATAGACATGTCAAATTAAACGCCTATACCTAAGCCCCTAAACTTGCAATTCTGTGACAATGCAGCACAGTTGGAAGCTGAGCAAGCAACAGTAACAGTATAATAGCCACATCAGTTGCAGAATTCATTCCAGTTATACGCTTTAAATACTTAGCACATTTACAACCATTTGTTTGTAGTTAAGGCTGGCATCAGCCATGCTAGATAAGCAAAGGAACACCAACTAATTTATTCTGCTAACATGCTACATTGTTTTGAAGTTAAATTACATATAAGTTCTCAATCCGACATTTTAGTTGCATGGACTTAAACATGCCTAACAAAAATTTGGGCCTAAGAATGGTTTTGGTGATCATTTAAAAGAGCATTCAATGTTGGGGCCAGAACATAACACAACACAAGGTTGCATAATTTATAGCGTATGGGTGAAAGATAGGAAGAAAGGAAATAAATGAAAATCTAAGGCTAGAATAAAATTGAATTCTATTTGTAAGAAAGATGCTGATGCAACAATAGGGCTATTATCTAGAATGCTTCCAAAAACCATATAAAGCAAGGAAATGTTAACATGTAATCAGTTCAACCCAAGAGTGATAAGCGCTTGGGCATGGACTTGGAAGCCTGCTATTTTCTGATAGAAATGCTCAAATAACCCATTTAGTGTGTGTATGAACATGATAGAGATTCATATTGCCTCTACAGTGAAATGCAACGGAAATCCGGATTAATTTATGAATAACTACAATGAAAATAATTAGAACAGTTGCTACAAGCATTTGTAGAAAAAAAATGACCAGAACATTGCTCCACACAAACACGCTCAAGACATGATGAACAACTGCCTGTTTTAACATTCTCATTATTTGGGTATGCGTTTGAAAGAAGTTAGTTTTGCATTGTTATCATTGCCTAAACTAGCTTTACCTTCCAAAATTACTTACAAATAGAAGCATGGAGTCTGAAAACTTTCTTTCGCCATAGAAGAACAAATGAAGAATGAATACATACCCATAACATGAACAAGCCAACCAAAAATACTAGCAATCATACATCAAGTAAATCACAGAGTTACAGCCTGAGTACGTTTAAATTGAGAAGTATGTTAGATGAAAGCACTCACCACACCATGACTGATAAGGTACTCCACAACGTCAACGAGATTATTGGCAGCAGCCATATGGAGTGCTGCAATCCCAAATCAGTAACTCAAAATCTCAACGAAAATGTTAAAAAGTCAACAGAAGAAAATAGTTATTCTTCCTCACCTAGGACTACTACAAATTAAAACAAAAATCAAATAGGTGGCAGTAAACTAGGTGCATCAAACTCAGCTAGGACACATTCCATAAAGAGACAACTTTTAAGAAATAGAGTCCACAACCAGTTGGAGTGGAGCTAATTCCTTTGAAAGAAACCTGGATCACTCTACAAAAGCCCGCCGACAACACACTAACATCCTATAAAGAAGAGTAAGCGAGGAAAGAACCTGTGCGGCCCAGTGAATCCTTGGAATCCAGAGAAACACCAGCAGCCTCTAAGCTTACGATGACATCAATATCATCATATCTTGCAGCCTGTGGAAGAAGCCAAATATTGCAAAGAGAAGGCAAAAACACAAACAATAAAGTCAGCTAACAAAAAAAAAAAACGAAAGGGTATGTTAAGGCAGAAAATGGGGGGTGGCAGAGAACCTCAAGCAAGGCGTCGACGCCCTCCGGCGATGTTTCCGTTTGGCTGTGGTTTGCGTCCGCTCCCATTGGCTTCGAGGTAAACCGTACACAAGTCGACGTCGGCGATTTTACCATAATACTAGAAGTCCGGGCCTTGAAGTGCCTTGCCTGGCCTGGTCCAGTTTCAACTAGACCCAAGACCAAGAGAGGTATGGAACAACTTATTTTATTCTTTTAACCAATTGAGTCCGTTCGCCTCGGTTACTCTTTTCAATTAATCAACATCATAAATGAAAATTTAAACGTAGAATGAATAAGGAGGCGTTTTACTTTTATATCGACCACAGCAACCCCTCGTATCGTTGGTGCCTCCTATCTCTCCAATCCCTAACAGAGAGGGAGTCCTGAGTCCTCTCTCTCTTCTTTGTTGAATCGTTAATAAGTTTGTTCTTTATTACCTCTTTCTTTCTTTTTTTTTTTTTTACAGTTACTTACCATAACAATTCACGTATGTCTCTGTTCCTTTGAGAAAATTAACACAAAAATATCAGATTAGAATAGACTTATATTTTGAAATTTTTAGTGCTATACAATAAGAGTTTGCCTTTGATTTCTTCGTCTGCATCATCATCTTCATCATGACGTCAGTTATTAACATGGACGTTGATCTTTTAGCTTCCTCCCTTCTTGGTACTTCCCTTCAATATCAGGTATTCTTGTTTTTATTCTCGGTTCCATTTCGATTCCTAATACTTGTTACAAGATCCAATTTTTGTTCGCATTCTGGGTGTTTTCGTTTTTCTTTTGTGATCTGTGTTTTGGCTGCTTAGGAAATTGTGCTGAAGAATTTAGGAAATCGAATAAATGAAATATTTAGACTTGTCGTTGATTTGGGACTTTCATTACTAGCAGGGGTTTGGGTGTATCTTAAGGAAAGTCGAAATTTCTTAATTCGGTGGTTCTTCACAAATAAAGATGTGATTTTGACTCTAGGTGTTGTAAATTGATGTGGGATTTTGGTTTCAGGGTGAAATCCAGAGCAAAGTGGAGAGGAGTGACAAGGGATGTGGGGATCATGGTGGGATATGTGCTATATGCTTGGACAAGATTATGCTTCAGGAAACTGCTCTAATCAAAGGCTGCGAGCATGCTTACTGGTTAGTCCAATCAATTTCCTTCCTTATCGTAGTTTACTGGTTTCAAGCTAGTGCTTCCTTAGCCATACCTTTTCCCACCTATGCCCTGTTTACTTGTCTATTCTATTGGATTTGGAAGTTCATGTGCTTGTGTGTATGTTACATAGAAGAAGAAAGCAAGCAGAAGGAAGAAGATAGTAGATAAGAAAAATGATGTCGTAGTGTTTCCTTTATGTTCTTTAATTAAAATGATGCAGTTCAGTCTATATCTTACGTTCCTTAGCTATACGTGTCTACATACGTGTGGCATGGGTATGATGACCTGTGTCAGTCGAGGGAAGACATGGATGTCTATATCTGTAACAAATGACAGGTTATAGGAATGTCAGATAATAATGCCGCGTTGTTTTTTCTTCTCATTGTCCCTCAATTTCTGTGCATGACTATCATGTTCATAATCTCTTCATTTGCACTTAACAACTTGGTATTAGAGTCAAAAGAACCTTAGAGCATTATCATGGAGGAAGGAACAAGAGCATCTGAACTTCGATGAATCAAGGAGAATGTGAAAACGTGGCTGGAAAACCAAGTGAGGCATGAAAAGTTGTTGGTGGGGAACCATGGAAGAATGAGGAATTGAAAACCACGTTCTACCAGTTTATACAAACCATTATAGGCGCGAGGGAACAAGGTACACTAGGGAAGGAGCCTATAATACCTTTAACGGGAGCTGTACCCTGAAGAGAGATTTACACGACGACTATAAGGTTCAGCAAAATCGACTTACCAATGTTCGAAAGTGGGGTGAAAGGGTGGCTGTATAGGATAGGGATTACTGCAATGCATTTGGAAGGGGAGGCATAGGAATGGTACCAACTATTTAAGAGGAGGCGAATGCTAGGGGAATCGTTAAGTTGGGATGAATTGAAAAAATCAATAACACAATGGTTCGATGAGGAAGTGTTCGATGATCTAGTGGGGGAGTTCAAAGAACTTAAGCAAGAAGGGTCCGATACAAGATTATTGCACCATATTCAACAAATATTCAAATTGACTCACATTGTCTAAAGAATACCTTGTCAAGTTCTTCCTAATAGAATTGAGGCTAGAATTGGAGGTTATCGTGAAGCTCTTAGAACCCACCTCTCCCTAGCAAGAAAGCGGGAGGTGGTGCTAACCATTCATAATATGACACTGCTCACAAATGGGTCTTCACGAGTTATTCCCACCCTTAGGAGCAAACAACGCTAGTGGAAAGGTAGGTTCCTAGGTGTTAACTGGGTCCCAAAGCCCAACTCGAGAAGGGCATTCTTCCAACCCCAAGGTGTTACCATGCGAATAAGGTCAACGTGAAACACGACGCCAACCAAAGCCTTGAGTAGTAAGGACTTTGACAAGCGAAGACCGAAAGACTTAAAGCTTTTGGTGCAACAAGAGGTACACTCCAAGCCATAAATGTTAGAAGAAATAACTTCAGTTATACATGGTTGAAGATGATGGGGAAGTTAGGGAAGATTCGGGAGAGCCAAGGAAGGAAACAATGGAGAATTCGAACACCTACACGTCTCATTCCAAGCGTTGATAGGAGGAATTGAGAAGATGGGAGTACAAACAGATGTGAGTGATGGGATATCACGCTCAAAGTTCGAATCAATGATGGGAGCATGCATTATTTTGTAGATGAGGCATTGGATAAAAGGGACCATGAGAGGCTAGAGTCCATTCCAGACATTAGCAATACGGTGGGAGGAGATCTTCGAAGTACCTGTTGATAGAGGTATAGAAGATTCACGTGGGAAATGCGAGGCATATCATTTGTGACGGACGTGTTGATAGTTCCATTTGGTAGCTGAGACGTCATTTTGGGCTTGCAGTGGTTGGCAACTTTAATGATGTCTTATGGAACTCTAAGACACAAACCATGAAGTTTTCATAGGAAGGAAGCTTGATAACATTATCAAGCAACAAGAGTGTTGGAACCAAGTTGGTATTAGGGAAAGGACTAAGAAAACTAATCAAGGGAGCTTGGGCCTCATATCATTTGTGACGGACATGTTGATAGTTCCATTTGGTAGTTGCGACGTCATTTTGGGCTTGTAGTGGCGGGCGACTTTAGTGATGTCTTATGGAACTCTAAGACACAAACCATGAAGTTTTCATAGGAAGGAAGCTTGATAACATTATCAAGCAACAAGA
>JANSVA010000216.1:20469743-20479936 GCA_025504915.1 Erythroxylum reticulatum
AAAGGACTAAGAAAACTAATCAAGGGAGCTTGGGCCTCTATATAATGCAACTAACCACTCTGGTTGAAAATCAATTTAAACAGATGAACATAGAAGAAGAAGGCACGACCATTGATGAACTTCAGTCTCTATTGGTTGAGCTTGGGAAATTATTTCAAGAGCAGATCATTAGATTTGCCTCAAGGAAGGATTAGACTTGGTTCATGTTAGGCCCTTGTAGTACTTGGTAGAACAAAAAGATGCGATCAAAAAGGCGGTGTTGGAGCTGCTCTCACAAGGATTCATCCGCTGCAATGTAAGCCCATATGCATCTTTGATTGTTTTGGTGTGAAAGCATAACTCATGGTGCATGTGGGTAGAATATTGCGAGTTGAACAGACACACGATGAAGGACAAGTTCTAGATTCCTATGATTGAGGAACTCTTGGACGAGCTGCATGGTTTCCAGTTGATACTCCAAATTGGACTTCCAATCCAGATATCTATTCGAATGTGGGAAGGAGATGTGGCCAAGACACCTTTAAAACCCATGAAGGTCATTACGAAGTTTTGTAATGCACTTTGGGCTGATGTACGTCAAGTTTTCAGAGCCTTTGGAACGAAATTTCCTGGTCATTCCTCAGAAGGTCCATACTTGTCTTCTTTGATGACATTCTCAATTACACCGATAGTTTCCACCAACACTTATGCCCAGTAAAGGAAGCGCTGGAGACCCTTTGAACTCATTAGCTATACTTGAATGGGAACAAATGCATCTTTTCTGTGTAGCCTCTGCAGCGAACTTTTCTCTTCACTGTTATTGTTTTTTTGTGGTTGATGATAGTTAGTAGAAAACCTTCAGATGTGTTCCTTAGAATATGCTGTCGGCGCCAAACACAAAAGGATGTGCTTTGTTTAACTAATTGGGATTTAACTAATATCAGAGCTAGTTTAGATACTATCTTGTGGTTTACTTTCTTGTGATATGGAATTCACTGTGATAGTTCTCTTGTCATATGATATCTGCTTCACTTTACCAGTTTGCTCAACATTGGCTATTCCACAGAGTAATACGTTATTAGTAAATGTCGCTGGTTTATTAATGGGAATTGCATACGGTGGGACAGTTCTTGATTTGTTTGCACCATTTTTGAGATTGTGATTGGTTTGATGGCGTACCACATTCTCTTTTTCTGCATATGTTAATTCATATGTGTATTCTTAATCTCTTCTTAGTATGCTATCTAATTTTGTTGCTTTCATTTGTTTCTTTTGTCTTCAAGAATTTTTCACTTGCATGCGACTATTCGTTGAGGCTTACAGTTGCCTCATTGTTGAGGAGTTAATTAAAAAATCTACACTGCTTTCCTATCGACTTAAATTTTCTGAGCAGGTTGGTGGAATTTAGAAAGAGAGGTATGTCTACTTTCTGATCTTTGACAAGCCCCTACTGGTAGATATTTTGGCCACTGAGAGTTCTTTTAGTGAATTTTTTTGCAAGTTCTTTTGGTGAATTTGCCATCTATAAATGTTGACGTTTTTCACCAACTTTCTTATGGTTTTACCTATATGGTTTTTGAGCAATGTAAATTTGAGGAACAAACTTTGAATTCTTTGAAGAAGTGAAAAATCTCCTCATTTCTTTATCTTTTTATGGTGGTTGATTAGTTAAATTCGTGATTTCATGAATTGCACACTAAAAAGTAGCAGGTCATTCTAGTATTTAGGTCTCCAATCTTCTGTTCTTTGTTTTGTGCAGTGTGACGTGCATCCTTCGATGGTCCACATACAGGCAGATTCCTACCTGTCCTCAGTGCAAAAATCCCTTTGAATTTCTCAATGTTCATCGTTCCCTTGATGGCAGGTACCTATTACTTGTCTGTCCTCCAAAAAACACATGTTCCTACCAGTAGTGATTGAGTGGACTGATCTTTGTCACTTTAAAATTATCTTGTCAGTTATTCTTTTAAAAAACAGGATGGCTCAATTGTTTCTAATGCCTAGTTTCCTCTTCTTTACCTTGTTTTTTTTTGGGGCGTTTCTCATAGATATATATATTTGTTCTTTTACAGCATCCAGGACTATATGTTTGAAGAAAGTGTGTGCCTTCTTCTTAGAGCTACATGGTTCAACCCTTTAATTCTGGAAGATCACAACTATGGTTGTGATGATTTAGAGGACTATGAATATGGATACGAGGAAGAGGATGATCTTGATGAAGTTTTCTTCAGCAGATCATCAACTCTTCGTATTGGTAACCGAAGGTGGGGTGATAATGGATATGTTAGGGCAGGCCGTCAAGAAGCAAGACCAGTCCATCGGCCAAATTCCCAGGAGGCAGGGGCAAGTTCTTCACGTGAACCTAAAAAAGAGGTAGCAAAAGATAAAACAGGGCGAAGGGCAAAGCAGGCGCTCAGGCGAGAAGCTGCGGACAAGGCAGCTGCAGCAAAACATCAACAGCATTTGGCAAGGTTTGGAAGGAAGTGATTTCTGTATTCTACGAGTGGAGTGGCCAGCTCTTTAAGCCAAAAACCCTTTTATGTGGTCGTTGTACACTTTTTGTACTTTAACTTGGGGAAATAATGTAACTGGATGGTTGTTTGGGTATGCCAGAGGATACCCATTGTATCTTTCAATGTTCGATTTCCATATGCAAAAGCCAGTAACCCAATTTATAACATCAAATTTATCGCAGTTGGACTTTCTTAGTTTCCTGGATTGAATTGATCGCTAAGACATTCTCGGCCTTGGATGAAGTTGATAGCTCCCTTTTTAATTTAGAATCCATTTGGAAATTTGATGGAGTTGGTTTGTAAATCTGTAAAATATGATGTCAATCAAAATAAATGGATTTCAAAATTATATGGTTCTAATCGTTGATGTCATGATTCAGAACGTGGAACTCTGCAGGCAATTTTATGCGAGGCAGGACAGGTTTCTAGCTGGAGGTCTCATTCTTATAGACCACTGGTATTGAAAGGAATAGTTAAATATCACATAACATTTTATTTTATCGACAGAATTGAACTTTTATATTGAAATATGTACGAATACAACATATCAAGAGATTTGTCATGAGGCCCCCACAATTGTCACCATTGTAGTGGTCCCAATTCTCGAATCCTTACCAAAAGGCAGTTGGTGGTGTTGCAAAAATAATTCGAGCTCATTTGCAGCATTAGGTGTTGAAATGTCAACAATTTCATATCCATGTTAGCAAGCTTTCTTACTAGACACTTGATCCAAGACTATAAGCAGGCTCTTGTTGTAGGTGACGCGCAAGATGTGATTTTAGTGCTGCTTGAAAGAAGATGTGAAAGCACAGAGAGCAAAAATATTAGTTGTGATAGTAAAGAAGAAAATCAAAAGACTCCCTGGAGAGGAGTCAGTGAGTTCTCTTCTAGTGAACGTCTAATCAGCATATAGAGTGTCCAAATTATCTAGTTGGCATGCTATATCAGTTGGTTTAACGATCTAATAATGGGCAACTAACAAAAATATAATATAATTAAATTTTAAGTTACAAATAATTCCATTTTATAAATGTTAAGGTATAATGTGTATCAACATGGGCCAACTTAGATTTTTTGCCAAACATTAAGCGGTAATTTGCAATTTTTGCTTAACTTTCTCGGTTAATTCTTTCATAACTTCACCTATTCCTCTTTTATTTGTTGTTCCTTTCCATTATTTTCTATCATCTACTTGCTCAAATTCACCGGTATTTTAGTGTTCAAAAATGGTGATCGACTTGTCATATGTTTAACAAAATCTAAAGGCTCAAAATTGGTTACACCTAAGAGATACACATAATGTAAGGTGAAATTAAAGAAAGGGATTGACAAAACTGTAATCTAAGTACCTTTTTCATCTAAATGTCGCTAATTTAGGGATGCGGTCTCAACATGCATATCAAAAGCAAATTGTAAAATTATCTAATTAAAATAAAGCATAATATAATTGTAATGATAACAAACGCTTTTAACCTCAAAACCTCATATTTTAGGCTTATATATGAAAAATTCTAAGCACTTTCATCCAAATCAATAATCAAAACATTCATTCATAATGGACCAAATAAAAATCCATCTAATAATGCTTTCATATTCTAACTTAATTCATTGACTTGCAACAATTAAACATGCTTCAATAGAAGAATCAACAAATTAGAGATCTTTAAAAAGAAGAATCAATAAATAAAAATTAAAATTTTATTAAAATTTGCTTGAGTCACTTAAAGATTACATTGTCTCTAATATACACAATAAAGTCCATAAAAGAATAGAAAAATAATTGAAAAGATAAAGTGAATTGGTACTTTCCTAATTTATAATCTAGAAGTTTGTATTTACCATCCATTATCATCCTTGAAAAAATAAAATAAAATAAAGATTGAACAATAGAAAGAAAATAAAGAAATATAGTTAAATTTTTATGAAAAGAAACTATGGTTTAGAATATTCATAATAAATAAAATAAACAACATAATATTAGTTTAATAGGGCTAACTCCTTCTAACAATCAATATAAAATAAAATACTTATTCTTTATATTAAAAATATTTCTTTCATTTTTTCTAGTTTCATATCTCTTTTATCATAATAAAGTTGGCAAGTTTTTGTTCACTCAATTATTTATAAATTTCTCAAAATTATCTTTTGAGGAATTGAAATTAATAATCATTTGTATAAACCTTGTATCATCATAAACTTACATGCTTAATCTACTTTCCATCCTACAATCATTAGCATAGCCTAGTTCTTCACCTAGAAATCCTCTCTTCAACTCAACCCTCCTTCCTTCATCATTGATGCTCCATAATCAAAACTTCCTAAGATGAGCACTTGACGTCTTACTTTCTTTAACAAGATCTCAGATTTTCCTTTTCTGGCAACATTTCAGGTTACACAAACAACTTCCCACCCCTCAAATCTTCCCTTCCTGCCTCAAAACTTCACCTTCAAGCTATTGTCCTCCTCCTCAACCCTCCCAAATTGATGCTTTAGGTAGTTAGAGAAGCAAAACCTGATGCAAAAGCTTTATTATACATCACCAAGTAGCATTGATGACTAGCAAGTTGTAACTTCTCTACTTGAGATCCTGAAAGAAGGAGTTTTATGATGGAACTTAACAATTCTTGGTTACTTTCTAGAAAAAATCGTCTATTACCCATTATTGAAGTTCTAGGCTATTGCAAACTAGAAGCCATTTGGCAGAACAGAAATTTTGGTAAATGAAGAAGAAATTTTTTTTCTTTAAATTCCCAAGTAGTGTCATTGCAATGAAAGTTATAGAGGCTAGTCCATGACATGTTATGAATAAACCCAACTTGCTTCAAATTTGGAAACCTAGATTAGCAATAGAAGGTTTCATAGTCAGAAATATTCCATTATGGATATGTGTGCATGGTGTTCCCCTTGAATATTGGATAATCAGTGGCTTAAGCTACATTACACATTATACAAGCCTTTATGTTTGGATCAAGCTTTTGCAAAAATTAAGTGAATGAATTATGCAAGAATTTGTGTGCTAATTGAAGCAATGAAGGACCTAACAAATGAAATCTTAATAACGAGACATAATGATACTATGTAATATGAAGAGGATGTAGTTAGAGTATCTTATGCTTGGAATCCAAAACCTTTGTCAAAAAAGGTTTAGAAACTAACTGGAAAAGTTTTCAAGACTGGTAGCTACAAAGAGTTAACATACAACATTGAGAGTGAAAAACATAATACTAGAAGTGAGTTAAATGTAATGAAAGACAGTTAGACTTTAATTACATTCAACTCACCTCTAGTATTATTTTAAAAGCTGGAGGACCAGATTAGTGATTCAAAGGAAGTTGGATGAGAGCTGACCTATCTCTCCTTCCTTAGCATTGTGGTAATTCTTTGCAAACAAGTAAACAATGTGATCTGTAGAAGAGATGTCTTCTTTCCTAAAATGAAACTCCCTGATTATGTATTGAAGACATTCTTGAATAGTTTTGGATGCTGAACATACGGTTAGGAATTATTGTAATTTTGGTAAGATGCTCCTTGTTATGGACATCTTGAAGGCTGATAAATCTTAGGTTGTTGTTTGGTTGTGTAGGCATGGGGAGCATTTATAAGGTCCCTCATGCACACATGTTAGGTCTTTTTGTATAGACTAGAGATTGCATTCTCGCAAATCTCTTTTTTTTTTGGTAAATCAGAAAAATAAATAAATGAACAAAATATGTTCATAGAGTTCAGAGACTATGCCACAGAAAGTTCAACAGCTAAAGTTAGCAACTAGCCTCGAGGCACACCTAGATAAACTTAGGAACACAGTAGCTATGGAAGAAGCAACCCAATACCCAATCAAAATCATAACCACCAATAAACTTCGCCAAATAAAACCTAAGCATACATAATCCAAGTAGATAACCTAACTAAGAAATGCCAAACCCATTATAAGCAAGCCAAGGAGAAACTAAAGTAAAATGAACAACCATCGCTTCGGAGTGGCCAAGAAGAAATCTACCACCAAGAAATAACTATGTTGCACCTCCAAGGGCAGGCAAAGCAAGCCTAGTCTATCCAAAGGGATCCTCAAGGGCTACGACTTGAAATAGACAGAGCAATTAACTTGCAAAATAAAGAAAGTACTAATCTAAAATTACCTCCTCTCTGTGTATAGGCTGAGAAGTTCCCTAACGTGGGAGATTACTCTAGAAAGCACTCTCTCCTCAGTCAAGGCTTCATTATTGAAAGATCTGGGATTACATTCAGTCCATATGAGGCAAACAGTGGTGGAGAGAATTAGAGGGAAGTGAGTGAGGACTGAAACTTTGGAACTAGGAACAGTTAAGAACTAGGAAATGATAGTTGAAAGTTTAGAGTGGTTGAAAGTGGGTAAGTTGAAATGGGAGAGGCAGTGGTCCCAATTAGTTTTTGAGAAGGGGCAGTCAAAAAATAAGTGGTCTATGGATTCATTTGCTGAAAGGCACAGGGAATAGTGGTTAGGAATATAGAGGAAAGCAAGTTTGTCCCGGGTTGGAAGCTTATGCAGGAAAGCAAGCCATAAAGTAAAGGAGCATCGAGGTTTACTGTATTTGGACTAGACCAGTTTGTACCAAGGAACAACCGGTAAAGGAGTACGCAAGAATTGATAGGCTGACACATTGGTATAACGCTTGGTAGGGCTAGCTAACCATTCAAAACAGTCAGGTAAGGATCTATTGGGGAGGTAAGCTGGAAGAGCCAGATGTTTAAGAAGGTCCATGGATGCCTCACTCCAGCTCCAGGTATCATTAATAATCACATTAGAAACACGGGCTGAGAGCGGGAGCTCCGATCCATTAATCTCTCTCGAAGTAGCCAAGGATTTCAGAATACCAGCGGATGCCAAGGATCCTGTCCGAAAAGAGTAGACATATCGTTTCCAATCCTAAATCTAAATTGATGACATAACTTGTTCCAGACTGTTAAAATCTTTCTCCAACTCCAAGAACTATTATAGATAGGCTGAGCACACCAAAAATTATTCCTTCACAAAATTATGGTATGAACCCAATTCACCCAAAGAGCTTCCCTATCTTCAAATAAATTCCATATCCGTTTGCCTAACAATACTTGATTCCAAGTAGTCAAGTGTTTTACTCCTAAGCCCCCTTCCTTTTTAGGGAAACAGATGTCACTCCACTTCACCCTAGCCTGGGCATTAGAAACTACCTTACCTGTCCATAAAAAATTCCTAAGCCTAGCCTCAATGTCCTTAAGGATAGAAGAGGGAAGAATTAGATGAGAGGACTAGTAGACATGGAAGGAAGAGAGGACAAAGATAACCAATTGAAGTCTACCCGTATAAGAGAGGCTCTTATGAGTCCAACGACTGATTCTATTTTCAATTCTGTCAATAAGAGAAGCACAATCCCTCCTAGAAAGACGACCTGTAATGAGAGGAACACTAAGATGCCTAAAAGGGAGAGATCCTTGCTCGATGCCGGACACAAGTTTCATCCTACGGCTCAAATGCCTAAAATCCGGGGATAAGTAAAACTGACTTTTGGATGTGTTCATTTCCATGCCTGAAAACATAGAGAAAGTATGCAAGCAATCAAGCAAAAGCTGAGATGAGATCAAATCCCCATAACTGAACATTAAAAGATCATCCGCAAAGAGAAGATGGTTAAGCTTAAGGCCCTGACATCTCCAATGATATTTGAATTGGGGAGAATTTTCAGTATTAATTCTTAAATTCCTAGAAAATACTTCCATACAGATAATGAAGAGAAAAGGCGATAACGGATCCCCCTGTCTTAAGCCAGATTTACGTTTGAAAAATTGAGAAGGAGACCCATTGACCAAAATGGAATAAGAAGGGGTAGTGATACATTCTCTAACTCACTCAATGAACCTGATCGGAAAGCCTCCTACTTCTAGAGTGTTAAGCAGAAAATTCCAATGAATAGAGTCATAGGCTTTTTGGAGATCCACTTTGAAAGAACAACGCTTGTGAGAGTTTGATATGTGATAGTTCTTGAAGATTTCTTGTGGTAAAATAATATTGTCCCCTGTTCAGCGATTCTTGATAAAAGCACTTTGATTAGGACTTACTATAAGAGGGAGGATTTGGCTGAGCCTATTAGCCAAAATTTTAGCGATTGCCTTGTAAAAGCATATTGCAACAGGAAATGGGTCAAAATTCTTGGACTGTGGAGGGGTGAGTAGATTTAGCAATAAGGGATATGAATGTGGAATTAAGCTCTTTGAGGAGTTTGCCATGGTTGAAAATTTTTTGAATAGCTCCAGTAACATCATCCCCAATAATGTGCCAGGCCTTTCTATAGAAATGCCCATTAAAGCCGTCTGGGCCAGGAGCTTTATTAGGATTGAGGGAATGGAAGGCCTCCCGAATCTCTTGCGGTGATACTTCAGCAATAAGAGCTTAAGAATGAGTATCCGCTAGGGGATGAGGAAAGAGTTGAGCTACAAACTCCTTGGAGGAATGGAGATTCTTCTCATTCCCAATTGAGCCTTTGAAGTAATCAAGGAATTGGGATTGGATATCACTAAGATCCACTACCCTTCTACCATGACCCACCTCAAGAGAATTTATGGAATTACGATTTCTGTTGGCAAGGAGAGAATTGTGAAAGAATTTAGTATTACGGTCTCCTTCCTTAAGCCATATGATTCTAGAGTATTGTCTGTAAAACGATTCTTGATCCTCAAGAGATCTATAGAGATCTTTAATGGCCTCTGTCTCCTTAACTAGCAGAATGGAAGATCTAGGAGAATTCTTAAGAAGGTCTTGAATGTTATTCAAATTAATATGACAGTTCTCGACTCGAGAATTAATGTCCCCTATCTGACTCGAATTCATAAGTTTAAATGCTTGCTTGACTTTCTTAAGTTTAGTAACAACCCTATACAAAGGACTACCTATAACAGGGTAGGCCCAAGCTTCCGCAACTATCTACAGGAAATTGGGCTGATCAGCTAAGAAATTAAAGAACCTAAAGGGGGAAGAATGTTTGAGCTGGTATCCAATTGACTGCACCACTAATGGAGAATGATCTGAAATTTGAGGGTTGTGTATAACACAGTGTGAAGAAGGGAACCAAATGCTCCAAGATGAATTGATGAGAGTTATGTCAAGCTTCCGAGCTGTGAAGGAATTTCCTAACTATTTATTGGACCATGTAAACCAGGGACCACTAGAATTTAAGTCAAAAAGACCATTACCTCCTACAAACTGCCTAAAGTCATTTTGACTACTCAAGGCATTCAGGCTAGGAGGGTCAGAGTCCTGGGGATGGAGAATTGCATTGAAGTCACCTGCAAGCATCCACGGAAGATGACCAACAGACAAGGAGATATTAGATAGATCACTCCAAAGGTGCTACCTAAGGGTCGGATTATTAGCACCATACACACAAGAGAGAAGAAAGGGATCTGAGCTATGTCTAGGTTGAAGTTCTACATGAACAAACTGATCAGAATGTCTAAAGATAGAGCACAAAAGAATTTTTGGGTTCTAGGCTATCAAAATCCTGACATTAGGAGATTGAGCTAAGTTGCTAAAGCTTTGCCATATAGGAAATAAGGAAGCACAGACACTATGAAAAAAGGTGAGAGATCTAATTCTAGTTTCAACCAAACAAAAAAAAGAAGCAGAGGATTTTTTAAGCCATGCTCGAATAGCAAGCTGTTTATTGGGGTGGTTGAGGCCCCTCACATTCC
>JANSVA010000216.1:20480036-20508846 GCA_025504915.1 Erythroxylum reticulatum
AGGTGAGAGATCTAATTCTTGTTTCAACCAAACAAAAAAAAGAAGCAGAGGATTTTTTAAGCCATGCTCGAATAGCCAGCTGTTTATTGGGGTGGTTGAGGCCCTCACATTCAAAAACACTAACTCCATTCCACAAAACCAGCTAAGCCACAACCTACTACTTCTACTTTTTCCTAGCTTTCCTAGTCCGTCTAACTCCCCCTTTACCCTAGGACTAACAGGTCTCAATTCAGAAGAAGGAGAGGGACGTATACCTGTCTGATTCTCTGCCAGGGCTGTTGGCTCCCCACTATCACCACAGAGGTCTACAGACGGATGAAGAGGCAGGTCACACGTAGGTGGATTCATTTCTATACTAACCACATTGTTCTCTGTAGCCTGCTTTTCCTCGACCATGTCCTGTTGGAGTGGGCCTTCCACTAAATCCTTCGGGAGCTCCAGAGAAGGAGCAGGAGCAGTTGTTGGCCACTCCACTGGAGATGCTGACCCTGTATCCTTGCTCTGCTCCAATTCTTGATGAAGACCAGTTGTAAACTTGCGTCCAGTATGTGCCCAAACCTTTCGCTACTCACTCGCTGGAGGATGCCATTCATACTCAATAGAAACTTCCCGAAAAGAAAGCTGCCCATCCTCTCCATATGTAGCCAATTGGAACATTGACAGCCATATCGCAAATCTTTTGATTGTACATACCATTAATTATTTATATATTCACTGAATTACCAAGAAAAAAAGACAGTAAGACTTAATAAAATATTAACCAAAGTTGTGAAAGCAAAAAAGCTCAAGTGAGTTTAGAGAGAGATGAAATATGCAAAATTAATCAGAAGGAGTAGTTTGAAGCATCATCTAATAGTGACTAGTAGACAACCTACAAAATAAAGGAAAGTGAGAGCAACACTAATTTTAGTCTACCAATATAAGGTAAGTAAATGAATTTAGTACTCCAAGAAGAAGAAAATCAAATAGGAAGAAAAGAAATCCTTCTTTCATAGTGGATCCATGAGTATTCTTGCTTGGAATGTAAAGGTTATGAAATCCCTGACTAAACAATTAATGATTAGGAATTTCACGTTTGAAAATAAGCCTCACATATTTTGCATTATAGAGTCAAGAATTAAGAAGGATATTTTTAATAACCTCAATTTTGTGCCTAGTAGCTAGAAAATGGTGGATACTTATATGTCATTATAATGGAAGAATTATAGTCCTATATGATGAGGACAAAGTGGAAATACAAAACACTTTACTGTATAATTAGATGATCGGCATGAAAGTTATGCTTAAGCAGGAGTAAAGTAAAGTGAATATCTCTATAGTATATAGTCACAATCACATATTCTAAAGAATTGATCTATGTAATAAGCTAAGGGAATTAGCCTATTCTATTCAAGATCCCTGGCTTATTTTAGGATATTTAAACTCAATGCTGAATCCATATGAAGTTAAAGGTAATAGCTACTTAAGGAACTATAGTCGTGATTTCAAATTGAAGATTTTGAGGACGCGATATTATAATTCGTATTATCATGTCTTACATTAAACGTAAGAACATATAAGTTTATATACAATTCAACCTATACATTTAACCTAATATAGGAAAAGTACACTTTTACCCTTAATTATACATAATAACCAACACTCTCCCTTAAGTTGGTGCAAAAATATTACACATGCTCAGCTTGCAGACTATGGTATAAAAGGCTTGACTATTGAGTCCTTTTGTGAAAACATCAGTTATTGTTTTTCTGACATTACATGAAACAAGCTCAAGACACCATCAGTTAAATTTTCTTTGATAAAATGTCGATCAATTTCGATGTGCTTTGTTCGGTCATGTTGAATAGGATTATGAGCAATACTGATTGCAGTTTTTTTATCACAATACAATGATAACATGTCTTCTTTAGCCAACTTCAACTCTACTAGCAACTTCTATAGCCATAAAAGTTCACAAACACCTTGAGTTATAGCTTATATTCTACTTCTGCATTTGATCTTGCAACCACACTCTGTTTCTTGCTTCTCCAAGTGACCAAATTACCTCCCATATATGTGCAATAACCAGAGGTAGATCTTTTGTCATTTAAGGATCCAACTCAATCTACATCTGTAAAGCCTTCAATTCGAAGATGGGCATGTTTTGAGAAAAGAAGACCTTTTCCTAGGGCTGACTTTAAATACTACAAAATGCAAAAGACAACCCGTTGATGAGATTCTTTAGGATCATCCATAAATTGGCTCGCCAAGCTAACTGCATAAACAATGTCTAGTTTGATGTGAGAAAGATAAATACGCCTATTAACTAATCACTGATATCTGCCTTTACCAACTGATTCTTCAGTTCTTGCTTATAGCCTATGATTGCTTTCAATGGGTGATTCTGCTAGTTTATAACCCATCATACCAGTTTCATCCAAAAGATCTAGATTTTATTTCCTATAAGAAATGAAGATTCCTTTTGTTGATCTTACAACTTTAATTTCCAAGAAGTATTGTAACTTTCCAAGATCTTTAATCTCAAATTCTTAATCCAAGAGCTTCTTCATCTGAGTAATTTCTTCTTTATCATCTCTTTTCATCACTATATCATCAACATAAACAATAAGAAGAGTGATCTTACCTTTGTAATGTCTTATAAAGAGGGTATAATTAGCATTTCTCTGTTGATACCCAAAAGAGATCACGACTTTGCTTAATTTATCAAACCAAGCTCTGGGAAATTGTTTCAATCCATACAAGACTTTCTTCGATTCACAAACATTTCCCTTATTTCTTTCATTATCATAACCATAAGGAATCTCTATATAAACCTCCTCTTTCAGGTCTTTATGTAGGAATGCATTTTTCACATCAAATTGTTGCAAATCACAATCCAAGTTAGCTACACATGATAGTAAGATTCTAATTGTGTTCATTTTGGCAACATGTGCAAATCTCCTAGTAATCAACTCCATAAGTTTAACTGAATCCCTTCGCTACTAATCTAGCTTTGAATCTTTCAATCGAGCCATCAGCTTTGTCTTTTATTGTGAACTCCTACTTGTAGCCAATTAGCTTCTTACTTAGAGAAGTAACTAATTCTCAGGTTTCATTCTTAGTGAAAGCTTTCATTTCTTTTACCACAGCTTCTTACCATTTTGAATCTTTGATAACTTCCCTCCAATCCTGTGGAATAGATATAGAGGAAAGAGACAAGGCAAAAGCTCTATAGGATGGAGACAAGGAATTATAAGAGACAAAGTTAGTAATGGAATGTTTAGTACACAACTTGACCCCTTTTCTCTAAGCAATGGGTAAATTTAAATCAGAATCAGAACATAACTCACCTGAGGATTTTTGTAGGGTAGGAACCATGATTGCTTCTTTAGACCTATTCTTTCTCGCGTATCTCAACAAATTAGGTCTATCTAAACATCTAACAACATTGTCCCCCTAAACATTAGTCTACCCCTGAACATCAGTCTCCTTATTTTCCCCCTGAACTAGATCATGAAGTACCATTAGCACCACTTCTTCTTCACTACTCTCCCCTTGAAGAGGTGACTGTGTAGTGCCAATGTAAGGTTCAGACTCCTGAAAGGTAACATCCATACTGATATAAAACTGTCTAGATGGGGTGTGATAGCACTTATATCCCTTTTGGGTTGGAGAATACCCAATGAACACATATCTTAGGGCCCTCGGGTCTAATTTCCCAAAATTCCTAGTATGGACAAAGTAGACACCCAAAAACCTTTGTTGGAATAGCATAGTCATATTTTTGAGTTAAGACTTCTAAAGGAGTTCTAAATTAGAGAGTTTTGAGAGGCATTCAATTAATAAGATAGGTTGTCACTAGTATAACGTCATCTCATTATGGCTTTGGGATGTTCATAGTAAACATAAGGGATCTAGCAACTTCTAACAAATGTCTATTTTTCCTTTTGGCTACCCCATTTTGAGCACTAGTATAAGGAAAATTAGTTTGATAAACAATCCATCTATTCCGTCCCATTATTAGTTTGCAAGAATTTTATCTTACCATCAAACTAGGTGTGAACCATGTTATGAAAAGATTTAAAGCAGGAGAAAACATCACTTTTCGTTTTAATCAAATACAAAGTGCAACAATCAATGAAAGTAACAATCCATTGAATTGCAGACAAAGAAGCAATATGTGTAGGCCTGTAAACATTAGAATGAATAAGCATAAAAGGAACAATGGCTTTATTATCACTTAAATGGTAAGAATTTTTACTATACTTAGCATACTCACAAGCATCACAAGATAAAGAATTAAACAGAGTTCTAGAAAATAAACTAGGATATAGTTTTTTTAAAACAAAAAACAAAGGATGCCATAGTCGCCTATTCCACTATATTATTTCGTAGTTGACATCCTGATATTCCCTAAAAAAGGCTAGGCCTTGATTGTCTTCCATCATGTATAAGCCATCATACTCTCTACCTTCGCCAATCCTCTTCCCTGCTTGAAGATCCTGAAAGATACAACAATAAGGAAAAAATTCAACTTTACAGTTTAGAGACTTGGTGATAGCACTGACAGATAAAAGATTGACAGAGAATTGAGGAACATGAAAAACAGAAGACAACTTAATATTATGATTACAGACAATATAACCTATCCTGAAAATAGGAGTTAATGACTCATCAGCCACCCTGACACTATGCCTTTTTAGACAAGGAGAGTAGTAAAGAAAGCCTTTAGAAATGCTTATCATATGTCTATTCACACTAGAATTAATAACCCATGAGTCAAGTTGACCAAAATGTTACTTGACTTGACAAAATTGAAGGTCGCATTAGAGGAAGAGTTGAGCTGTGACAAATGCCTAAAATGCTAAATTTCATCAGAACATAGATTGTCAACTGACGCAAACTCCTTGGATGATTATACTGTTTCTAACAAATTTACTTGAGCCCTTGTGAGGTTGGATCATTTTCCCCATTGACCCTTAGTAAGTCTCCCATGCAACTTCCAACAAGTATCTTTGTATGCCTTGCCTTTCTATAGTAATCACAGTGTAAATGATCTTTATCAAAAGTAACATCCTTCAGCTACTCATGAGTAATATGGGCTATTAAGCCCGACTTCTCAACTAGTGCAATATAAAGCATAGCACTTCTTTTGGTCTCTTCCTATTGGATTAAACAATGTGCCTCCTTAAAAGAGGGAAAAGGAGATATGCCAATAACTTGAACTCTTAATTAATCAAATTTTAGGTTCAAACTAACCAAAAAGTCATAGACTCACTCCTTTTCAAGCATGTTTGGAATCAGTACTGCCTCATTAACACCCTTGGTTTGGAAATATTGATAATAACCTAGTTCCTTCCATAAACTACCTAGCTAAAAAAAAATCTAAAACAGTAAGCTCACTTTGATTTGTGCCATGAAATTTGTTTCGAAGTTCAAAAATTCGAGCATTATTTCCTATACGAGAATAAGTGATTTTTGCATCTTTCTATATCTTCTTCGCAGGGTCAAATAGTAATTACTATCAGGACATCTTAGGATGCATGGAATTAAGAAGCCAAGTCAAAACCAATGAATTGTTAGAGTCCCATTGACTAAAACTAGGATCAGTAACAGGTGGTGGTTTCTTAGTCCCATCAATATAACCCTGTAGCCTTTTAGCCTTGATAGACAACAAACATGATCTAGATTAGGCTAAATAAGTGCTACTGCTATCAAGTTTAATAGGACTAATAAGAGAATAGGGATTTTCATTAATAGGTTAATGTTTCTCTACCTCCTTAGAAGCTTCCTTAGTATCTAACATAATGGCACGATAAGGGTAAAGAAAGGAATAGTAGAGAAAGGACTCTGAAGTGAAAGCAGAACTTGTTCACGAGAGGTCCAAAGAATCAACAATGTCGGAAGAGACTAGATTGTAGCTGGTCAGAATTAAAGGAGGCCAGCGAACAAATCTATCCAAAAACGACGACAGATGGTGATTGCACGTGGCAGCATGTGCTCCATATGTTGACAAGTGGAGGAGTTACCGAAATAGGTGGGTGAAATGTGTGCTCATGCACGAAGTCGGACGACACTGGAAGCTTAGGTACCAGACGAACTTCACTTGAGTTGTGCTCCAATGATGGTTGTGTCGAAAGGAGATGAGTGAAACACGGCATCTTCACATTTGTTAAAACATGGTGTATCGGAAAATAAAAACAAATTTCCTGAATGGACTTACTATAGAAGGGAGTAACTCGACCTTCGATCAGTAGTGACTCTGATAGCATGAAGATTTAGAGGAAGCGATAATATAGTTCATATTATCACAATCTTACGTTAAACGTAAGAATACATAGGTTTATATACAATTAAACATATACAGTTATCCTAATATAGGAAAAGTACACTTTTGCTACACTTCTACCCTTAATTATACATAATAAGCAACACAAATAGTGAACAACAGACATCTAAATGGAAGATCTTCATTTTGGTGGCAACTTTTATACGTGGAGCAATGAGAAAAAAGGACCTTGGTTTCTTTGAAAGAAGTTAGATAGGAGTATAGCCAAATTGGAGTGGTTCCATAGATTTCCAAATAGTATTATATTTTGTTCTAAAACACACTATGTTCTGATCCCATAATAGTGTACCTTATAGGTATAAGTAAGCACAAGAAAATACTACTTAGATTCAACAATTTTTTAAGTGAGGTTAGTGGTTTTTATGAAGCCATAACAAAGGGTATAAGTGTTAGATCATAAGGTTCTTGTGGCGCCTCAATAGCCCCTGGGAGGATACAGGAGCGCCATATCGGACTCATAAATAGAAACAAATTACAGACCGATGCGGAAGCATTTCAAATCATACTAAACATTCATTACATGTATTTTCAGAAACTGAAGCAAACATACATTACAAATCATTCAAAACTTGTTCAAACATACATACATTATATCATATGAACGTAATACAAATTTGTTCAAAAAATCGAAACCAGCTTGAAACTAGTTATTACAAAAAATTGCAACAATTCAGAGTCATACACTTTATATACAAGCCAAGATAAACTTAAAATACAATTTTATCAAAACAAGACTCAGACTCCATTAGCCATTGCGATTGACTCGTCCCAATCTTTATAATCCTTACTCTAAACCTACACGAGACAAATTTACCGTGTTAAACATATAACTTAGTGACTAATAACTAATCTAAAATGATAACTCATCATACTGAATCATGTAATAGCATACGCATGCATTAACATATTGTTTTAACAATAAATCAGACATAATGCATTCTAGAACAGATTTTATATTTAACGTAACTGAATATCAAAAGAGGGTATAAACCCTTCATAATCAGAACATAATTTTTTTATGACAGAATCAAACATATATCATAATATAAAATCAAACAACTACTAAGCCATTTACAGAAGTAGGTAATGGGACTTATATAGGCAGACTGAAGTCTCGACACTAAAGTGTCACAGGAGAGACCGAAGTCTCGACACCGAAGTGTCACAGGAGTAGCTACAGACCCTTATAGGCATGCCTATTTACCCACAACTAGGACTCAATAGTTTTAAAACAAAACAAAGTCATTTAAGAAATTTCATATGCAAAGCAAGTAGTCAATCATATTCACATACAAGTAGCATTTCCATTGATATAAACATGCATCAAATGCCTCAGACAATCATTGTTCGGAATTCAGAACACAATCAGCGTAAATCAATTTCAACAAGCAGAACAAAGTAAGGTGTGACCATATAAGATTACTCACAAAAGCTCCCTTATTGCTTATTGCCTCGAAGTCCCAGCAATATCTGGAAGTGGTCGCTCTATGCATTCCTCTATAACATTTAACACATATACAAATCACTATTGTGCATGATTAAGAATTTATTTATGTATACTGAATATGTATGATGCATGTTCATGACAGATTCTTGGGTATTTTCCCTTACTAAATTGATTTAAAAATCAAATGTAATTCAAAAGTTCCAAAATTCATACATTCAATTACTATTCCAGCTTTTGCTGGAAGCACCTCATTCGGGTCAACTTTGCATAATCAATAAGATTAAGAAAATGTTGTATTTATGTAACACTTTCTTCTAGAAAATTATTCCTCTATGTTTTAATTCTCTATTGATACCAAAATTATTCAATTTGGTTCATTATTCTATGAGTTATGCTAAAAATACCACAGACTATGTACATTTGAAATTTTGGCTAATTTATGATCATGTATTAAGGTTGTACAACCCATATCTCTTAATTACAATATCCAAAAATTACAAACTTTATACCAATTTAAATATAAGAGAATAAGATACAACTTTGGTGTAGACACTTTATCCTAATTCAGTTTACATCAATACATTTTATTCAATAACAACAGGACATGATTTCTATCCCCAGCAGTGCTACAGCCTAAGCCAAGACTTAATTTCATGCTAATTTTGAAAGTCTTAGAGATAGAATTAAAATTCAACTTATTGAAGAAAGTTTTAGAAATATGTCTCTAGTTTAATCTGAATTAAGAAATAACTAATTTAGAAATCTATAGATCAAGTTATAATCTGAACACCGAAACATGTTCATGACAATTCTCCAGTTCATAACATTCCAATAGACTTCCCACTTTCATCCTATAAATCATTTTCAAATCTATTTAGATAGCTCTAAATGTTTATGTAGAGAAAGAAAAATGTCTTAAGAATCTATTGGTTTAAGTTTCAAGTCATTTAGAGGTTGGATGAAAAAGTTATAGCCAAAAGACTTTAAGTTGTTCAGTAAAAATACTCTTCATAAACCCATACATGTAAACCATCACCTTTCTCTCTTTAGATTAATAAAATGCAGCTTCTTCTTCTTCTTCTTCTCCTCAAACTAATTTTTTTCTTCTAGATTCTACTTCCTACACTTCACAACTAATACTTCTATTGCATAAACCATCTTTTGTACTTCCATGTCAATTAAACCCAACATAATTAAATCAAAATTCCAAAATTTATACAAACATATCAAAAAATGTACTGTTCATGTATGCATATTCCATTTTTATGCATCTTTCATTTTTTGTATCTTTCTTCCATATTCATTCAACATTTTTCTGTCATTTTAATCCTTCTTAAAACACAACATCACACTACTCTGTGTTCTCTGTAACTCTAGCCTCATTTAAAACCATCTTTAGTAATACCCAAGCATTACGCATATACAGTGAAAAACAGAGCATATGTTCATTGACTTTTCTGCATGTATGTTTTTGCATGTCTATTATCCAATAACATCCTAATTTCATCATATAGTTTTCATTTTCATTCTTTTCCCTAAACTCTAAAACATCTCCAATACAAGATCAAATATAGACACCAAAAATACAACTTACTTGATTTTAGCAAAGTCTTTGGGGAGTGACAGTGTTTCAATTGCACAGAATCACAACTATTGTTTTAATGTTAAAACACGAAGAGAGTTTGGTAAGCAATGCTTTCGATGATGAATAAAGCAGAATGAAGGATAAACTCAAGCTGGAGACAAGTTTCCTTCTTAAACCTGTAACTACGTGTTTTACTATATCACCGACACATGTCACACATGCACATAGGCTATTTTTCATCAACTTAATCAGTATACGTGTCACATTCTAATTGGTCCATATTTCAATATTAAAAAAATTTCTAAAATTACTAAAAATTTTGAAATAATACTAACAATCTCCAAATAAATTTTTACCACAAATAATTCACAATTCACATCTCAAATTGCATTAATCAGTCAATTATACCCGAAAATGTCAATGAATGCATGGACAATTATTTTAATGTATCAAAAATAAATAGTCACATGTGTGTGAATATACTATGATGCATGAGCATGAAATGCACTACTAATTTCTCACTGTACTCTCAATTCACTATTTTGGGGTCTAGCCCCAAACATGGGATGTTACAATTCTCCCCTCCTTAAGATATTTCGTCCTTGAAATTCATACATGATTCAAATAGTTGTAGATACTAAGCTTCCTGGTTTCTTCTAGTTCCCATGTTGCTCCTTAAGTCCATGGTGTTGCTAGAGTACTTTTACCAAAGGTATTGACTTATTCCTAAGTTGTTTAACTTCTCTGGCTAATATAGAAATTGACCTTCTTTATAAGACAAATCTGGTTGTACTTGAATTTCTTGCACAAGAATCTTATGTGTAACATCAGACCGATATCTTCTCAACATAGAAACATGAAATACATCATATAACCTAGCCAATTCTTTAGGAAAAGCTAGATGATAAGCTACTAGTCTAATTCTTCTCAGAATTTCATAAGGACCAATGTATCGCGGACTAAGCTTACCTTTTCTCCCAAAGCAAAGTATATGTTTCCATAGTGATACTTTCAAGAATACCTTATCTCTTACCTGATACTCAATATCTCTTCTTTTTAAGTCAGCATAGGATTTCTGCTGATCATTGGTAGCTTTTAACCTTTGTTGGATAACTTGAATCTTTTCATCAATATCTTTCATAATATCAAGTTCGATAATCTTGGTTTCACTCAATTCAGTCCAACATACAGGAGTTCTACACTTTCTGCCATACAACGCTTCATAAGGCGCCATGCCAATTCTCGTCTAATAATTGTTGTAAGTAAACTCCATTAGAGTCAAATAATTATCCCAACTCACTAGAAACTCTAACACACTTCCCCGCAATATATCTTATAATATCTGTATAATTCGTTAAAATTGTCCATATATTTAGGGATGGAAAGTAGTACTAAACTTAAACTGAGTTCCCAGAGCCTTATGTAAAATTTTATAAAATCTCGAAGTAAATTGATGTTCACGATCAAAAATGATAGACAATGATACTCCATGCAATCTCACTATCTCATTCACATATAAATCTATAAGCTTATCCAAAGAATAGTCAAGACGAACATGCCAAAAATGAGTAGATTTGGTAAACTTATCCATAATTACACATACAACATCATGTTTTCTTTGAGTGAGAGGAAGTCTAGTAACAAAATCCTTGGTAATGTTATCCCATTTCCATTGAGGAATAGAAATAGGATGTAACAAATAAGATGGAACCTGGTGCTCAGCTTTAACTTGCTGACATGTCAGACATTTAGCTATATAATCCACAACATCCCGTTTCATACCTGACCACCAGTAATGCTGCTTTAGATCCTTATACATCTTGTTTCTACCAGGATGCATAGTAACTATTGTATTATGAGCCTCAACACAATAACTTCTTCTTCAATTCATCATTGGCTGGCACACACAACTGATCTTTATAATACAATTCACCATCTCCTTGCATAGAAAAATCAGACTGTTTACCTTCCTGAGTAGCTAGGATAAGTTATTGTAACTTATCATCAGCTTTTTGAGCATCACAAATTTCTTGTCTTAAAGTAGGCCTTACTTTCAATTGAGTTATTAAAGCTCCATTAGATACAAATTTCCATTCACTCTACTTAAATGATAATGCTGAAATGGTCTTCCGACTCCAGGCATCAGCTACAACATTAGCTTTACCCGGATGATAATCCATAATACAATTATAGTCCTTAAACAGTTCCAGCCAACGTCGTTGTCTCATATTGAGTTCCTTTTGACTAAGCAAATACTTCAGACTTTTATGATCTGTGAAAATTCTACATTTTTCACCATATAAGTAGTGCCACCAAAATTTTAAGGCAAACACTACCACTGCAAGTTTCAGATCATGTGTAGGGTAATTCTGTTCATGAGACTTTAGTTGCCTAGAGGCATAAGCAACTACTTGTCCATCCTGCATCAAAACACAACCCAAACCATTTCTTGATGCATCAGTATATATAACATACTCCTTACCAGAAGGTGGCTAAACCAATACAAGAGCTTTAGTAATCAAACTTTTTAGTTGATCAAAACTATTCTGACATCTATCAGACCATTCGTACTTTACTCCTTTCCGTAACAATTTAGTTAAAGGGGATGCTATCACTGAAAACCCCTTCACAAACCGACGGTAATAACTAGCTAGACCCAGAAAACTTCTCACTTTTGTCACATTCCGTGGTCGCTTCCAGTTAACAATCGCTTCTCTTCCAGTTAACAATCGCTTCTATCTTACTAGGATCAACTCTAATTCCTTTAAAAGAGACAACATGCCCTAGAAATGATATCTCCTGAAGCCAGAAATCACACTTAGTCAGCTTAGCATACAACTATATTTCCTGTAGGATCTGTAGCACAATTCAGAGATGCTTAGTATGATCATGTTCATTCTTAGAATAGACCAGGATATCATCAATAAACACCACAACAAACTGGTCCAAGTAAGGCTTAAGTACCCTATTCATCAGATCCATAAATGCCACTGGAATATTAGTTAACCCGAATGGCATTACTAGGAATTCATTATATCCATATTGGGTTCTAAATGCAGTCTTCGGTACATCTACATCCTTTACCTGAAGTTTATAGTATCCTGATTGTAGATCTATCTTTGAAAACACTCCTGCATCTTTCAACAGTTTAAATAGATCGTCAATCCTTGGTAACAAATACCTATTCTTCACTGTGAGTTTATTCAATTGCCTGTAATCAATGCACATGCGCAATGTACCATCCTTCTTCTTAACAAATAGGACTGGTGCTCCCCATGGTGATACACTGGGTCGAATAAATCCCTTAAATAGAAGCTCTTGTATCTGCAACTCGAACTCCTTCAATTTAGTAGGACCCATTCTGTACGATGCTTTTTATATAGGAATAGTGCTAAGCATGACTTCAATAGACAACTCCACTTCCCGTTCAGGAGGAAATCCAGGTAATTCTTCAGGAAACACATCGAGAAATTCATTCACCATAGGAATATCTAGCAATGTACTACCCTCCTTCTTAGAATCAAATGCAAAAGCCAGATATGCTTCACATCCCTTCCTGAGGAGCTTTCGAGCTTGCATAGTGAATACCATATTAGCTAAGGAACTAGTGTGGATGCCTTGCAATACTATTATAGGTTGATCAAGCTTCCTAAGCATAATTGTTTTAGCATCATAATCAACTACTGCTTGATGCTTGGACAACCAATCCATACCTATAATCAAATCAAGTTCACAAAAAGGTAATCCAATTAGATCTGCTACATATCATTTCCTTGGATTATAATAGGACAGTTTCTATACACCTCTTTAACTAACACACTACTACCCAGAGGACTAGTTACATGCATGTCATACTCTATCTTATCTATAGGCATCTCCTTATCAAACATTTCTCCATCACAGATATACAAATGAGTAGATCCAGGGTCAATCAATGCATACATTTCAGAATTAAAGAGAGAAATAATACCAATAATGGTGTATGGTATATCCTGATCCTCACGAGCTTTTAGTACATAAGCTGGAGCCGAAGCAGAATGCACATCTGGTCGATTCACTGTTTCTGAGTGGGAACTCGGATTAGGTCTGTTCTGATTGTGTCTTCCTTGACCTCTACCTCGTCCTCTGTTCCTAGCAGGTGCAATTGAGACTTCCTTACTGGCTTGTGATGTCTGAGCTTGTCTGAGAGGGCAACTGGCTATTTTATGCTCAGTACTGCCACAACGAAAAACATGCACATGTTACCCTCTAGAAAATACCTCATTGATGAGCAAAACAATCAGGGCACTCCAGGGCACCAGAACCTCGGCCTCTAGACGAAACCTTACCAGAAGCAGTCATTGAGGAATAGTTTTGTCGCTTTCCCTGAGTCCCAAATCCCTGAGTAACTTCCGGTGTAGAGGAAGTACCTTCCCGACTTCGTTTACCCAAGGGATGACTTCCTCTAACAAAGCCCCTCCGTTGACTTCTTTCTCTCCTAACCATTTCCTGTCTCTCTATTTTTGTTGCACCTTGTACCAGCTGATAGTAAGTCACTTATTGCAATAAAGTAAACGTCTCCAAATGCTCTTTGATGGAGCCATACAAACCATCCTCAAACTGGTGACATCGGAACTCCTCAGTAAGCATATATTCAGGGGCATACTTATTGTGTCGGTTGAATTGCCGATCATGTTCAGCAACTTATAAGTTTATCTGCTTCAAATTCAGAAATTACTTGCACTTATCCTTTCTGTAAGCCTCTGTCACATACTTAGCTTTGAATTCTTGGGAAAAGCAATCCCAAGTTAGGGGCACAGGTAGCTACGTATTTCTCAAAACGAACTTCCATCATTCATAGGTCGCTCCCTGAAGAAGGGAGACAACACAGTCTGATGGACAACTGATCTCATCCAATACCCTCTTCACCTTCTTAATCCAGAATTCAGCTCTCTCTGATTCCTCTAAAGACGTTCCAGTAAATTCCTTGGCTCTTTACTTTCACAGCTTATCAATCGGAGCCTTAGTTGTTGTCATCTGATGCAGTAGTGTCATCATATCTTGTGACAACTTTACTAAAGCCTCTCCCTGAGCTGGAGGAGGAAGTGGCACCTCAGCTTCTCCTCGATTTTCTCCAGAAGGTTAAGACATCGCTGGATGAGATCACTTAGGATTATTACTCTCAGCAACCTCGTCAACGACTTCACGAGATCCATCCATCTTTAATTCTATAGACAAAACATAGGACATCGCATTAGGCCAAACATAACTTGTACACTCAAATAACAATAGTTAAGCGCTGGTTAAACCAGAATCGCCTAAACCACGCTCTGATACCAAAAAGGTGTGGTGCCCCAATACCCCCTGGGATGATACAGAAGTACCACATCGAATTCACAAACAGAAACAAATAATAGACTAATACGGAAGCATTTCAAAACATACTAAACATTCATTACATGTATTTTTAGAATCTAAAGCAAACTTACATTACAAATCATTCCAAACCTGTTCAAAACATACGTACATTAGATGAATGTAATACAAATTTGTTCCAAAAATCGAAACCAGCTTGAAGCATAGTTATTACAAAAAATTACAACAATTCAGAGTCATACACTCCATATATAAGCCAAGATAAACTCAAAATACATTTTTATCAAAACAAGACTTAGACTCCATTGGCCATTGCAGTTGACTCGTCCCAGTCTTTATAATCCTTGCTCTAAACCTACACGAGGCAAATTCATTATGCTAAACATATAGCTTAGTGAGTAATAACTAATCTATATATAAAGTGATAACTCATCATACTGAAGCATGTAATAACATAAGCATGCATTAACATATTGTTTTAATAATAAATCAGACATAATGCGTTCCTGAACAGATTTTATAGTTAACAAAGCTGAATATCAAAAGAGGGTATAAACCCTTTAGAATCAGAATACAATTTTGTTTATGATAGAATCAAGCATATATCAAAACACAAAATTAGGTGACTGCTAAGCCATTTACAAAAGCTGGTAATGGGACTTATACAGGAGAGACCGAAGTCTCAACACTGAAGTATCACAGGAGAGACTAAAGTCTTGACACTAAAGTGTCATAAGAGAGACTGAAGTCTAGACACTAAAGTGTTATAGGAGCAGCTGCAGCCATCTAGGCATGCCTATTTACCCATAACTAGGACTCAATAGTTTTAAACCAAAACAAAGTCATTTCAGACATTTCATGTGCAAAGCATGTAGTCAATCATATTCACATGCAAGTAGCACTTCCAATGATATAAACATGCATCAAACGCCTCGGATAATCATTGTCCAGAATTTAGAACACAATCAGCATAAATCAATTTCAACAAGCAGAACAAAGTAAGGTGTGACCATCCAAGATTACTCACAAAACCTCCCTTATTGCTTATTGCCTCCAAGTCCCGGCAATATCTAGCACTGGTCGCTCTATGCGTTCCTCTATAATATTTAACACATATACAAATCACTATTATGCACGATTAAGAATTCATTTATGTATGTTGAATATGTATGATGCATGTTCATGACAAATTCTTGGGCATTTTTCCTTACTAAACTGATGTAAACATCAAATGTACTTCAAAAGTTCCAAAATTCATACATTCAATTACTATTCCAGTTTTTGCTGGAAGCACGTCATTCGGGTCAACTTTGCATAATCAATAAGATTTAAAAAACGATGTATTTCTATAACACTTTCTTCTAGAAAATTATTCCTCTATGTTTTTAGTCTCTATTGATACCAAGATCATTCAATTTGGTTCATTATTCTATGAGTTATGCTTAAAATACCACAAACTGTGTATATTTGAAAATTTGGCTAATGTATGATCATATATTCAAGTTTTACAACACATATCTCTCAATTACAATAACTAAAAATTACAAACTTTATACCAATTTAAACCTAAGAGAATAAGCTACAACTTTGATGTAGACACCTTAGCCTAATTCGGTCTAAATCAACATAGTTTATTCAATAACAACAAGACATGATTTCTGTCCCCAACAGTGCTACAACCTAAGCCAAGACTCAATTCCATGCCAATTTTAAAAGTCTTAGAGACATAATTAAAATTCAACTTCTTCAAGAAAGTTGTATAAATATGTCTCTAGTTTAATCTGAATTAAGAAAAAACTCCTTTAAAAATCTACATAGCAAGTTATAATCTGAACACCGAAACATGTTCATGAAAATTTTCCAGTTCATAACATTCCAGCAGACTTCACACTTTCATCCTATCAATCATTTTCAAGTCAATTCAGATAGCTCTACGTTTTTATGTAGAGAAAGAAAAATGTCTTAGAAATTTATTGGTTCAAGTTTCAAGTCATTTAGAGGTCGGATGAAAAAGTTATAGCCAAAAGACTTTAGGCTGTTTAATAAAAATACTCTAGTTTATAAACTCATACATGCAAACCATCACCTTTCTCTCTCTAGATTAATAAAACGCAGCTTCTTTTTCTTCTTCTCCTCAACCCAATTTTTTTCTTTCAAGTTCTGCTTCCTATACTTCACAACTAATACATCTACTGCATAAACCATCCTTTATACTTCCATCTCAATTAAACCCAACACAAATAAATCAAAATTTCAAAATTTATACATACATATCAAAAACTGTACTGTTCACATATGCATATTCTATTTTTCTGCACCTTTCATTTTCTTTATCTTTCTTCCATCTTCATTCCATGTTTTTATGTCATTTTAATCTTTCTTAAAACACAACAGGAAACTACTCTATGTTATTTTTAACTCTAGCTTCATTGAAAACCATCTCTAGCAATACCCAAGCATTACGCATATATAGTAAAAAACAGAGCATATGTTCATAGACTTTTCTGCATGTCTGATTTTGCATGTCTGTTATCCAATAACAGACTCATTTTATCATATAGTTTTCATTTTCATTCTTTTCCCCTAAACTCTAAAACATCTCAAATGCAAGATCAAATACAAACACCAAAAATGCAACTTACTTGATTTCAGCAAAGTCTTTGGGTAATGACAGTGTTTCAATTGCACAGAATCACAACTATTGTTTTAGTGGTAAAACACGAAGAGAGTTTGGTGAGCAATGCTTTCAGTGATGAAAAAAACAGAATGAAGAATAAACTCAAGCTAGAGACAAGATTTCTTCCTAAACATGTAACTACGTTTTTTACTATATCATAGACACATGTTGCACATGCACATAGGCTATTTGTCATCAACTTAATCAGTATATGTGTCACAGTATAATTAGTCCATATTTCAATATTTAAAATTTTTTAAAAATTCACTAAAAATTTTGAAATAATACTAACAGTCTTCAAATAAATTTTTACCATAAATAATTCACAATTCACATCTTAAATCGCATTAATCAGTTAATTATACCCGAAAATGTCAATGAATGCATGAACGATTATTTTAATGTATCAAAAATAAATATTCACATGTGTGTGAATATATAATATGATGTATGAGCATGAAATACACTAATAATTTCTCACTGTACTCTCAATTCACTATTTTAGAGTTTAGCCTCGAACATGAAATGTTACAATTCTAATCAATATAAATAGACCAAAAAGATTCATAGACTTAAGAGGAGCTTAAAATTCTCAATTAAGAGACAACTAATAACACTCATTAAGCATTAAAATCTACAAATCTAATGTCTAACCAAGGTACAAGTTGATCTCTTCCTTAATCCCACTATCCTTAATCTTCAATTGCTTGAAAAACCAGTAATGCTTAAACTCTTCCAAGCATTAAAAGTTGAATACTCCATCACAAAACAAAGATCAAGAGAGCAGTGGATTTTAGATAGATATAAAAATACTTCCTTTTTTCATAGAAGAGTGGCTACAAGAAAGTCCATAAACAGAAATGTATCCCTCCAAAAGGGTGAAAACTTGCTTACAACACAGTATGATTTAATGAAAGCAGCTAAAAGTATTTTACCAACACTTTAGGAGCCCCATCAGATGTTATATCTTCAGTCCATCTTATTAAAGAGATTGTCCAGGATCATCTTTCCAATGTGGAGATAGAGATACTCTCAAGTCCTATCTCTAAGATTGACATAGAAAATGCCTTAAAAGCATTCAATCCATTTACGGCTTTTGACCCTGATGGCATGAACATCTTCTTTTTTTAGAGGACTTAGGATAAGAATAGAAATCTGGTAACAACAACAATTGAAGATTTTTTCAAGAAAAGGAAACTTCTAAAGGAGATAAATACGTTCTTCATCAACCAAATTCCTAAAGCTAATCAGAAGAAGTCAATGAAGGATTTTTAACGTATAGCTTTTTGTAATACCATATAAAAGCTAATTAAAAAAATCTAGCTATAAGATTGAAAAAGTATTGCTTGCAAATATTGGATACCAATAAGGAACTTATGTACCAAGGAGATAGGTTAAGGATAACATCTTTCTTATATAAGAGCTTTTTAGAAAATATACAACAAAGAGAGGAAGTAGGAATTGTTCCTTAAAGGTTGATTTTCACCAATAGGGATGTCAATGGGCTAAGTTGGGTCGCTCCTGGCTCGATCCTTAGTTGAATGGCCTGCGGGCAGTCCTAGCCTATCTTTATTTTTTAAAAAAAGTTTACAAAATGGCGTCGTTTTTATTATTCCGATCATACCTAGCCGATACTCAAACCCACCTTGACTCATGGCCCGGTCGAGTCGAACCATTTTGTCGTCTCTATAGGTAACTGAGCAAATCATATTTCAGCTAAGAACACAAATGCCTCCGTTAGTAATTAGATGAATGAAATCTGGAGAGTTTTATGATTTACACGTGCTTGATCCACAATTAAGCGATAGACATGAAATGTTAAGAGTTGAAATTATTTTACAAAAAACATTTTTATAGGTGATTCAAAACACTTTCTCTTAATTATAAGCTGATTTGTAATTCCAATTTATGATTTGTCCTTTTTTTTAATTTTTAACAACACCAGATAAAAGTTTTAATAGTAAGAATTTATAATTTTTATTATTGTTTTCCTAAATTCCTAAACTTTTAATTTATAATTTGTAAATAACAATTTGATTTTATCGACAATACTCTGACTTAGATATTCCATTTGTATATTCAAATTAGGAATCTCAAGGAATTTACAGACTGTTTGGAAATAGATGAATTGTATTCAATTACAGTATTAAATTCAATTCAGTTGTTTGGAAACAAAAAAATGAGATAAGTTCAATTCATGCATGTAATTGAAACTCATTTCTTTCATAAATTGAATTTGCTTCTCCAAGCATTAGAATTGAATTGATGCAAGAGATTGACTTGCACGAATTCAACAAGGATATGGAAATTTCTCACCCATTTTTACCTTATAAATAATATTTATATATGATTAATAACTAGATTAATTTTCTTTATTTTTTATATTTGAAAATTGTAATTTTATATTAATTATGAAATTATTATTGTAAATTTAGAGAAATATGAGATTTTAAAAAAACAAAGAATAAATCATAAAATCCTTTGATCAAGTTGTATCAATTTATGCACTACATCTTCTTCAATTTTATAATAATAATTAAAAAATTTCATAATTTTTAATCAAGGATAAAAATTTTATATAAAATACTTAAATTTATTTCAATTATGTTCTAAATAGTATAATTAAATTCAATTCTAATATTACTAAATTTATTCTAATATTACTAAATTTATTCTAAATGATCTAAATTAAATTAAATTAAATTTTATTAATATAATTAAATGTCATTCGTTAATGGATTTAATTCAAAACCGGATAATTTTTGCCGAATTAGACATTCCAAGCTAGAAGTTTTAATCATAGATGATCAATCGTACTTGAAGTCCGCAGTTCGATAACCTCCAACTTACGTCCCCGTTTCGTCGCTCGACGCCCAACTCTCCCCCTCTCATAGCAATGGCATCTACAGTTGCGTCCCGACTCTCTAACCTCAACCGCCATCTTTATCCGCCCAAGAACGGTGGTGTCGCAATGAAGGTGTCGCCGGAGGTCGACGAAGCTTTGTCGAGAGGAGAGCCCGTAGTTGCTCTCGAATCCACCATTATCTCTCACGGTGCGTACTTGTCGCCATTACTTCCAGTTCTCTTAGTCTCATGAACTGATTCTTTTTTTTTTTTCAAGGTATGCCGTTTCCCCATAATTTGGAGACGGCCAAGGAAGTGGAGGCAATTGTGAGGGACAATGGGGCTGTTCCGGCCACGATCGCTATTCTTGATGGAGTCCCTTGCATAGGTGTTTATTTGGATAGCTTATGTTTGATTTTTTTATATCAATTGATAGGCAGATAAGAATTCTTGTGGATGCTTTTAAAAGAAAGACAGTTCAATTGGTTGTTTTTTGGTTTATTTGATAGGTTAGTTTTCCAGGTACTAAGTTTATGTACATTCAGGTTTAAGTTTGGAAGAACTGGAAAGACTTGCCACTCTTGGAACTAGAGCAAAAAAGACCGCTCGCAGGGACATTGCACATGTTGTGAGTACCTCTTGAAAACCTTTCACCCTGTTTATGTAGTCTTTTTCTTCTACTTTTATCCATCGTAGAGAATCTTTTTGAGTTTTATGTATGCGTTTCATGTCTGGCAGTCAGTTCTATCTGAATAAACGAATTGGGTTGTAGGTTTCCTTGTTTGACCCAGATTCTCAAATTGTTGTTGGGACTCCTATATTTTATTATTTTTACTTGCAAATTTTGATTGTCACTACGTTATTTGCACTATCAAAATTCCTTGAAGAGATGCTTCAGTGTTACTCAACCTTTTTATCTAATTTTTGTGCTTGCTTCTTTCCCTTTTCAGGTGGCCAGCAGGGGCAATGGTGCTACTACTGTTTCTGCTTCCATGATTTTTGCTTCTATGGTGAAATTTCTTTTCTTCCCTTTTCAATATGATGAATTTAAAATAAAGATTTAAAATTTTTGTTAGTCTTTCTTATTATCTGATTTGGAAAAGTCATGCAGGTTGGCATCCCTGTTTTTGTAACTGGAGGAATTGGAGGTGTACATAGACATGGCGAGACTAGTAAAGTGTCATTGTATTCTATATCATTTTACTGTTAACATTTGTTAATTACGCTGCTATAATTTTGTGATGATATGGCCATTATGTTGATTTGCTCTTATGCTTACAGCTAGCTTTCTGGTTTCTTTTTGCCTCTAAAATTGTTCCACTTTTATGTTACTAATAACTAATTACTGGCTTTCTCTTAAAGTAATCTATTGCTGGTCAATTGATTGCGTGTTTCTTTTGTTTGCACGAAAAGAAATACGTACTTTTCTTATCTAACCCTTTATGCAGAAATCATTGAGACTTTTAACACAATCATTTTCATTTGTGCTTGCTTTTATTTTTCTCTCTCAGCTATGGACATATCCTCTGATCTTACAGAGCTTGGGAGGACTCCTGTAGCAGTTATCTCAGCTGGAGTAAAATCTATATTGGATATTCCCCGTACCCTAGAATATTTGGTGTGCAGTACTTATTTGTTATCACCAGATTTGATGAGATACTTAAGCTTCAGATAATATAACTTATATGAGTTTAACTTATACAGGAAACTCAGGGAGTTTGTGTTGCAACATACATGACCAATGAATTTCCTGCATTTTTTACAGAAAAAAGTGGCTGCAAGGTAGTTAATGTCTCAGATCTATCTCAACCAATCATTTCATATCTTAAGTTAGAAGTGTTGAGAAGTTTTGATTCCAAGTCTTGAGATTCATTAAAAATATGTCTGTCTTTGTAGATTGTACATCTTCGTGGCTTCTCGATGAAAATATATTTTGAGGAATTTACAAATTAATAAAAGTAATAAATAGAGTAATTCATACTTTTAAAAGCTTAGAAAATGTCAATTATGTTCTATAAGAACTGCCACATGGAATGCCTTTAAGAACATAACTAACAGATGCGGCTGCGAACAACTATGAAAAGATTGAGAACTAACCAAAAACAAGTGTAGTAGACAGAATTTAAGCATTTGGAAAGTGGTCCTGTATAGATCTATTTTACGGTGAACCATCATAATTTTCTGTCAAGTGCTTCACAAGGAGCTTATTAAAGAAGATTAGATGGGATGGAATCTGCATTGGTTTACAGAAATCAAGTTAGCTAGATAAATTGGCTTATAGATCTATTTTAGGGTGAACCATCACACTTTTCTGTCAAGTGCTTCACAAGGAGCTTATTGAAGAAGATTAGATGGGAAGGAATCGGCATTGGTTTACAGAAATAAAGTTAGCTAGATGAATTGGCTCATAGATCTATTTTAGAGTGAACCATTATAATTTTCTGTCAAGCGCTGCACAAGGAACATATTATATAACATTAGATGAAAAGGTGCCTTGGTTTATAGAATTGAATTAGCTATATAAATTGGTGACTACCTTGTTATTTGGTTACCAAATTGCTACCTATTATCTTCTGCCCAAGCTTAAATTTCTCACTCTGAAAACTTATCAAGATAGTTTATTAGCTCTTGGAACCTGTTCATGGAAAGTGAGGGTGGGATAAGAATATTGAACTCGTCAGAAATGCAAGGAACATATCTAAGGATAAAATGCTTATTCAAGAGGAATGTGAAGAACAACAGAAAATAGTCAATGCAAGATAGAACATGTAACATAGAAATGCGCTTGTTGGATGGCCAGGGTTGTGTGCAACAGTGCAAGTGCTTGATTTAGTATAATTTATTAGGATTCTTCATTTGGCTGATCATCTTATTTTTCTTGATTAAACTAGGTAAATTGTCGTGTAGATTCTCCAGAGGATTGTGCACGGCTAATAGGCAAGTAAACAAGTTAGTATTCTTTTTCCCTTTTGATGAAGCTTTGAGGGTTCATTATTCACATGTTGCTTTTGTAATTTGCAGATGCTAACATCCAACTTAAGCTTTGGACTGGAACCCTAATTGCAGTTCCAATTCCAAAAGAACATGCAGCATCTGGAAATGTAATCGAGTTTGCAATACAAACTGCCTTGAGAGAAGCTAGGTCGACATCTGCTTAATTACATAAATGGTGCATTCAATTTTTTAACTGATTGAGTCTCTTTATTATTGCATATTGGTGTTGAAATTCATAGTCTAAACTATGGACCCTCAGGGAAAAAAATGTAACTGGGTGTGCAGAAACACCTTTCTTACTTGCAAGAGTTAATGAACTAACAGAAGGAGCATCACTGGCTTCAAGTATCCTTTTTCCTGTTTTTTATACAATTGCATTGATTTTGGAGATTTCCTTTCACGATAAACCAAAAACTTTGCTATTATATATAACTTGAACACTTTTATTTGCTTGTGCATAATTTCTTTCCACTGGTTTCTTGCCTTTCTGGTACCTGTAGTTGTTGGAACTTTATCTATTGGATTGTTTTTCTTAACCATCATTGAGATATTGCACTTGTGAAAAACAATGCTCTTGTTGGTGCCAAGATTGCGGCAGCCCTTACTCAGCTCAGAAAACTTTCTAAAGGAGGTAACCTTTTTTCATGTTTTTTAGTGGGTTGTAATATCATAATGTGGTTTCATCTGCTCTGTTCATGTGTTTGAGTTGCCTCTTTCACGAGTTTACACATTCCTGAACAAAAATGAATATTGTTTATAAACAAAATAATTGAAAGATCATATATCTAGTACGCTTAAACAGGAAAAGAGGTCTGGAAGCTGCATCACTTGTTATGTTTTCATGCTCTAGACTTGCATAATCGTAGGGCTTCCTTTATGCTAACAAACTTTTGCAGATGAAATTACGAGACAGTACACTGTCTTTCTGTTATATTCCATGTTTCCGTCTAAATCTTGCTTTAATTTTCCTTTACTTTAAAATCCTAATTTGCGGATAGAAAAACGTCTAATCCTTGCTAGGTGATGCCAAATAAGCGTTGTGAGTTCTGGATTGGATTCTTCTGGCAGCCTGAATCTTCCGACAAGTTGGTTCCCTCTTGAATAATCGTCCCTATACTGTCTTCTGAATCCTCTCTCCCACACACACTGTTTGTGATGAAGGATAATATGTTGAGAGGGAAAAAGAATACAAGGGATAACTAGCACCAGTTGATAGAATTGTAACCTCTCAAAACTTGGAAACTTTTTTCTGGCAAGTAGCGTTATGTTTCATCTTTTTACATGTTTATCGCCAATTCTTTTTGCACTACTTATTCTTCGAGAATTAAAGCTTGTGCGGATGTAACTACAATTGACGTAACTAGATGTAATTACAATCTATTTTATTATAGTTTTCTAAGCTAGAAAGAAAGGAGTTGGAACTAATCTACAATTGGCTTGGGGTGATGGCCGTGTTTGGAAATGGAGATATGATTTATCACTTGCGTACAAGAAATGTACAAAAATTTTTATGATTAATTATAAATCAATATTACTTCAATATTTATATCAGTAATTATAAATCAATATTACTTTTTTTTAATATGATAAATCATTTATGAAGAGTTGTACTCTGTTATGAAATTAATCACTACAAAAAAATGTCGTTTAGCGACGGACATTACTGACGGAAAAAAAACTTTTCGATTCCGTCGATAATAAAAATTAGTGACGGAATTAATCGACAGCTAAAGATAAAGGCATCGTAAAAGTAACCGTAGGTAAATTTACTGACAGATATTTTATGTAACCATCGATGAGTATATCGATGGTTGGCTGTAACTGTCGGTAAATTTACTTACGGTTGTTTCCTTTTCCTCAGAATATTTTCAAAAGGTATTGGTTTATTCGTCGGTCACATTACCAACGGTTATGATTGTCCCGTTATTGAATATACAGACAGTTCAGCAAATCTTGACAGTAAAGTTGGTGACAGACTGTCAATATTACTGGCGGTGATTCTTTATTCCGTCGGTAAATATCATAGATTTTATTGACGGTTTGTGATGTTCCGTTGGTAAATATAATGAATTTTACCGTCGTACTTGTATTTTCAGTCGGAAAATATTTTAAATTTTTTTTTAAAAATTCCAACATTAAATTTTATTTCATGATCATATGGTTAATGCATAATCTCAATAGTTATGAATTATTTGTGCATAATATTTTGATTTGTTTATATATTTAATTTGTTTACACAGAAAATTGATTGATGATATAAAGTTAAAATTATCTTAATTGATAATAAAAACATTAAATTGTATATAATAAGTATTTGTAATTCAAATGAAATTACTACAAATACATTATTGTCCTGGTGACCCCGAATGCTCTAAGATGCTACCCTCCCCTTCAACTCATCCAACTCATCATCTCATCGACAATTGCAACTGAGTTGTCAATGTCTACATTGTGCTCCGAAGCTTATAGACTTTATTGATTGTCTACCATCTACTAGATATTGTTGTATTAGACGTAGAGGATTGCGAATAACATGTATTCTCAAATGAACCTAACTCGAAAATCTTTCCATGACAGTCCCTATTACCTACTGCATCAAGATATGTCTAACTCTTATCAACAACTTGTTCGTGTTGAGACTGTCCCTAAATGCTTTCTTGTATTTGGTCATATTAGGAGGCAATGTTTATATTAGTAAGTGATAATTATTAAGAATTAATATCAAAGTATAAATTTCACATACATTAAGTTCTCTACATCGAGTGTTGGCGAATGTCACACTGTCTTATTTTTTAGTGTGAGTGTGCAAAAAGAGCTAACGTAGTGTAGGCCTCATGCCTATAGACTTTTCTTGTATAAGAATAAAATATTATAAGTCAACTAGAATTTATAAAATTCTTAGTAGAGTTTCCTTTATTTTTATGATATTGACCCCCTGTTAAACAAAGAAATTTACTTAATAACATAGTCATATATGGCATCAGACATTTATAACATTATTATTCTTTATAATACACATTTTCATTCCAAACTTCACACATCAATTTAAATTGATATGCAGCACAGTAAAAAAAACATAATATAAATGTAAAGTGTAAATACTTACAAGTCTCTCTTCATGCTCGTGGTGAGTAATAGATCCTCCCGTATGTACGAGAAGACTCTCCCCTCCTCTCCTGGTCCTCTATGTCTGTTGGTAGAATTATGCTCTGAAATGGGCATTGTCTCAAGTGATGTCCAATGCTGCTAGAAACGACTCCATATTTGTTCAGAAATATAAGGCAGTTGTATACTAGCCTTGTGTGTTGCATCAACAAAGTCTCGATAACATGTACGTGCTCGTCTCTCCCATATTTTATTAATTACTGCGTCAATTTCAGAATCTCAAAAAATTCTTTATGAAATAAAAGGAAAAAATTGATAAATACTTATAATATAATAATATTTATCTAATTAATGTACATAAATCAATTAAAAAAGAAAATAATATTTTTATTGTACCTCAAACTCCTGATAGTAAAATTCTTTTCTGGCCTAGAGATATTCTTCTATACATAACCCTTAAGATCAATCTTCTCCTTAGATTTAGATGTCATGTTTCTAGAGTACGGTTCAAACAGAATCAACATAATATAAAAATAATAATTTTATATCATTTTAAAAATTTAAACCTATAACTTAATAATAAACATATAGTGTTTCATGTATTTTCACTTACAGATTATTGACAATTGTGATGTAAGTTCTTCTATCAGGTACTTCAACTCTAAGCTGGCGGCTATCTCCTTCATCCACGTCGTTTACCCCTGATATCTCTGTCGCTATAGGAGTAATGGATGATGTAGGGGTGGTGGATGGTGTAGCATCAAGTATAAAAAGTGATGCCTCGTCTGCAAGTGTAGTAGCTGGAAGGGGAGGAAGTGATTCAGTTGTAGCTATAAAGTGTGATAGTTTACCTTAATAGTAAGTACCTTCGAATCGTTGTCTAAACCTAGGTCGCATTATATTGTGTTGTCTCTTTGGTGACATATTTCAACCTGAAATTCATATTTGATTGAATTTTCTAGAAATATAAGAATTTGAATCCAATATTTTACATAATATATTGAAAAGGAAATAATTGATTTGTTGAATAAAATATTCAATTATAAACATAAATTAATCTCTATCATCACTTAATTGTAAATTACAGTCATCTTCTTTTTTTTGAAAACTAAGAATCAAACTTAGGCTCCTCTTCATATCTCTGGCCCTCGTTATCTTCTATAGATGAAATTTTAACATATTCATTAGATGGATCGTTCAAAGGTTCATTATTGTCATATGTGATAGATACATTTATTTCATAAACATTTTCCTAAAACGCTTTACTTTCAATTATCTACTCTTCTTTTCCATGTAATTCAAAAATAAACGGCTAACTAATTTGATTTATCTCGTCGTAAGTTGAGAAAAAGGGACATAATACACCTGAATCATTTGCATTGCTATCATAAAAGGTTCAAATTGTCTCAATCTTCTTCGATTATTGATTTCAACTAGATCAGCTATGTACTTTTGTACCAACATTTAGAGCCGGATTAAATAAGTCATACTTAAATATCACATTTCGCTTTATTGGCAATGCAGGGTACTCAATTTCAAGTATCTCAATAATTTTACTATAGTAATCCATCAATTCTCCTTGTATGTAAACTCCACTATTTATTGTTGTCATGCTATGACCATGGTATTCTGTATGATACTTGTATTCATTAACGAAACACACCGGATACGATTTAATAGTTTGCAGAGGTCCCTTCGTAAGATCACATATGAACTTGTTCTCTATTGGATTTTCTAAGGCCTACACAAAAGAAATTATCATATCAAAGAGTATAATATCATTTGAACACTTAAATCTTATAATTCAATCACTTCAATATTTGTAAATGAAAACTTACATATTTCTTGAACTATCAAGGAAAGTATCTTCCTACTTCTTTATTGATATCATCCTGTGTTTTATTGGGCATTAACTCGTGTAACAATTCCTTGTATAATCTAAAAACATTATTATGTATTTAAGTTATGAACAACATTAAATTTCAAAATCCAAATAATCAATTTCAACTTACTGCACGAAAGGTTGAACCTCTTGACAATTTAATGAAATGTAACCATGGGTAGTCCCAATTTCTTCTTCTGTTAACATTCTTCTTGTTGAACGTCCATATGTTCGTCCAGGATATGTGAAAATAGATAAGTTACTATTAGCATCACTCGTTCCTCCCCCATCGTCATTATGAGGAACTTTTCTTTCTCTTGTGTGAACATGCAACTCAAAATAATGTGAACAAAATGTACTAGCTTCCTCCACTAAAATTCTCTTGTGTGAACATGCAACTTAAAATAATGTGAACAAAATATACTAGCTTTCTCCACTAAATAAGCATTATATATCGAACCTTTAACTCTAACTTTGTTTTTGACATTTTTCTTTAAGTGATGCAAACATCTATATTAGCGAATATGGTTATTACAATTTACTTGTTAAAAAACATGTTGTTACTTCAATTACAATCATTTTGTTAAATTACC
>JANSVA010000216.1:20531214-20554436 GCA_025504915.1 Erythroxylum reticulatum
TAATAATAATAATAATAATAATAATAATAATAATAATAATAATAATAATAATAATAATAATAATAATAATAATAATGTATCACAATTAAGGCCTTATTCCAAATTGGAACAAAAAATTTGAAAAGTAAAAGAGAATTTGAGTGAAATTTCATAGAAGCAATGAGTATGGGTTCTACCAATTTGCCCCTCAAATTACATCAGTAAATGACACATAACTTCTAAAAAAGTGCATATCCATCCCTTTAAAGTTGTACAATAATACTTTGTAGCATCCCATTACCCATGTTAAGGCTAGAATTGTGAATTATGAGAAAGTATTGAGAAATTAGGAAAATGTACGTCATGCATAAATTGAACATGAAATGCACATTTTTGCACATTCATATGATTGTACATGCATTCATTGACATTTTCCAGGTATAATTGAGTTATTAAATGCAATTAAAATATGATTTAGCAATTTTGGTTTGTTTAGGGTATTTTGGAATTTTTGGTGAATTTTGAAGAAAATATTGATTTATGGGCCAATTATATAGCGACACGTGGCAATAATATATATGTGACAAATGGCTGGTTTGTATTTTGACAAATGGTCTGTATCTGTGGTGATAAGTGAATGATTGGGTTTAGTGACAGATGTAATACATGCAAATACCTACGAAGTTGGTTATGAGTAAAGAATTACTGTAGCTTTTGATATTCACCGAAAACATTCAACATAGAACTTTGTCTTTGTTCCTTGTCCATCACCAAATATTGAATTGTTATTCTTGTTGGGTGTGATTGAGTTATTCTTACTGCTGGGAAGAATAGCTGAACCAAGTAAGTAGTTATAATGGTATTTTTACGATGAAACTATATAAATGCATGTATGGGTTTGAGAATTGTGATTAAGGTGATGAATAATTTTGATGATGAATTTGAGAATTAGGAATTGTTTAACACTGTATTGAATGGATTCTGGATTGAGATATATGAAAAATTTTATGTAAGTTGATGAAGAAATATATGTATCTGTTATAGTTGAGACGATTATGTATATGGTTGATGTATTGCTCATGTATGAAAATATATGAAGTGTTAACAAATGTGAATTTGAATGAGTTTAGAATTAATGGATATTCCAAGCTCTCTGAGTTTTGTGAATGATTATGATGATGTGTTAGTGTTGGAATTGAATATGAGTTTATTGGATGTTGTGTAATTTAAAAAGAAAATGCAGAAAATGAAACAAATGTAGTAAGAATGAAAATACAGTAGAGAGAGAAGTTGAACATGATTTCACGTGCATGCGTCGATTTTTAGTGTTTAAATATAGATTTGATTTGTTTGAGTTGTGATGAGCTCAAATGGAAGTAAAAGAATTGGTTTAAGTATGATATGTGTTCATTGAATAAGATGAAGTGAGAAATCTGGAGAAAACTGGAAGAGAGGAAGAAAATTGCAATTTCTGGGAAAATAGGCTGTTGGAAAAGTTGGGTATTGGAAGTCACCCTCGTGCTTATGCACGACAGTGACATTGCTGGATATGTTGAAAGTCACCCTTGTGCTTATGCACGATAGTGACATTACTGTTTATGATGGATGTCACCCTCGTGCTTATGCACAACGGTGACTTTGAAGGGTTGACTCACCCTAAACACCGTTGCTTCTTTTGAACATAACTGTCATCCAACCTCCAAATGAATTGATTCTTGAACCAATAGATTCATAAAAAAATTCTATTCATTTCCACCAAAAATCTTATCCGTCTGAAATCACTTGGGAGAGAGAGTGAAAAACGTGGGACAGGTCTGACTGAGGGTGTTCTCAAATAGTCCAACATTTTTGTCCTTATCTGTCACACCCGTGACTCTTCTCTCTCAGACCCCCTCACGCTTGTAAGTCACTCACACCTGTGAGTTTTCTCCCTCACGCCTGTGAGCGTTGATGGCTGGACAATGTTTAATTGTCACATCATGACATAGTGTTCTCTGATAGTATATGCACCCGAGAGAAATTGCAAACTGAATAGTCCTGTTTCTTTTGACCATAAATTCTTCTCTAGAGATCAAAATGAGATGATATTTAGTTTGGAGTAAACTAGAGTTATAGGGATACAAATAATTTGAGAAGTTAAATTGTAATTCAGTCTCTAAGATGTTCAATATTTGAATGGAAGTTGAGTATAGCATATTATTTCAAAATAAGAATAGTCCGAAAATGTTTGAGGTATATTTTTCCATTACTAAATAAAATTAAATGATTTTGGTGTCATTAGAAACTTAATACATTGGAGAATAAATTTATAGAAGGATGTATTACCTAATTTTGTCATTTGCCTTATAAAATTAATTATGCAAAGTTGACTTATATGTATGTTAGAAAAATTTGAAGTGGTCAATTAGTTATGAAACTGATTTCACATTGTTTAATTTTGGTCCAAATTATAAGTACAAATGGTAATAATGAAGGTTTTGATATCTGAATGATTTGATGATAAGAATCACAAAAAGATACTCGGAATTGTCATTAAAGATGCATTGTACATATTTTATATACGTAGATGTGCATAAAGGAATACTTATACATTTGTGCAAAAGTGTGATATTTGTAAATGTGTTTTGTATGATATAGAGGGGCATATTGGACCCCAGTGAGACATTGTTGGACCATCCAGGCAATAACATATTGGAGCGTATTGTGAGTCAACCTAGATGATTTTCCTAGGATTGATTTGATTTGATTTGTTTAACTTCTAATTATGAGTTGTTTATGATTTGATTTGAATTCCGGACTCAAAGTCCGAGGAATTTAATATATGGATATATGTATTGGGAGTGTTCCGTTTGCTTTGAAACTCTGTATGATATTTGAATTCTCAATGAAAGTTGAATGTCGGACTTAGGTCCGATGACTATGAGATTTATGACTGTGCATCATATGTGACTGTCATATATAGCATATTCAGTATTTGATGCTTTTCATAAAATACGTGCTCAGATAAATGCATTGTGACCGAAGTAACTAGTATGAAAGTGCTTGCACATAGAGCTTTGCTCCGTGATTTCTATTTCTACACGTAGAACTATGCTCCGTGATTTTATTCTGACTGAGCCCAATGGGCTAGTATCTATATATGTAGGCACTCGGTCACAACAATAATAACGAATCTGAAGTCTCATATGCATCTGTATTTGTATATACATGTTCTGATTCGCAATGACTACTTGATGTGCCATGATAATGTGAATATCTGGATATACATGTTCGGAATCAATATTTGTGAAATATGTGAATTGTGTATGTGATCTGGGTGAAATCATCAATGATGGTTCGCTCAATGAGTTCGCAAAACTCATAAAAATTACAACGTAGCTTTTCAGGTACGAGACAGGAGACTTAATATCTTACTCTAGATTAGAGGAACATTTTAGACTAAGTTATAGCTCAGAGGTCTGTCAGTTGACATCAGAAGAGTTATAGCTTTTATTTTGTAGTTTTTGCTAAAACCTGTATGAGGTTTTGTAAATATTTGTTTAATGGAAAACAATGTAAACTTTTGTGAATGAATGCAATGAATGATTCTTTTTTAAAATTTGATGACTTTTAAATAAGTTAGTTGATGCCATATGTAAGTTGGATTTGTTTTGCTCCAACATACCATTATCATAGGATATGTACTTAGATGCCCATGGATGTTCGGGTATATACCTTATGTTTGTGGGATGTTGCATTTTTGGTATCAGACCATGGTTTGGCATCTTTAGGGACAAATATGAGTTGAGATATGATAAATAGTGAGATATTTAGATAGTGATCACACTTTTGTTTGTTATAGGTCACCTTCCATAAGAGATCATATTAGAGAGTCAGTTGACATGGAGTTTGTAGGAGCCAATTTAGCGTTTCTCGTACTGGAGCTTGCCTAAATGCCTTTGATAATTCCGGAAAGGTGAAAAAGAAGATATGATAAGCTGAGAAAGCAGGGGGCTGTAGACTTCTACGGAAGTACAGACCCAATTAAGGCAGAAGGGTGGTTAGAGAGAAATGGAAGAGTGTTCGACTGGATGGATTGTAAGGTAGATGAAAGATTTGATTATGTGGTCTCACTACTACAAGGTCCTACATACCAGTGGTGGAAGACTGTTCTAGGCAGTTTCGCCAGACTCTTTTAATTTGACTTGGGAAGATTTTCTGAGAGTGTTTTGAGAGAACTATATGCTGAAGATTTATATGGATCGTAAGATGAAAATTTTTTTAGACTTGAAGCAAGGCAGGTTCACAGTGACAGAGTATGAGATAAAATTCAATGAGTTAATGGGGTATGCAACTGCATTGGTCCCAACAAAGGAAGACAAATGTAGACGATTTGAGGACGATTCGAATACGGAGATTAGAACGAGAATAAACATTTCTAATTTAGGCAAATTCACAAAACTCTGAGCCGCCTTAATTAAAATTAGCAGTTGTTGAAGGATGGTCAGGGAGAGCACAAACAAGAGGTTAGAGGTAAAAGGCAAGGTGAATCTCAGGCTGATTTTGGCAGAAGCTTCAAAAAGCATCAGAACAGATCGTCTCAATTCCAGTCTAGATCGAGACAATCTGGATCCCGATCAAAAGGTGGATTTGTTCGATTTGGGAGAGGTAGAGGACAAATGTCCTCTAACCAGTCTCAAGACCTGCTTGAGTGTGAGCACTATGGTAAAAAGCATGGTGGTAAATGTTGGTGGAAAATTGGAGCTTGTTTTCGTTGTGGCTCGTTAGAACATCTGATCAGAGGTTGTCCTGAGATGTTAGGATCACAGTCTGGAGCTAGAAATGACCGAGATAACAGTTCAGCAGAGTAAAGATGGCAGGTATGCACAGAGAGGCCGAGGTAGAGGTAGAACTCAGTTAACAGGGCCTAGTTTCAGGACCGAGTTGCGGAGTAACCAACCGCAATCTCAAGCTAGGGTCTATGCTATCGCTAGACAGGAAGCACAGAACTCTCCAGATGTAGTAACAGGTGTGTTGAATGTTTTTCAATTTGAAGCATATGCATTGGTAGATCTAGGATCTATACACTCATTCATCACACTGCATTTGGAATCTAGATTGCATTGTGAGAGAGAGATACTGAAATGTGGGTTAGAGGTGAGTACTCCAGTGGGTAGTACAACAGTGGTTTGTGAGGTTTGTAAAAGGTGTATAGTTCGAATTGATCAGGCAGAGTTAGAAGCTGATCTAATTGTATTGCAGTTAAAGGAAATAGATGTAATTCTTGGCATGGATTGGCTTACAATTCATCGGGCTGTAATGAATTGTTACACTAAGGAAGTGGTTCTTGAATCTCCCAATTAGCTGAGAGTGGTGTTTCGAGGAGTTAGTCAAGCTGTCCTAACTTGACTAATTTCATTTATGAGTGTGCTGAAATTGATCCGAGGTGGATGTGAGGCTTATCTAGCCCACGTAGTTGACACTCGAAATGAACAAACCATTTAGGATATTCCAGTTGTTAGGGATTTCTTGGATGTGTTTCCTGCAGAACTACCGGGTTTACCCCTAAAAAGGGAGACGGAGTTCACTATAGACCTTGTTCCAAGCCCCACTCCTATATCAATACCTCCATATAGGATGACACCTGTAGAATTGAAGGAATAGAAAACCCAGTTACAAAATTTGTTGAATAATGGTTTCATCAGGCCTAGTTTGTCACCTTGGGGAGCTCCGGTATTGTTTTTAAAGAAGAAGGATGGAACTTTAATATTTTGTATTGATTACCGGTAGTTGAGTCGGATCACAGTGAAGAATAAATACCTATTGTCGAGGATTGGTGATTTATTAGATCGGTTACAAAGAGCTCAGGTGTTCACAAAGTTAGACTTAAGATCGAGATATTATCAGTTAAAAATAGCTGAGGCTGATATTCCCAATAGTGCCTTTAGAACAAGATATGGGCACTTCGAGTTTTTGGTAATGCCGTTTGGATTGACTAATGCCCCGACAGATTTTACGGCTTTGATGAATAAGGTATTTCAACCTTATTTAGATCGCTTTGTAATTGTCTTTATTGATGAAATTTTGGTGTACTTGAAGTGTAGAGAAGATCATACTGCACATATGAGATTGGCTCTCTAAATAATGAGGGAGAAACAGTTATATGCCAAGTTCAGTAAGTGTAAATTTTGGCTTGATCGAGTGGTATTTCTGGGTCACATCGTGTCTGGACAGGACATTTAGGTAGTGGAAGCAATGATGAAGTGGGAGGCTCCAAGGAATGTGTCTGAGATCTGGAGTTTCCTTAGATTAGCTGGTTATTATAGGAGGTTTGTAGAGGCGTTTTCAATAATCTCAGCCCTTTTTACAAAACTTCTGAGAAAGAATATGCCTTTTAGATTGAATGATGATTGTCAGAGGAGTTTTGAGGAGATTAAGCATCGGTTAACTACAGCACAGGTGTTAGCTATTCCATCTGGCTTTGGAGTTTATGATGTGTACAGTGATGCTTTACACCAGGGTTTAGGATGTGTACTGATGCAGCGTGGTAAAGTAATAGTATATGCATCAAGACAGCTGAGATCTCATGAATTCAATTATCCAGTCTATAATTTGGAACTTGTCGCAGTAGTGTTTGCCTTAAAAATTTGGAGACATTATCTGTATGGAGAAACTTTTCAGGTGTTCACTGATCATAAAAGTTTGAAATATCTATTGAGCTAAAAGGAGTTTAATATGAGACAGAGGCGATGGATCAAATTGTTAAAAGATTATGATTGTACCATTGAGTATCATCTTGGCAAAGCTAATGTTGTGGTTGATGTATTAAGCCGGAAGTCAAATAGCATTGTGGCTCAAGTTCAGTTATCGAGGCTACCACGCCTAATTCATTTTAGAGCATTAAATGTTGAATTGAATGTGGGGTAGAATGAAACATTGATAGCTACATTAAAATTGAGACCTGTGTTGCTTGAAACAATTAAAGAGGCTCAGAATAGAGATCCGAACTTAGTGAAGTTATTTGAGAAGTTGAAAGTGAAGTTGGATTCTGAATTTGAAGTTAAAGATGATACATTGTGGTTAAAGCAAAGATTATTTGTGCCTGATGTTGATAATTTGAGGAAAGAGATCTTGGAGGAAGCACATGTAGCAGCTTATGCTACGCATCTTGGTACCAGCAAAATGTATAACACGCTGAAACAACATTACTGGTGGCCTGGTATGAAGAAGCAAGTACTAGAGTTTATTTCTAAGTGTATAACTTGCCAGCAAGTTAAGGCTGAACACCAGGCTCCAGTTGGAAAATTACATTCGTTACCTATTTCGGAGTGGAAATGGGAGCTAATCACAATAGATTTCATTATGGGATTGCTGAGGACTTTGAGGCAACATGATGCCATTTAGGTCATTGTTGATAGACTGACCAAGTCAGCTCATTTCTTGCCAGTGAGAGAAAATTATTCAATAGATTAGAGAGCTCGAAAATATGTAAATGAAGTTGTGAGATTACATGGGGTTCTAGTGTCCATTGTATCAGACAGGGATCCTAGATTTACCTCGAGATTTTGAGGTAATTCACAGGTATCTTTGGGTACAAAGTTGAATTTCATCCTTAGATAGATGGTCAGAGTGAGAGAACGATTAAGACTATTGAGGATATGCTTAGAGCTTATGTTCTGGAGTTTCAAGGAGCCTGGAAGCAGTATGTGGCTTTGATTGAATTTGCTTATAATAATCAGTATCTCAGCAATATCGGTATGGCTCCTTATAAGGCATTATACGGTAGGAAGTGCCATTCGCCTTTATATTATGATGAAGAGGGTCTAAGAATTGTCGAAGGTCCATAGTTGATTCAGGATACTATTGACAAAGTGAAATTGATCTGTAGCAAAATTAAAATAGCGTAAGACAAACAAAAAAGCTATGTGGATCAACACAGGCGAGATATGGAATATCAGGTTGGTGATAGAGTATTTATGAGAGTATCACCTTGGCGAGGTGTACTGAGATTTGGTAAGAAGGGTAAGTTAATTCCGTGATTTATTGGTCCATATGAGATAATTGAAAGAATTGGACTATTGACTTATAAGTTAGCCTTACCTTCTGAAATGGATCAGATACATAATGTATTTCATGTAAGTATGCTTAGGCGATATCGGTCAGATCCAACTCATGTGATACCGACTCAGGAGATTGAAGTCTCTAGTAATCTGAGCTATGTTGAAGAACCAGTTAAGATAATTGGCTATCAAAGTAAACAGTTGAGGAACCAAGTGATCCCAATAGTGAAAGTCCTTTGGAAGAATCATTCGAGTAAGGAAGTCAAGACGGAGAGCATATAGGGAATCAGTACCCTTATCTATTTGATCATTCAGGTAAGAATTTCGAGGAAGAAATTTTTGTTAGGAGGGGAGAATTGTAACATTCCATTACTCATGTTAAAGCTAGAATTGTGAATTATGAGAAAGTATTGAGAAATTAGGAAAATGCATGTCATGTATAAACTAAACATGAAATGCACATTTTTTCACATTCATATGATTGTACATGCGTTCACTGACATTTTCTGGTATAATTGAGTTATTAAATACGATTAAAATGTGATTTGGCAATTTTGGTTGTTTAGAATATTTTGGAATTTTTGGTGAATTTTGAGAAAAATATTTATTTATGGGCCAATTATATAGTGACACAAGGAAACAATATATAAGTGACAAATGGCTAGTTTGTATTGTGAAAAAATGGTTTGTATCTGTGGTGATAAATGGATGATTGGGTTTAGTGACGGATGTAATACATGCAAATACCCACGAAGTTGGTTTTGAGTAAAGAATTACTGTAGCTTTTGACATTCACCGAAAACATTCAGCAGAGAACTTTGTCTTTGTTCCTTGTCCATCACCAAATATTGAATTGTTATTCTTGTTGGGTGTGATTGATTCTTACTACTGGGAAGAATAGCTAAACTAAGTAAGTAGCTATAATGGTATTTTTACGGTGAAACTATATACATGCATGCATGGGTTTGAGAATTGTGGTTATGGTGATGAATAATTTTGATGATGAATTTGAGAATTAGGAATTGTTTAACACTATATTTAATGGATTCTGGATTGAGATATATGAAAAATTTATGTAAGCTAATGAAGAAATATATGTCTCTGTTATGGTTGAGAAGATTGTGTATATGGTTAATGTACTGTTCATGCATGAAAACATATGAAGTGTTAACAGAGGTGAATTTGAATGAGTTTAGAATTAAGGGATATTCCTAAACTCTCTAAGTTCTGTGAATGATTATGATGATGTGTTAGTGTTGGAATTGAATATGAGTTTATTGGGTGATGTGTAATTTGAAAAGAAAATGCAGAAAATGAAACAAATGTAGTAAGAATGAAAATACAGTAGAGAGAGAAAGTAGAACATGATTTCATGTGCAAGCATCAGTTTTTAGTGTTTAAATATAGATTTGATTTGTTTGAGTTGTGATGAGCTCAAATGGAAGTAGAATAATTGGTTTAAGTGTGATATGTGTTCATTGAATAAGATGAAGTGAGAAATCTGGAGAAAAATGGAAGAGAGGAAGAAAATTGCGACTTCTGGTAAAATAGACTGTTGGAAAAGTTGGGTATTGGAAGTCACCCTCGTGCTTATGCACGACGGTGACATTGTTGGGTATGTTGAAAGTCACCCTTATGCTTATGCACGACAGTTACATTACTGGTTATGTTGGATGTCACCCTCGTGTTTATACATGACGGTGACTTTGAAGGGTTAACTCACCCTAAGCACCTTTGCTTCTTTTAGCCATAACTTTGGCATCCATACTTCAAATGACTTGATTCTTAAACCAATAGATTCATAAGACATTTCTCTTCATCGCCACCAAAAATATTAGCCATCTGAAACCATTTGGGAGAGATAGAGTGAAACACGTGGGATGGTTTGACTGAGGGTATTCTCAAATAGTCCAACATTTTTGTCCTTATCTGTCACACTCGTGACTCTTCTCTCTCACAGCCTCTCACACTCATGAGGCACTCACACTTGTGAGTTTTCTCCCTCACACCTTTGAGCGTTGATGGCTGGATGATGTTTAATTGTCACCTCATGAAACAATGTTCTCTGATAGTATATGCACCTGAGAAAAATTACAAATTGAATAGTCTTATTTCTTTTGACCATAACTTCTTCTTTAGACATAAAAATGAGATCTTTGCTTTAGAGTAAACTAGAGACATAGGGCTACAAATAATCCGAAGAAGTCAAATTGTAATTCAGTCTCTAAGATGTTCAATTTCTAGATATTGAGTATAGCATACTGTTTCAAAATAAGAACAGTCTGAAAATGTTTGAGGTATAACTTTCCGATTATTGAACTAAATTAAATGATTTTAGTGTCATTAGAAACTTAAGACATTGGAGAATAACTTTATAGAAGGAAGTATTACCTAATTTTGTCATTTACCTTATAAAATTAATTATGCAAAGTTGACCCGTATGTATATTAGAAAAATCTGAAGTGGTCAATTAGGTTATGAAACTGATTTCACATTATTTAATTTTGGTCCAAATTATCAGTACAAATGGTATTAATTAAGGTTTTGATATCTGAATGATTTGATGATAAGAATCACAATAAGATACCCAGAATTGTCATTGAAGATGTGTTGTGCATATTTTATATAAGTAGATGTGCATAAAGGAATACTTATACATTTGTGCAAAAGTGTGATATTTGTAAATATGTTTTGTATGATATAGAGGGGCACATTAGACGCCAGTCAGACATTGCTGGACCATCTAGGTAATAGCATATTGGAGCGTACTATGAGTCAACCTAGATGATTTTCCTAGGATTGATTTGATTTGATTTGATTTGTTTAACTTCTAATTATGAGTTGTTTGTGATTTGATTTGAATTCCGGACTCAGAGTCCGAGGAATTTAATATATGGATATATGTATTGGAAGTGTTCCGTTTGCTTTGAAACTCTATATGATATTTGAATTCTCAATGAAAGTTGAATGTCGGACTTAGTTCCGATGACTATGAGATTTCTGACTGTGCATCATATGTGACTGTCGTATATGGCATATTCGGTATTTGATGGATTTCATAAAATGTATGCTCAGATAAAAGCGTTGCGACCGAAGTAGCCAGTATGAAAGTGCTTGCACGAAAAGCTTTGCTTCGTGATTTTTGATTCTACACGTAGAGTTATGCTCCATGATTTTGTTTTGGACTGAGCCCAATGGGCCAATATCTATATATGTATGTGAAAGGCACCCGATCATAACAATAATAACGAATCTAGATTCTTATATGCATCTATATTTGTATATATATATGTTTTGATTCGCAATGATTACATGATGTTCCATGATAATGTGAGTATTTAGACATATATGTTTGGAATGAATATTTATGAAATATGTGAATTGTGTATGTGATCTGGGTGAAATCATCAATGATGATTTGCTCATTGAGTTCGTAAAACTCATAAAAATTGCAACGTGGCTTTTAAGGTACGAGACAGGAGACTTAGTATCTTATTCTGGATTAGAGGAACATTTTTGACTAAGTTATGGCTTAGAGGTTTGTTAGCTGACATTAGAAGAGTTATAGTTTTTATTTTGTAGTTTTTGCTGGAATCTGTATAAGGTTTTGTAAATATTTGTTTAATAGAAAATAGTGTAAGCTTTTGTGAATGAATGCAATGAATGGTTCTTTTTTAAAATTTTATGATTTTTAAATAAGTTAGTTGATGCCATGTATATGTTGGATTTGTTTTGCTCTAACATACCATTATCATAGGATATGTACTTGAATGTCCATGGATGTTTGGGTATATACCTTATGGTAATGGGATGTTGTATACTTAATGTAGTATAATCTTATGGCATTTCAACTATGGTTAGTTTTACGACAGACATCTCAACAGAGCAACCAATAAGGATAGCTTAGAAGCCTTCATCTCAACACAACAACATCACGAAACACGTTATCTCCTATCAGTTCTATCTTTAACCAAAATGAAAATAACTAACTAATTAGAGTTCATAGGAAATACACAGTATAGAATTCCAAAAATGAAAAACCAGGCAAAGGTTTTATACAATTCCAAATATGGACAAATTCAACATCCACATGAACACCGTTTAGTACATGAATTCAGTATGGCATCCCCACAAATTTAACGTCCACACGAACATAGTTTGGAAACTAAGAAAGCAGTACACAAAACCCAGTACAAAACAAAACGTACTAATCTCAATCGATGAATAAAGGAAGATGCAAAAGGAAGAATAACACAAAAGCATTGGAAGGAAGAAGGGAACCGAAGCATGATGAAGACGCAGAATGAAAATGCTCTCAGGGAACCGAAACACACAAAGGAAGAAGATAGATGCAGAAGGAAGAAGTTGGAAGGCGAGAAGTGAACTGACGCCCGCACATGATGACACAGAACCGAAAGTAAGTGTAACATCCCACTCTTGTAAGACACGTAGCCAACTTCCTCAGTGATATCCAAACACGTGCCCCACAAGGGTGGCATGTTAGAGCACTCATATCACTAACTTAATTATGGCATCATCATATAAAAACATAAACATCACAATATTTTAAAACCGAATTCCTCATTTCATTTCATAAAAATTAAATGTGTACATTGAAATTTTTACAAAATCCTCCAAGTATGTACATCATCAAAACCTAACACAAAACACGCTACATAAAAGAGGAATCATACAAAAAATTTTGTCTAATCCTTAAGTCTCAGTTGACCAACCTTTGAGCCATTTCTCTAGTCTAAAAGTATAAGAACTATGCTTCTTGTAGGGTCTCTCCGTCACTAATGTGCTCTCTTGGTCTTGAAATGTCAACATTGCAATTTTGGTGAGTTTTGTGAACTCAGTGAGGTAACCATCCTTGATGGTTCCCGCAATTCATACAACACATCATCATATACAAACACATAATTCACATCATTTCATTTATCATCATGTAGCATCACATATCACATTTAGACCAATCAAACTGATCATTTCATTCATTTAAAATACACGTTTAAATTATAAATGTCATGTATATAGGACTCACTTTCATTTATTAATTTGTTGTGACCAAGTGCCTTTCACTAGCCCATATCCCTTATGGATACCGAGCTTGCATTAGATAATGTCTCATATCCCTTAGTGGTTATTGGGTACAATAGCAACTAAACCAGAGGCTCTTATAACATTGTAAGCTTTAAACTCTTTTTACTGGTAACTCCAGTCATAACTACCTTTATCTTTCATGCATTCATGGAATGAAATGCATCATATTCTTTTATTCTCAATCAATCACGTGATTTCATATTCACATTCAAAACATATTTATCGTCAAACCTTAGTCCGACATTCAACAAAATTGTTGAGTAAACTTATTTCAGTCATCACATACAAGAAGCACTTCTAATATTTCATTCATGTATCAAATGCCTCAAACTTTCAAAGTCCAGAATCAACACAATCATATTCACAAAATAATTCAATACAGAATTTAAAACAAACAAGTAATCAAGTGAGACTATCTAGGTTACTCATAGTTTGCTCCAGAAAGCTATTGCCTTGAAGTCCTGGCAACATTTGGATGTTGACGCTCTAAATGCTCCTCTATATCATGCAATATACATTTGCATATATCACAAATTTGCACAATTATATAAATACTCATTTATGCACATATGTATATGGATTATGTACAATGTATGCTCAATGACAATCTTGGGTATATCTCCATTATTCTCATCACATAGTCATTCATATATCAAAGCTCACATACGTATGATTTGAACTTATGTTTACACCTCAATAAAACAAATTTATTCTAAGTTCATCATTCAATTAATCATTCCAGCTTTTTCTCCAAACAAACTTTCGGGTCAACTTTGCATGATCATCATGACAAGGAAAATGGAGTAGTTAGGTAAAAATTTCTTCAGAAAATTTTTTCCATATGTCTTAAGTTTCTAATGACACAAAGATCATACAATTTGATTAAGTATACTGAAAGTTATTCAAAACACTTCGGACTGTTCTTAAACTGCAACAATACTCTATACTCAACTTCAAGCCAAAATTTGAAATTCTTAGAGACATAATTAAAATTAACTTTATTTATAAAATTTGTATCCATATGTCTCTAGTTTAATTTAAATTAAAATTCATCTCATTTAGATATCTACAAATCAAGATATGGTCAAAATATCGATGTATGTTCAATGAAAACACTCCATTGAAAAATATTCCAACACATTTCACCACTTTCATCCCTAATTCATCAATCAGTATTTTCTAAATGAATTAATATGGACACAAATTTTCTTGGAGAGAAAAAAAAATGTGTTCTAAGTTTGTTGGTTCAAATTTCAATTCATTTGGAGGTCAAGAGAAGAAGTTACAGCCAAAAGAATGAAGGATGTTCGAAACTGTTAACTATTAGTATGCCTTCATTGTCACGATTGTGCTTCCAATCGAGTGCGCAATGTCACGATCGTGCTCTCGTGCATGACCATGCACTGCAGGATGCATCACCAATGTCACGATCGTGCTTGTACAAGATCATGCACTGCCTCATTTATCCCCTTTGTCACGATTGTGCACAAGCACGATTGTGCATTGCCTAGTTTCTTCTCCAGATTCACAAACTATAGATTTTTCTTCTCTTCTTCCTCTCTTTTGCTTAATTAACCATCACTAACTTATGTCCCTGCTATTTTATCTACATTCCTATTTCCATTTTAGCTCAACTCATTCAAATACAAATCAAAATCTATGACTGATCATAACCATCAAAAACAGAACCTTACGCATATTCATCCTAGGTTCTGCACTTCTTCATTTTCTTTCCACCTTCATTCCACATCTCACTATCACCTTAATCCTTCATATAGAATGACATATCATTACTCTTTGTTTTCCTTAACTCTAGACTCATTTTAGTTCATCTCTAAAACACCCAAAGAGAGTCTTGTAATAATAGTGAAAACAGAGCATATGTATATCATTTCTCTAAAAATTTTCTGCACTCTTTTTATACATATTTTCAATGATCTTTCTAACTCAAAAATAATTTCAACACTATCTTATGAAATAATGATCATCAAATAAGCAAAAGTAAGACATGCGGTAGCAAATATATACAACCTTGTTTTATAAACATTGTGTTAACTAACGTGATGCATGTTTCATTCTACATATCATGAAAAACCATACAATACTTACTTGCTTAAAACTCCAAACTGTTCAAAATCACTTGAACCCTAGATTTCCAATAACATATGATCATCAACAGTCAAGGGTTGTAGGGTTAGGTATTTCAGTGACAGTGAAGAAGATAGTAAAATGAAATAGCAAGTTAAAAGGGAGAGCAAAACTTGCGTTGTGAGGGTAATAAAATTTCTGGAAGTAATAAGCTTACAGAAGATGAAGAAAGTCACGAAGAAGAAGAAGAAAGCAAGATCAAAACAATTAATTTGATCTTTCTAGTATATTCATAGGAATAAAGGCTAAGTTTGACAAGTGACAAAAGTATGTTCTCTTATGTAACTAATCCAATCATCTCAAATTTTTACTCCAATTTTCTCTCAATTTTCAATGACATTTGTCAATAAATCCCAAAGTCACCTATAAAATTTTCCAATATCATTGACTCTTATTTCTGCTACCATTTATCAATCATATTGCCACTCGGCATTTTTCTTAGTCTAGAAACACCCAAAATTTTCGAAAATTTACTAAAAATTCTAAATCAATAAGTACACTCTCCAAATCAATTTTCAACACATATAAACCAAAATTCTCAATATAATCACATTTATAAATTAATTATACCTGTAAAATGTCAATGAATGCATGTACAATTATTTTAATGTGCAAAAATCAATATTCACGTGTATGTGTATGCTATCTTATGCATGAGCATGAAATACACTTTCTAATTTCTCAATAAACTCTCATATACATTATTTTAGGATTCTAGTTCCTAACATGGGATAATGGGATGTTATAGTAAGAGAGAAAAAGAAAGCAAGGTGAAAATGAGGACGGGGGGTTGGGCTTCGTGCTAGGATTAGACGTTCAACGAAAACGACGTCGTTTGGTAACAATGTCATTTTTTGTTTTACAAAAATGCTGACAAAGAAGCTAATGGTGGCATTTAAATGTAAATTTTACTGACAGAATACACTTCCATCGATACACCCACAATTCGTTTACACTTTACTAAAGCCTTTGCAATCGAAGCAAATGCCAATGTTTAATTTTCAACTTTACTGACATAATACACTTCCGTCGGTAAACGACGATGCTTATTTTGTCGCCTACCATTTGCGCCTCTTTTACCGACAGTGATTCCTATTCCGTCATTATATTTCATAATAAAAATTAGCGAGATAGTTTCCCATCCAACTTTACTGATGGATATTTTCTCCGTCATAAATTATCATATATTATGACAATTTTACTGACAGAATGTGATTTTCTGTTGTTAATTTTCAATTGTATTGTTTCCATCAGTAATTTTACGTCAAAAATTGGTAATTTTCTTATAGTAAAATTTTGAGTTAACTTATTGAAAATCAGATAGTCTATAATCATACCTACATAATTGAGTTAATAGATTTCTAAAGTGGTATAGAGAGGGTTATGTTAGGTATCTTAACTTATGCAGACCTTAACCTATTTAATTGAATCTTAACTCATGTCGAGCTTAACATATTTATATGAATCTTTAACTTATGTAAAGCTTAAACTATTTATATAGAGTGTTTGAAATTTTTTAGTAATTTAATTGAATTTTTGCAACATACCACTACCATCAAGTATATAACAAAACATCTAAGGACATTTAAGTACATATCCTATAATAATGGTATGTTAGAGCAAAAACAAATCCAACTTACACATGGCATCAACTAACTTAATTAAAATCACTAAATTAAAAACCATTCCTTGTATTCATTAGCAAAAACTTACACTGTATTTTACAAACCTTATACAAGTTCTAGACAAAAACTACACAATACAAATCAAAACTCTTCTGATGTCAAATGACAGATCTCTGAGCCATAACTAGTCCAAAATATTCCTCTAATCCAGATTAAGAAACTAGATCTCTTGTCTCATACCTGAAAAGCCACGTTGTAATTTTTAATAAGTTTTGCGAACTCAATTAGCGAACCATCATTGATGATTTCACCCAGGTCATATGCACAAATCATATATTTCACAAATATTCATTCAGAGCAAGTATATTCCATATACTCACATTAATATGGCATATCATATAATCATTGCGAATCAGAACATATATTTACAAATACAAATGCACATGAGACTCCAAATTCTTTATTAATGTTATGACCGAGTGCCTATTGCATACGTATACAGAAACTGGCCCATTGGGCTTAGGCAGAACAGAATCATGGAGCATAGCTCTACGTGTAGAATCAAAAATCACGGAGCAAAGCTCTACGTGTAAGAGCTTTCATACTAGCTACTCTGGTCACAACGCCTTTATCTGAGCATGCATTTTATGAAATGCATCAAATATAAAATATGCCATGTATAGCAATCATTCATAATGCACAATCAGAATCTCATAATCATTGGATCTAAGTTCAACATTTAACTTTAGTTGAGAATACAATATTTTTTAGAAATTAACAGTAATTAAAACACTTCTAATACATTCCCAAATATTAAACTCCTCAAACCTTAAGTCCAGAATTCATAAACAAGTCACAATCAATTAATAATTAGAAGTTAAACAAATTCAATCAATCCTAGGAAAATCATCTAGGTTGACTCACAGTATGCTCCAATATTTTATTGCCTGGATGGTCCGACAATATCTGACTGATGTCCAATGTGCCCCTCTATATCATACAAAACACATTTACAAATATAACAGTTTTGCACAAATGTATAAGCATGCCTTTATGCACATCTATGTAAATCAAAAATACACAATGCATGTTCAATGACAATCTTGGGTATCTTATCGAATTCTTATCACCATATCATTCAGATATCAAAACCCTCATAAATAAAAATTAGTACTTAGGGTTTGGACCACAATAACACAGTGTAAAGTTAATTTGTAACTCAATTGATCATTTCAGATTTTTCTTACAACATACTTTCGGGTCAACTTTACATATTCATTCTGATAAGGTAAAAGACATAATTAGGCAACACTTCCTTCTAGAAAATTGTTATCCAATGTCTTAAGTTTCTAATGACACCAAATCATTCAATTTGGTTCAGTATTTTGAAAGTTATTCTCTAAATATTTTCGGACTATTCTCATTTTGTAATAATACATTATACTCAACTTCCATCTAGAAATTGAAAGTCTTAGAGACTGAATTAGGATTCAATTTCTTCAAATAATCTGTAACCCCATGTCTCTAGTTTACTCCAAATCAAAATCATCCCAATTGAATAACCAAAGAAGAAGTTATAGGTAAAAAAAGGGCATATGTTCAATGTGTAAAAGCTCTCGGGTTTAATTAACCCAACTACAGTTGAGTCACGGATGTGCAACATCCATGCACAGCTGTGAATGCCAAATTAATTCAGTCATGGGGGTGAAATCATCACTCATGCCTGTGCATATCAAAAATTCATGGCTGTGAGACCATAACTCATGGTTGTGCAACATCCAAACTCCATAATAAACTTTCCTTATTTTTCCTCAATATTTCATCTTAAATTCATCAATCAATATATTTCATAAGGCTATGATTTTTTATGTGGATTAATATCAATGTATTATGAGTCTATTGGTTCAAGAATCAAGTCATTTGGATATCGGGTGAAAAAGTTATAATAAAAATACCAAAGGATGTTTAAACAAACTTTCCCTTTTTTTCTGCATTTCTCATTTTCATCAACAACTTCATTTGATCATAAACTTTCCATATTAATGCTTTTCCCATAACACCGCATCGCCTTAAACATTTCCCTTAGTTCTAAATTAACTCAAATTCATTTCTGTTAACACTTCACATATTCATGCATGAACAGTACATCAACTTATAACCATATTCGTATTTCTCAAAACCAAGACAGAGTACATATATTTCTACATCAACTTTCACAAATCTCAAACCAAAATCTATTTCATATATTTTTTGAACAATTCCCAGTTCACAAATTCATCATCTAGTTTATTCATCACTGAAACCACACTTCTTAAACTCCTCATGCATGTATATATTTACATCGTAAAAACATCAACAACAAACACTTACTTGATTCATCTATACTTCTCAGCAGTAAGAGTAACTCAATTACACGCAAAGATTTAATATTTGTGATGGACAGGGAACAAAGAAAGAGTTCTCTGCTGAATGTTTTCGGTGGATATTAAAAGCTACAGTAATCACTTCCTAACTAGAACATAAGCTACGGTACTCTTTGTATGACTTACACTTGTCACCCAAACAAGTCTGCCACTTATCACACTATAATTAAGCCATTTTTAATATTTAATCAGTCCACATGTCACACTAGGATTGGTTCATATTTCAACATTTTTCATAAAATAAACCAAAAATTCTGAAATAACATAAATATACCAAAATTGCCAAATCACATTTTAATCGCATTCATAACTCAGTTATACCCAAAAAATGTCAATGAATGAATGTAAAATTATAAGAATGTGCAAAAATTAATATTCTCATGTACATATGTTTGCCATATTTAGCTTATGCATGATATGCATTTCCTAATGTCTCAGTAATTTTCTCATTTACACTATTCTAGCCTTAATATGGGTAACGGGATGTTACAATTTTAATTTTAATTTTAACTATATTGTAATTTAATACTAATTATCCTAATGAAATTTAATATCTAATATTGGTTTTTATTAATTAAATATGTAGTATTTGATCCTAAAATTTTTCAAATTTTATGATCAAGTTTTACTTGATTGAATCATCTTTTTTAAGCAGTTTTTTTTTATATTTCTTAATATATTGATAACATATAAATATTATAATCTTAACTTGCATTTATGTTTAAGGTTGGTAATGGGTTAGGTTGGGTCGACCCGGACAACTTTTGGCATGAAGCCTAACTAATCACAAATTGATTTGATTTTTATTTTTATTTAAAAAATGATGTCGATTTTCACAAAATGGTGTCATTTTCCCTATATTTGTCAAACCTTGAGCCGGGATGTGATTGAGCAACCTGAGCCCGAGCTCGAGCCTGAGCCTTACTCAAGGCCCAGTCTTGGCTCGGTCTTGATCCATTGACATCAAGCCCTCAAGCCTAATTGCCAAGCTTATATTTCAGATTAATATACATTCTCAAATATTAAACTACGAATTAAGGTTTTTGGTTTTTTTAAGTAAAAGGATCTCGTATCAAATTTGCAAGATGTACTGTTTGGGACATGATCATTTCTTAAGTTATATATCTCTTTACTTATTTCTAGGGAAGGACATGGACTCAAGCATGCCCTTGGTTGATGTTATGGATTGTTGTATCAAACTATTTAACTTCACATTCTGAGACACGTTTGTGTCTTAGATCATAGATCTATTTGTAACTTTATGAGATCAGGCATAAAGTCTAACACGATTATAGAATCTCAACCTATGTCTCAAATCATGTTTCTTCTTGGATCTTTCTTTGTCACATGACCTCCCATCAACTTATATGGCGTTAGCTTTATTTTCTTTTATTAAAAATCAAAATCAATTTGTAGGCTAGATAATAGGAAAAAGGTAATTACTAGTAATCATTGTTTTCGTGAGATCGACTCGCACTTACCAGTACTAGTTACAACTACGTCATGCACTTGCGGTTATTACAATATTGACTAACTCACAAAATAAGTCAATCAATGCACATATCAAATTCATCCCATCTTGTTTCACTATTTTAAGTATCATTTTTTATATGAAAACTATAACTCTAATCTTAAGGAGTTATAAAACCTACAATAGTATTGTTAAAATGTTATAAATCTAAAAAAATATCAAAGAATTATAAAATTTTGTATGATAGATATTTATTTGATAAGGAAGGTTGATTTTAGTGGAGCCAACTTTTTCACTTCATCTAGAGGGCCATACGAGGACCAATTATCAAACAAAAAAAAAGGTTACTAGAGCCATTACCTATCTTGCATTAGAACTCCATTCTGATTATGGTCCCCTTTTGTCTAGTCAAAGTCCATGTATTTGTTTACTCTTATTAAATATATTTGTTTACTTATCAAAGTAACCTTTTCTTCCTTATTTTATTCTTCTCATTTTTTAAGAAGACCTATCCTTTTAGTGAAACATTTTTCTCTCCATTTAGAGATTTCAATTATATGAAACATTGTTTTCATTATTATTAGCCCTCTTTAGATCATTCTTAGGGATTTCAATTATATTATTCATCCCTAAGAACATGAAAGAAATTCATCCTTCAAGAAATATTCAGATATTTTTATAATTGTATTGCAACATTAAGTGACTTAAAAATAAAGGGACATTTCTTCACTTGGAGTAATAAATAGAAGAGAAGATCGATATTACGGAAAAAGATTGACAGGGCTTTAGTTAATGATTAATAGATCTCTACTTTTCCTAAGAGTAAAGCTTCTCTTAACAACCCCTTTTGAATATCCCTTTAGGTTCAACAACTTTTTGGCTAAAGTTTAAGGATTTGAAGAAGTTATCACAAAGGGGCTTAGCTGTCAATCTTTGGGGAATAAGTTATAAACTTGTATAAGAAGCTTCAGAAGGTGAAGGCTAGACTCATGATTCTTAATAGTAAGAAGTGAAAATAGTGATAGGCATTATTTGAAGTTATGGAAAGACTATACAGGGCTGGAAATAATATATATCGATCCCTTACTAATGAAGACATACAAGCTAAGGAAAATGCAACTTTTCTAAACTGTATCTCAGTAACTAAAAATAACCATTCCCTTCTAAAACAAAGATCAATAACATAATTTCTTAAAAAAGAGGATAAAAATTATAGTTTCTTTTATAAATCAGTGTTTTCTATGAGGAACAACATTATATTATTTATCTAAAAAATAACTATTGTGTTGAAATAAAATCTTAAGTCGATCTTCTGTAGGAGGCCTTCATCTCTTTCTTTAAAACTCTTTGAACCCCTACTAGTGGAGCCTTTATTATACAACTACTTCAATCCATCACCAATGAGCAAATTACTATTTTAAGAGGTTGAGCTTTTATCCAAGCATTTTAATGTAAATGATGTAAAAGGAGCTTTATTTACCCTCAATTGGAGCAAAGCACTAGGCCTTGATGGTCTAAATACCCTTTTTTCGAAAAAATAACAAGGTCTCATAGCAAGACGTTAGTAAAATAAGCAATTATGAAATTCTTCACTTATGGCAAAATGTTGAGGGAGCTTAACAAGATTTTTATTTTCATATTCCTATGGTTCATCCACTTAGCTCTCTGAAAGAGTTCAGGCCAATTTCATATTTCAACAAAATATATAAAATCATCTCTAAGATTATTATTGATAGGCAAAATTTTTGCTACCATAATATATTAATTCTTGACAAGGGAGGGAGACAAGTTAGGGACAATATTTTGTTAACACAAATGCTTTTCAAGAATTACAATAGGAGACATTCAAACCAGAAATGTGCTCTCAAGGTTGACTTTCATAAGGTCTGTGATATTATTAACTGGACCTTTATTGTAAATACTCTCAAGGTATTTAGGTTCTCAACAATTTTTGTTGGTTGTATTAAATAATGCTTCACTTATATCTCTTATAGTATAGTAGTCAATAAGTAGCCTTCCAAACTCATATATGGTGTAAGAGACTTAAGGCAAGGAGATCCCTCATCTCCTTACCTCTTCACCTTACGTATAGAAGTACTTATAATACTCATCATATTAGCTATGAATTAGGAGAATCTATTTAAGTTCCATTTTAAATGCAAAAAGATGAAGAATTGTAGCTTATCTTTTGTAGAATTCCTAATTCTCTTTTCAAAAGCTAACACGTGCTCTATTAGTTCATTGATGTCTATATTAAATACTATAATGTTTTTAAGATTATCTGATAGGTTGTCGTTAGCCTACAAATTTAATCCCCTACTTAAATTGATTTTTAGTATAGTGAAGTAAGGATATCATCCCACAGAGATCAAAACACAAGGAAGATTTTTTTACTTTCAAGCAAAGTATGCGTGAATGTCAAAGGGGAAAATAG
>JANSVA010000216.1:20554536-20575903 GCA_025504915.1 Erythroxylum reticulatum
ACACCTGAAATGATAAAATCAATGTAAGTCATGTGATTTAGACATCAAATGAGAATAAAAACTAAGTGTAAAAGTATTAAAAAAAACAAGAAAATATGAGTGCATCATTATCTATTAATAAAGTCAAAATACATAGGTTCACCTCCTCCAATGTTTAACATGCTACAACTTGGCTCTCCCATTGATAGGTAAAACATTCGTTCTTTTTCATTTTTGAACAATTGTAATCAAACCTTTTCTGGAATGTTATGGTATGTATTCTTTTCCATCATCTTCTTAGGAGATTTCTTTGTCTTAGAAGGAGAACTTATAACTTGATATCCTTTTTCATTGAATGAACAAAACTTCATCAGCATTAATCCCACATTCCTTTTTGTACTATTCGATGGAGATTTAGTTGATAGATGTGCATGCAAACTAATGACAATAGTATCTCCAAAAATATGATACAATTATGAAAACACTTTATATCCTTTTTTCTTGTATCTATGAGTCATTTTATGCACCTATAATAACAAAAAGTGTAAATGAAAAAAATGATATATTAATAAGCAAAGACATATTTTAACTTAAAATAAAATTTCCTAATATTTATTTGTAGCATTAACTTCACCAGTGAAAGAGTTGTAACCGATTCCAGCTTTCTTAAGTAAGTGCTGAAATGATTTAATATAGCCTTTAATGCGTTATTCTTATTCTTCAATTGAACATTAATATACTCTTTATTGAATTTTGTTAGAGGACCCACCTTAATATTCTCCCAAATAGATTTAGAAAAGGTAGTGGTTGTTTGATTTTTCTTCTTCACTTCTTCAACCATTAATGAGCTTAAATGCATCTCTATGACATTATTCTATATCCCATCCTTTTCATTTATTTCCATACAGTCATTATAATCATTTATATTATTCAAAGCTTCCATCATTAGCAATAATAACATATAAGTGGTAATAAAAAAATTGACAAGAAAATATTATATTAGATAAGAAATTTCATTATAAACTTCATTGTCTTTATTTCAAAATGAGGGTTACATTTAAGCTTACTATAATCTCATAAACATAATGTAAGAAGTAAAGGAAAGTTTGTAAAGAATCATCTCATACTATTTATTGATTTTACTATATAACTAAGATTAGTAATTCAACATTTCATTGTTACGATTAAGTTGAATAATACAACTTATATTGACTAAATGATTTCAACATCAACAACATTGGCACGACTAGGCTATTCTTCTACCACCAAAATTTCTTGTTAAAACATGTAGCAATACAAGACAGTGACATTTTCCATTTTCATGTTGTGGATGATTTAGTTGATTAAAGCAAATGGATTTTGCGTTATGTAGTAATCGACTAATTGAAGCCTAATCTTGATTTAGAATATATGTAATCATATATTTTTATGAATAAGTAGCTTTAAGGAGATCTAAGGTTTCAAATTCCAAGTTCCTAATGAACTGACAAGCTCTTAGTAACATTAAGGTTGGAACAATAATAAACAACTTAAATATATAACTTTTACAAAGTTTTTTTATTGATGTGAACTAAAGGATAAAAAGCTTCTACACTCTATAAGCAAGCATTATTATCAAGTGTCAACTCACCATAACTTATATTATAGACTAAGCAATATCAATAATATTATCTATGTCCATATTTCATAAATGATTTAGTGTTCCTTTATTATATTCCAGTCATAGAACTAATGTTTAAGGTCGTATCATTTCCTCTATTACTTTGTAGCATATCAACTCTATTAATTTTGTAGTCCATTTAGCACTCATATTTTTATTTAAGCAAATAGTTGATTGATTTGTAACATTTCGTTAGTTTATTAAAGAATTGATCTTAACTTTAGATTAAAACTTGTTTATAAGCTAGTTATTTGATGCTCTAATGTAAGTGGGTTGACCATTGCTTACTAATTGACATGGTCCTTAAAGTATGGTAACAATATTTTTTCCTTTATACATATACATGATTTATAGTACAAGCCTCTTATGTATGCACATGATTACGTAGATTGCACCTAACTTTATGTTATACATGGATATCACAATCCCATTGTGTTTTAATGGATCAATATTATTCTGTTTTAAGGAAAAGTAGGGGTACCTAATTATGTATTGCTTAGATATGGTATTTTACTACAAATCTCACAAGTAATTAGCAATTAGTCTCTCTTCAAATCATTTGGGTACTTAATAACAATATAGTAGGAATCTTTCAACATTCATCTACTTCGAAACTATATTAGCTCCAAATATTTTTTGAATAAAGAGTTCATTTATCCCTCTTTCCTATGGTATCATCATCATCAACAACATCCAATTGAATCCCGTACCAATATGGGGTCTGGTGAGGTCTGATAGTATGCAACCTTACCCCAACATAGTAAGAGGCTGTTTCCGATAAACCCATATGCAAATGTGACATGAAGATTTTAAAAAACCATAAAAATGATAAAATAACTAGATACATAATAAATAAATAAATAAATAATTAGAATAAAGTAATAATAAATAAGTAAAATAGAATAATATCAATTAAAGAAAAGCTACAAATCTTCATTTAGGTGATGCAAGTTTAGAAGACAATATTATTAAGAAAATAGTAGCATAGATATACCTGATATGCTACAAAATTTTGCTTATACCTAATATGTTGTAAAGTTTTGCTCACCACTTCTCGAGTTTTGCGTGTCATCTTTGCGCAGGGGCCATGCCAATATGCTATGTAGGATTCCAATTTTATCTGATATCCCCAAAAGGACAAACAGTGTTGTTATGTCATAATAAATAAAGGCTAGTTTGCTACTATAAGCTAACGATGTGATTTTATTCAAGTTACTAAGACAAAATGATGAACCACTTCATCGTTTAATTGAAAACTAAACCAAACATGTGGCATTTGGAGTAAAGAGTAACAATCATAATTGATCACACACGATTTAAGCAAACTAATATTTAATCAATCAATAATATGGAAACCACCATGAAGTCAACATCAATCACAGGTCTATAAACAATGAAAGACACATTTTTTGTGCTTCACATTTTTAGGCATCAAATAGGAAAGCTACCCATTGTATCAAAAAACACATTTACCCAGTATGCAATACAAAAACAACATACAAACAATAGGAAGCTTAACTATCATTATCCTATACCCAAAACCATAAGATCACAACAAAAAATGAATTGATCTCCTCGTACACAAAAGTTAAAACTCTCTGTGTGTGTGTGTGTGTGTGTGTGTGTGTGTGTGTGTGTGTGTGTGTGTGTGTGTGTCAGTGTTAATAGAGATCACAAATTAAATATGAAGACATCAACAATTCAAAAGAGAATATTAGAAGGAGACCTTACCGTTCCGTGAAATGACGGTGATTACAAATTGGGAACTCAAAATGTAAGAAAAGAATTCACAAACAATTGAAGTCAACAACAAAATTATAGAATAAACTCCTTTAACGATATACAGAAGAGAAATATGTACCAATCAACACTTACAAGAAGTGATCCAAAGAGAAAGACACAAATGTTCAGAAAAATGGGGCCAATCAACGTAAATAGGCAAAAATCCCAATCAAGAAAAAGAAAAAAATTGAAACTTTATCTATAACAGTGAGACATAACAATAAGATCTCAAATCCACTAGCAAAGATACTATCAAGTACCAAGGATCAGTAAATATACCAATTCCTAAACCTAAAACTAATAAATAGGAAAGAGAAAATAAAACAAAAAGAAGAACCTTACAATAATACATGCAAACACAAAGCTAATCCAAAATAAATCTGACTAAAGGAAATCAAAACAGAAAATGAAACAAACAACACAGATCAAGAACAAGATGAAATCAAAAAAGAGAAAGCAAAAATAGCAACTAAAGGTAAGAGCAAAAGAACATAAAATCTGAGAAGAGAGCATAGATCTAAGAAAAAGAGACCATTTTTGTCATTGTCGATTAGGTTGAAGGCCCCCTTGAACTTAGAGATCTGGTCTTCCATTGACAACCAGATCCATATAATTATATGCTAGATTATACCACTAAAAGTGAGAAAAACTAAAAACTAAAGACAAACTAGGAAAAGGGCGAACTGAAAACCCTAGATCTGATGAGAAAGGGTTACCTTTGTCAACCTTTTAGTTTGTATGATTACCAAAAAGAAAGTTATGCCTAAATATATTGCCCCTTTAGCCTTTTAAATCATTGATTCATTGAGTAAATTACTTGATAATTTAACCAAGATATATAATTCATTTATATGATAGGAAAGATTGTACGCGTAGTGTTTACTTGTTGCAACATCAGGATATCTCTCATTCTATATCTTTCCTAAGCAATCATTATCTTAATAGTATCATCTAAATACTAATTTCTCTAAAAAGCATGTTTTAATGCAAAAAAATCAAATATGGATATACGTCTCTCTTTTTAAACATATTTTTCATGTCCTCTATCTGCTTTCTACTTCTCTTTCTTCTTTTATGGTTTCAACAATCTATGCAAGTATATAATGAATTGCAGGCTTTGATTTTAAGAGTCATCATTTGAGAATTTCTTATTTAATATAATAGCTTTTTATTTATCTGAAAAACAACAAAGGTATATCCGAAAAATCCTTGATTTTGAAAACATAATGAAAACATAAAATAAATAAGAAAAATTGAAGGAAAAAAAAAGAAAAATTTAGAATTTTTGGACTTCTTTTTTTAATAAAGAAATCTATTGCAAAAACATAGAAAAACATAATCTATATGTTTTTGTAATTATGCTGTGAGTTTTTTAAAATACTAAAAATTTAACAATAAAACAATATAATCCAAACACATTTTATCTTTCTTATTTTTATTTTTTCCAACTAAAACAAAAATATAAAAGTAAAAACCATACCTCCTTAGGGCTTGGTTGTCTTGTTAATAGGTTGGACTAGCATTGATTAGGGTTCTACTAGCAGATGGACACTACACAAATGTGCAATGATAATCCAAATAAATATAATGCCCACTTAATTCTAAATTAAGGAGTATTTATAAATATGTTATATTATCTAAGGCTAATGTATAAATGAATATTATGTAATTTAAAATTTTGAGGGAAAAAATAGAATTGGGTGATTGTGGATAAAATTTTGTGAAAGAGGTAAGAGAATAAAAGTTAAAACATTTAGAATGAATGAATAAAATAAGTTAAAATTAAAAATTAAAAAATAACAAAATTTGGAAATGTATAGTAAGGAAGGAATTGAAAAGTTTAAAATTTATGAATGTGGATAAAATTTTTAGGGAGAAAATAAGTTGAAATATAAAAGATAGAATATTTAAAATGAATGAATAAAATTAGGAATAAAAATAAAATAAAATTTGGAAAGTTAGCAAAGTCGCGGGAGTGACTTATTAAGTCACATTCATGACTAGAAAATTTAAGTCATGGGTGTGACTCATTTAGTCATCCTGTGACTAGAAAATTTAAAATTAATTATTAATTAAAATAAAAAAGTCACTGGTGCCCGTGACTAATATTGAAATCCCTAATTGAATTCAGTCGCACAAGCAAATATCATGCCCGTTGCAACCTCTTCTTCTTCAACCTTAAATTTGTTCTTCGGTGATTACCACGACTTCCTCTCGTCTGCCACTGCCTTCTTTCGTGGCCTCAATTTCTCCAACATCTACTCCAACACGTCGTTTACCATTAGTTGTCGAGGAGATACCTGCTAACTTTCCTTAAAACTAATTTTTGTTTGTTTGTCACATTTGTAGAGAGATTGTTGTTGTGATGTTAGTGTAACATGTTCAATTAGATAAGGTTTATGAGGGGGAGTTTTTTTTTCTTTAACAGTCTTCTTCATTTTAATCCTTTACTTTATAATTATTTATTAAAGCATATATATTTAAGCTAAAATTGAAATTAAAATTATTAATTTGAATTAATTTTTATAATTAGTTAACTTTAAAAATTGTTGCTTTATGCATCTTGGGTTAGATTTTTTAAGAGCATGCAAATTATAACTTAATTTTATAAGGCTCAGATGGGTGATTAGGTATACGTTATCATCTGGGTGGGGCTAACTTTTGTTGATACTTAAATATGGCCTATCAGAAAGTTGAAAAGTACATAGAAATTGTGTATATTGTTAAACATAAACAATTTTAAATAAATGGATTTTTCCATTGTGATTTTCTCAATACTGCCAGAATTGTGCCATGTGTTTGTTAGAAAACAATCCCAATGTTTGTTGTTCGTATGACCATTTGAACTCATATTATCATAGGATATCATGTTTGCCATTTTTTTTAATTGCACCAAACCTAATCAAGTAATAAAGTGTTTTGTTTGGCCTAAGATTTACCAAATTATTTTCATTCTTGATTGTTACTCAAGTTATGCCTCGTGTGAGATTGTCGACATCTTCGCCTTCTCAACCGGATGATGTGCCTATATTAGGTAATCTTTGTCTTCAATTTGACAATCGTGAGAGCCATTTAAGATATGCAACTTTAAAAGATCATCCGATTATGTCAAATAGATTTATCAATCATGAAGCTATTATTGAATTAGGAATAGCAGACCGAGTGAATGACTTGTTGCATGGGACAAATTTGTTGAATTTAAAAAAATTCCTACGTTGTTAACTTTGGAATTTTTTACTACTTTACAAGTGATCTTGAACCAAGATGGCATCGTGATTAATATGACATTTAGATTGATGAATATGCCATATGTCATTACTTTAGATGTACTGAATAAAATATTTGGACACATAGTGATTTATATGGTTACTATGATGAATTTAGGCCTATAGAATTTTGGAATGAAATTACTAATTCAAAAAATGTTTTTCCTCTAAATAGGTCTAAATCGTCTGCTTTAATGGACCCTAGCCTTAGTTATCTTCATAGGTTTTTAACTTTTACGATATTTGGTAGGGGAGACAGTCAAGGTGCAGTCTCTAAAGTAGAATTGTTTGTGTTATGGTGTATGGTGCATGGTAATCATTTTAATGTTGGTATGTGGTTAAGTATACATTTAATGGATGTGGCTAAAGTTAGAGCCGAGAAAATAGTAGTTGGAGCATTTGTGACTCAAATTGTAAAGCATCTTGGTTTACTAACTGAGAGAATAGTTATGCAGTTAGTTTCAAGGAACTTTAGTTTAGACTTGTATTCGTTGATGTCTATGAAGATTGTTAGGTGACAAGGTGATAGTTATGTTCTTGTTAATGACAACACAGTAAAAGCTTCAAGTAGTAAGCGTAGTCAAGTTAAAGTAGGAGAAGATACATAAGGGGACAACTTTTTGCCACCTGAAGCTATGTGTTGGAACATTGCACCTAATTATGTTGAATATCAATCATTACTCAATCAATTAATTGTATTTGAATGGCGAACGAATGCTAAATTTGACAAGATTGAGGCTAGAATAGCGGAGATAAGGAATTTCTTAGCGAATTTAAATCCTCGTTCGAGACAACATCCACCTTCATCTTTGGATTGTATTTCTATCTTTTTCTTTTTATTATTTTGATCGTTGGTCATTAAATTGTTTTTAGTTTTATTTTTTGTCTTGATTAATTTTGTTTGCATCTTAGATCCTTTAATTATTTTCTTATGATTTTGACAGCGTATATTTGTACATTATGTGTTTGTTTTCTAGTTTAATAATTAGAGATGTTCGGTTATTAAATGAACTTGACGAGGATTATAAATGCATAATATGAGTGAACTAATATACTTGCATGCATAAATTAATTTTCTTGGATTTCAATTGAAAGAGTATTTAGCTTGTTGTGATAGATGAATCCGACCTTTTTTTGTTAAGAATTTGAGCTTTTTAAAGATATTATATACCAGTTAAAAGTATTCATTATTGAGAGTATTCTTTCATGGTTAAGCAAATCTAGAACTTGCTTACAAATACTAGTCAAGATTACATAATCTTATGCAAACATTGAAGTGTTGAAGGTATTTAGGATTTATCTTGACAACTTAAAAAGCCACCATAATATTATCCTTAGTGAGCTCCCTTAAGCTTAGATGAACCTTTTTTTGGTTGAAACTCGAAATATGAGCCTTGGCCTTAATTGTTTATCTCTTTTGATTGCATTAGCTGTAAGGGAAAGTTGAGCATTTAAAAGGTATAATTGGTTATAGGGAATACTTATGGGAGAAGTATAGCATATAGTTAGGTTATAAGTTATGGGTGGGTGGGATTATAATAATTTGTATTTGTTGTTTACATTTTTTTCCTTTTTGAATTTATATTGTTGTATATTGGGAAAAAAGCAAAATCATATCAAGTTAAAAAAAGGAGAAAAAGGAAAAAAGAAAAGAAAGAGAAGCAAAAAAATGAATGAAAAAAAGAAAAAAGGGAAAAATAAAATGGAACGAAAGGGGAGAAGGGAAAAGTGAGGAAGATTGGTAGGGTTAAGTTTCTAATTGAAAAGAAAAAATTCTATGTTTTATATTTAATTGGTTTGTATCATTTTAAATGCTCAATTAGTCCTATGGTTTAAAGCTTGGTTTTATCTTTTTCCTTACCTTTACCTTAGCTCCATTACAACCAAAAGAAAGACCTTCGAATTAATGTTTGTGTTAGATATTTAGTAGTGAAGATTGGATTAGTAAGCAAGCTTATAGTTAATGTTTTACATTAAATGAATAATGAGCGAATATTTGTGACCTTTGAATGCTCGAGAGAATGGAAAGTGGAGTAAGTGTCTATCACACTTGTTAATAGTTTTCAGTTGACGTACTTGTTAATTATGGTTATGCATTCAAAAAATTGTTTGTTCACGAATTATTATGGGTTTTAAAATCTTATAACGTGTTTATTGAATTTATCTTTGACATCTTTAATTATTAAATGAGAAAATAATTTTTTATTATAATTTGTTTTTTTGGTGTTTGTGTTTTTATGGTTTAGTGTTTTTGGTTTTGGTTAAGTACAATTGTAGTTTAATATTGAGGTATTGTTGTGGTTAATTTTATTTAATTTGACTTGTTTTTATATGTTGAAATTTGTATGAACGTTAATGACATTATTTTGTGAATGAGGGATGAAAGGGCATTAATCTTCACTCATTTCATGACGTTTGGAGACATAGAGGAGATGTAGAGAAAGGAAGAAGAGAAGAAAATCAAAGAGAGTCGGTAAAGAAAAAAGAGCCCTGATAATTAATATAAGTGTTATGCGTATGGATATGGATATGCGATTTCAAATTTATTGTTTTGTTTTGTGGAAATGTTTAATTTGTAAGTGAAAATTTTTTCTTCTTAAATAGTTTTAGTTTATTAGATGAATGTAGATTTTGATGTTTATGTAGTAATTCATGTTTCTGTGGTCAAGGTTTTACTGTAATGTATATGTTTAATTGATAGTTTTCATGTAGTTTTAGCAAAAGATAAAATAAAAATAGTTGATATTATGGTTAATTTGATATTATTACATTATGTAACTCTCATGCATCAACGATATAGGAAAAAAGGCGAGAATGATTCGAATATAGAATAGTATTGTAGAGTCAAAATAATATAAAGTTGATACAGTAATAAAAACAAATGGATAAATCATATTCGCTTTATAACTCTTGCGTTTAGTGACTTTTAGAGATAAGTTGAATTGCTGAGTTGATAGATAGTTAGAAAATAAAATCAATTAAAAAATTATAAGTTCTAATACGGTAATACATCCATTAAGTATTGATAGCAGATAATTAAATAGTACCTAACATCAAGGGGGCTGTTAAAATCAGAGTTACATTTTTACTTTTAAAATGTTTGACCAAATTTTGTTATACATATATTGGTAATAATAATAATAATAATTTCTAATGACATAATTGACAACCAATTAATAATAACACAATTATAACTAAACTAATAATTAAATAATAATATGAAAGGATTAATAAGAAAATGCATATTTATTAATTAACAATAATCGTACATCATCATCATCACCACCAGTCTAAAGTCCCACAATAAAGCGGGGTCTGATAGTACACAGCCTTAACCCTAGATACTAGAGAGGTTATCTTTGGTAGATCCACATATAGATGTGACAATAAAAAAGTGATGCAAAAGATTATCCAAACGTGATGACTACAAAAGACTAGGGCCTAAGTGGTAAGAAGGGTCCGTAGAGACAAAGAGGCGAAAAATTAGCTTGAGAATTGAGGTTATACTAATCAAGTTGAGTTTAATAGCATCAAGTTTAACATTTGATAGGATATGCGTTACTAATAACAAACCTCAAGGAATGTTTTCAAAGTCAAAGTTAAAAGGTTTCAAAATTAGCATGCAATTAGAAGCAAAGCAATAATAAATGCTTATGCACAAAACGAACTAGTGAGGAAAATATGAAATAAAATGCACAATTGCATACAAGTAAAAGTGCAACCACTAAGCTAATAGAAGAACAAGCAAAAATAAAAAGGGTAGAATAAATAAAGAAAAATCATAGAAAGGAAGCAATAAGGTTAAGCATACCTTCTTGAGTCTGCTGAGTGAAGCCAAAGGAAGAAAGTCTCATACTTCAAAGATCAAAACTTTTGCCCACATAATCTAGTAACCCACCCACCCTCCTAAAAGCTATTTACAATAGTAAAAAGGAAAACTCATCCAAACCCACTCCCTCTACACAGTAAAAATACCCTTCTTTGCCTTACAGATCTTCCTCTTCCTCTTCACCCAAACACATTCTTCATTTTTTCCGAAGAAAGAAAATTGAAACGATAAAAAAAAATTTAAGGAACTAAAACCCTAGGCCCTTCTCCCATATCCCAAACCCAAATTGATTCACAAAGACCCAAATTGATTTATAGAAAGACGTGAAAAGTTAAAATCCATTAAGTTAAAAAAATGAAGATAAAAACAAAAAGAAAAAGGAAATAAGAAGGAAGGTGTTTACCTTTACGGTGATCTGAGTGTCTAAGCTTAGCCTCCTTGATCTGAAATGCATATTTTGCTTTACAGAACTTCCATAACCTGAGAACATCCTCAAAAGTGGAGATTTGTCTATCCTAAACAAACAACAAAACAAATAAATGAAAATAAAACAGAGTAAGGGAGAGTGAGAGAAACCTTAGGAGCTTTTCAACAAGTTCTTGCACGTAGTTCTTGTCAAAACACTGGTGGCTGGCATTGTAGACTTACTGGAAGGAAAGTCCCAATCCCTAGTCATTTCAGTCAAATCCACCATTTGAGTAAAAATTATGGTATTGCATCGAGGATAGCCTTAATCAATTTGATATAGCTGAAATAGAAATAGCAACAAGAAACCCATTCCCATACTCAAATTCCATACCTATTTCGTAAGCTAATATTCTAAAAAATTATGTTTTTAAACTAATAAATAGATGGATCCTAAAGTTCTTTTACTTAAAAACAAGAAGTTGATGAATCAGAGCATGGGCTTAAAGCCCACTATAGAAAAAACCCTTAGTTGTCAAGTAACTGAAGCTGACGCACTTTCAACTGAAACCCCAGTATGATTCTAAGCAATTTCAATATGAAAATTTTTAATGACGAAAGACCACAGAAAAAAGCACTCTACAACCAAAAAGGAAAAAAACAAACCGAAACCCTTTAGTTGAAAGTAAAAAAACCCAGTATCCCTTACCTCAAGCTCCAACACATCAATCTCCAAACAACTAAAACATATCTAAATCAAAACCAACTTCAACAAAAGTAAAGCAAGCATCTTGGAATGCCTATGCAACAAAGGAAAAGATGGGTTATAAAAAAGGAACCTCCTTTATTCGAAAACACAATCAAAAGGCTATTCAAAACAAACTTCCCTCGCTAGAGGAGAGAGATGGAGCAAAAGAGACATCGCACACTGGAGGAGAGATGGAAAGACTAAGAACAAGAGGGAAAGAAATACCAGAACCGAGAATGTGCCTCACTTCGTTGGCCATAGGGGAGTCGTTGCCATTTTAGTAGATTATACCTAAGCTAATAATACTCGAAAAGTAAAGGGAACGTACCTGTTGCTGTTAGAAAATCGATTGAGCTTGCAGCAATTAGAGACCTACAACCCCTCCCTTTATTTTAGGTCCACACCAGGCGTCTAAGCGGTAAACTGGTCACACAAAATACAAAGAAAAAACGATAAGTCACAACTGTGCATGACAATCATGCTTGTGACTATTAAGTCATAAGTGTGACTTTTTATATATATTTAAAAGTTTTTGGAAGAAAATGGAGGAGTCTATTATAAAACTATATGATGACATAATTAACAACCAATTATTAATTAACATTAACAAAAAATGACACAATTAAAACTAAATTAATAATTAAATAATAATATCAAAAGAAATGCATATTCGTCTTGCTTTGTGTGTGTGTGTGTGTGTGTGTCTGTGTGTGTGTGTGTGTGTGTGTCTGTGTATGAAAGGATTAATAAACGATAGGTAGTTAATAAGAACATAATTCAGAATTAACTAATAACTAATAATAAATAACAATTAATTGAGATAATTAATTTAAATCATAGCTGTGACTTATTAGTCCTGAAGAGCTATATATATACTTAATATTAGTATACAATACTTAATAATAATTAGCAATAAATAATGCATGTGATAGGAATTAAAATGGGAGAGAAAACAAGGGATGTCAAAAGAAAGCAAATAAATAAATAAGGAAAATGGTTTCTTTTGATATGTTGAAATTTATATGAATTTAGAAGTAATTATTTTATGAATGTGGATGAGTTTAATAAAAAGAATTGTCTAATGGCACAATAAAGTCACGGTTATGAACCAAGTCACAAAATGATAGTGATAGTTCTCAGTTAACAACAAAAAACTACCATACTGGTATATACAATTTTAAAGTTTAAGAAAAGAGGATATTAAAGCATAAAAATTAGAAAAATTACATTGTTATGTTGTTTGATCAACTATGAAAAAAGTCTATGATAATTTGGGTTTTTGGTTATTGTCATCAACATCTGCATTTAAGCCTGGCAGAGGTTCAATGTCACTGAATCTTTTGTGAAGACATTGTCTTACTATTGAAGAAACAACAATATCTTCTAAAAATGTAAAGAACCAAAATTTATTAGCCACAGAGTATAAAACCAAATATTTTTTTAAATTTTGAGTAAATAAATAACATATGATAATATAATTCACAAAAAAAGAAGCTCACGTAGTTTGATAAAGATAAAAATGAAAAAAAATTGGTTGAATAAATAATGATAAATACCGGAAATAGATATAAGTGTAACGTCAGCATTGTTATTTGGATCATCAGTTGAAACTTCATCTTCTTTTCTAATTGAAGATGAACCCTTTTGTAATTTACTATCATCAGTTTCACGGTTATAGATAATAGTGAACCATTGTCTTTCATCTGGTAAGTGGATGTGAGTAGGTTTTATATGAAGAAGAAATGTCTTAGATTTCAATTCTGCGTGTACCTTTTCCAGAGGAAGTTCGATACTCTTGTTATAGGAAGGTAAAAATGTAGAACATTAGTCATATGATAAACATATCATAATTGTTGTTATTAAATGTAGATCTGTTTGTAGTAAGTTAAAATATATATAACTTAGTGGTAAAATTGCATAGCTTCAATTGCATTAAATTTCAAGAGGTTTTCACCAAGTTTGCCAAAAATAGAAGCTATGATAGTTCATATTTCGTCAGTTAAATCAACATCATAGAAACATCTAGATTTGCAAACAAAAGTTAATAAGAATATGTATCTTATTTAGATATAACGATTTATTTAATGAAAACTTATTACAAAAGAGAAAAAAAGATAGTAAAATCATAAATTTTGAAATGCCTAACAGTCGTGACATGTTAAATCACTCTCGTGACATATTGAAGGTTCTCACGGGTGTGACTTAACATGTCACACACATGACATATTGGAGGTTCTCATGTGTGTGACTTAACATATCACACCCGTGACATATTGGCAAGTTGAAAAAGAAAATTTTGCCAACAAATACGCTCCATCAGAAGAAAAGGAAGAAAATTGAAAAGAAAAAAGTGAAAAAGAAATGCCTAGGTTCAGCTGGGAGTTTCTTCCTGCAATAATTACAAGTGAATATAATTCTATACATAGCTACTATTAAGCAAAAGCATTTTTTGCGGGCCATATACTAGTACTTTTGCAAAATGTGTTGAAAGGAAATATGAGCTTTAATTCATGTTGTTTGCAAATATATAGATAGATTTTTGTTAGAAATATTAATATCAGATAGACAATGTGTGAGGCAAAAAGCTTACAGTGGAATATAAAATGTATTTACCTTACTGGTGGATTTCAAGAAGATAATCTGAGTAATTTTTTTATGTGAACTGAAAGATACATTAGGATTATATAGATATAAAACCATTAAAACATTCTAAAATTTGTATATAATTTTTTGTAATTAGAGCAAAGATAATAAATGTGGCAATACCAACTTTTAAGTTATGCGGCTTCTTGTATTGGTGGATCAATAAGAATTGCAGCGTCAAACCAAGTGGATAATGCAACACATAAAACACTTCAATTGTAGTAAGAATAAAATAGAAGCATAAATAAAAGAAAAATGTAAAAGTGTAATGAACAAAAAATAAAATTACCATTATAAAAGTTAACTTTTAGCTTACGGCACACAATTATGGGATATGTAAGGATTCAATAATTTGTTGGCCCTCATTAGTAACAAAAGCATTACACATTGATAGTATAATGATTTGTTGCCTAATATAAAAACATAAAATGTCAGAAAAATAACTCAGTCTTAAGTTTTAACAGCCAAAGAGAATAATAGAGATTGTAACGTACTGTTTGTTGGCAAGAACAAATTTTTGGACAGTTGAAACTTTGCATCTTTGCTAATTTCTTTTTAATCTAAGACTTCAACAACGACACCCAAAATATCTATCACATTTTAAAATAAATATAATACCAAAAAATCAAAGTTCTAGAAAGAAATATATAAAGGAGCTAAGTGACTGGTGTTTCCTTATCGTTTATATAGTTGATAAGATTCGTAAAAGATGTATAGTTGAATTTCATAGGGATGATGTTGTCATCATCTGGTACAGCATCAACAACAGTGTAATTATCCATTGAATTTTTAAGTCTTCAATTTGGTACTGAGGCAAAATTGGCTTTACAATGATGTTATAAATGTTATATTTCTTATATAGCTGCATAATATAGCTCATTCGTTGGATATCATTGTTAAAGATAATAGCTTCAACTTGTGATCCCTATTAATAATAAACAAACAATTAATAATAAAGTTTAAAAAATGGGGAAGAATTTTAATGAAGAAAGTATAGTTGTCATAACTCTGAATAAAAAAAAGATAAACCTTTATCTTCTTGACGACATGCCTGGTGATGTAACAATATGTTGTTTTTCTTATACAGTAATCTCACAAGACCACGATTGAGCACCAGGTAAAATATCCTTGATCAATAAACGCTTTTGCATCCTTTAAATAATTATTCAATAAAATATCAGTAAACATTTTTTGTATATGAAATGAAATTAAATAAAATAATTAGCAAAAAAAAATATATGAAATGAAATTAAATAAACTTGAACAAAACAATGCATATACCTTTTAATAGTTTTATACTTTATAATTTGAATAATTGGAAAATTTCATTAAAGCCAATATTTCTTTTTTTATCAAGTTTTGAAGACTCAAAAGTTCCTGGAATAATCATAACTTTAACTGATTCAGGAGTCCGAGCTTTTGACAAAGCCACATATAGTTATCCATGTGAGAATACAAGATGACAGATAAATTCCAACTTAATCAAGCGTTTAACCCTAGGATTAATTTATGGTTATCATGAAACATAAACGAATAGGGAATTGTGTTCTGATAAAAGGTATTCCATTTTTTCATTCTCTGAACATTGAAAAGGAATCTTAGGTGTAAAAATTATTTTCCTTTATGTAGGCAATTAAAAGATCAAACAATTTCTGATCTTTTAATTGCCTACATATCAACCTTGTCCCATTGCATAGTCCCTTAGTTGGATTTAAATTTCTTAGGAGCATAATTGGAGAGCCTTCTTTGAGTATCTGATCTTTTAATTGCCTACATATCAACCTTGTCCCATTGCATAGTCCCTTAGTTAGATTTAAATTTCTTAGGAGCATAATTGGAGAGCCTTCTTTGAGTAATAGTTTCTGTGGAGGTAGACCTTTAGGATTTAAAGAATTGAGAAAATCTTCACACTCTACTTGATGCCTTTGATCAACTATTTTGTTAAAAATCATGTATGAATGCAGATTTCTTGACAATTTTTCGATCATCATGTCATTAATTTCATCAACACAACCATTTATTGAACACAATACACATCTATTTATCATCTGACATAGTTCAGATGAATACAAGCTTACGTTAGGGAAGAAGTTTTGAAGTAACCTAGTGAAGGCAATAGTGCATCAAAAACATGTATTTTTAATTTTTGAAAAAAACTCAATAATAAAATAAAGGATGAAAAAATTAACTTATTAAGAGATTCATCCTTATCATGGTAAGGAATAACTAGTTATTCTGGCAAGGAAATTTGATCTTGCTTGTTGACTGGTTCTGTGCCTTCTCCTAAGTGTAATAAAAATTCACAAAAAGCTAGATTTGATATAGGTCACATATTTATTGTCAAAGAGAATTTACATATGTGTAGCCAGAGATGTGAATTTAGAAGACCTGAATCAATTAGTTGTTGTTTTGTGGCTTGGTCTATAACTGGCAAAGTTTGACAAAAATCACCGCCAAATACAACAATCTTTCCTCTAAAAGGCTAATTAGAGTCCGTGATATCTTGAAGTAAGTCATGAAATGCTTCAATGACTTCTCGTTTTGCCATGGAAGCCTTGTCCCATAAGATAAGACTATATTCAAATATCAATTTTGCAGTACTACTCTGCTTACTTAATTGACAAACTTTCTTTTTTGAAAAATCAAGTGGGATTTTATATCTTGAGTGAGTTGTCTTGCCACTAGGAAGGATTGATGCTACAACACCTAATGTAGCAACAACAATTGCAACATGACCTTGTGACCATAAAATTGCAAGAAGAGCTCGATACAACAAAGTCTTCCATGTTCCACTGGGACCATCAATAAAAAAACTTCCACCACTTGAAGCCAAAATCGAATGCATAATCAAATAAAATATGTATTTATGCTCATTATTCAACCTTGAATGTAACAATAAGTCTCCTGGATCAACCTGTATATTCTTCTCACTTTGTATTTCTTTACTAACATGTTCATGACAAGCAACCTTAAAGCGATAATCAGCAAAATGATAATCGCTTAAGCTTTTTCCCATTTGTTCTAGAGATTTATTAATATCTTGAAGGGTAATCCTTGTAACATCCTCAGATGTACATGCATTATAGGAGGAAGCATGTTGGTAATTAGAATAAAGATCATCTTTGAATGTTTCCTAGAGCTGGTTAGGGTTTGTCAGTGAATAGTAGAACAAGAGTGTAGCAAATAAAAGTCTAAATGAAGTAGGCATTTGAAATAAAACAGCTTCCTCAAGAGTTTGTTGTATATATTAAATCAATAGTAGTCCCAGCTTCAGCACAGCCTCCCTAAAACAGCTTGTTTTTTCACTATCAACAGTTAACAAGTTATTAAATGATGTTAGTCCTTTAACATGTGTGAGTAATAACCTCAAGTAATACCTTTCTCTTTCTTTAGGTCAACAATAACCAACCTTCTTATCACTTTCTTTCGACTTCTTTCAGACCATACTTTTTTCTTTCGATTCCAAACAAAATGCTCTGGAAAATCTGTACACAAACATTTCATACTTTTTGCCTTTTTATTTATTAAATTCATCTTGAAAAATTCAGTCAACATTGTTTTGGAGAAGTCAATTTTTCTCAACAGATAAAACAAATATGCATTTCTGTCAAAGGAAATAAACTGTTAATTTGGAAGATGAACCTAGAGTATATAATCTAATAGATTAATGTTGGGTCTCGTATTCGAAACCCAACTCTTTCTCAGATAACATAGATGTTGGGCACCGTTTCTGGAACCCAACTCTTGCGAAATCATAATCACTGAACTCATTCTAATAAAGTTTCCTTAACCATCATCGAATCTTCTTCTTGCTTTGATACTATAACTGTTGGGCACTGATTCTAGAGCCCAACATTTCTTATTATAAACCTTGTACTTGTGGTTGATACCATGCATGGTTATTCCCATTTAATCCTCATTAGTCATCCTCGGTTCATCCTCATTCTCTGATACCGTAGCATCGGGCCCTATCTTCCAAATCTTTCTTATACTGAAGCAAATATTATATGCTCAACTTCCATCTAGATATTGAAAATCTTAGAGGTTGGGTTAAAATTCTATTCCTTCAGATCATTTGACAGCTATATGCCTCTAGTTTATCTAGACATGTCGTTCATCTCATTTGGAGGTCAGATAACGAAGTGATGGCTGAAAGAATCAAACAGGGTTTTGACCTCAATCATATTGCACCTACCTTGGGACAAAAGGCATAACTTGCTATAGGGTTTTTAGATTAGGGTCATTCTTAGAGGGTTTGAAAGAGGACTTAAAGATCTGTAACTTTTATGAAGGCCTTAAAGATAGATTCTGTAGTTTAAAGGGTCAAAAATGGACCAGACAATAGCATTCGACGATTTATGTACAGAAGGAGAAGTTAGGTCACATAGGCAAAAAGCAGACGAAACAAAAAGGCAGACGAAGCAGAAAGCAGACAAAACAGGAAGGCAGACGAAGTGAAAAGGAGACAAAGCGAAAAGCAGACGAAATAAGAAGGCAGACAAAGCAAAAAAGCAAATGAAGTAGAAAGCAGATGAAACAAGAAGGCAGATGAAGCAAAGTCAACTTAAGACGATGCAACTCTTAAGACAAAGCGGAGTCAACTTAAGATGAAGCAAAGTCAATTTAAGACGATGCAACTTTTAAGACTATATGACGTCATCACAGATGATATGATGTCATCACAGACGATATATCTTTACAGACGATGCATTTCTTAAGACCTACAACTTTCTAGACAACTTGGTCTAATTCATCCTAAATCAATCCAGATTTTTCCCTGAAGTCATAACACAAATTTTACCCTATGAAAGGCTTGTAATTTTTTTACACGGTGCAACCTTAGAATGTCTTAAACACAACCATTCGGCTACCCATTTGGCTTCATGAAACCCTCAAATCTTAACTCATTTGATCAATCATAATGCTTGTCTTGTCTTCCTATAAATTTCACATCTCACTTAGGTATACATGTGTATATGTATATATATATATATATATATATCCACAAATTGTGCTCAAAACCATCTGTTCAAGCTAATAATCATCTCAATGTCATCCATACACAATTCATATTTCCTTAACCTCAAAAGAATAAAGTTTTTACAAATCTTTGATGGCATTCTAGGCCACATTACAACATCATCTCAAAATCTCAAATGACAACAATTCTTAAACAAATAAACTTGGTATGCAACTATAACATTGTGCTTTCCCAAAACCAACTCAAACTATAAGTTAAGCAAATTTGGAGAATTTTCCTTAGGCTCTTGATCACTTGATCTCTTAGCTATCACCTAAAGATGGCATAAAAAGGGAGGGTAAGCTTGAAAGCTCGTGCGTAACAGTTTATAACAAAAAAATAAGCAAAATCTTTGAAATCATTTTACTTGTTATAGAAAATTTTCATTGAGTTTATAAAACATATGTTCTTAAACTTTCAGCCAAAATCCACAAGTCACAAAATATGAATGCATCAAACTTGCCAATATGATATGAGCACATAAACACATCAGAATGGTTTGGGTAGATCCAAAAACAGAACGTACTACACAATTCATATAAGGGTCTTATATAGCAGCGAACTTAGGGGAGTCCATAAAGGAGCTTTAAGCCACTAACAGGTAGGCGGGAGAAGCCTTTAACTTGGTCAATGTGTATGTGATGGAACTTAGGAGACCACTCTAAACCCACATAACACATAATTCATGACTTGTAAACTTGTTGCCAAAAATGGCACTTTTTTGAAAGCTTGCTTTTCATATACTTGATATAGATCTTGAAAACCATTCTTAAACACTGATTCCATAAACATGTATTTTTTTCAGAAATCATTTGTGAAGTCTTTTTATCAAACATCAACATAATTCATGTAGTAACATATAGCAGATTTCACAAATCATTCAAAAGCAATTGATGCAACACTTATGATGCAATTGAAATCTGTAAACTTCTTTGATTTAAAGAAAAACAGTAGTGGCTTATTTACTCTATTATAAACATGTACCTACCTTAATTTCCTTGCTTAGATACTTGCTCAAAAATGCTTCTTCTCTTGTTCCTCTTACCTCTCTTGATCCCTTGCTTCTTTTGTCTTTCTTGATTTCCTTGATTCTTCACCAAGTGAAGAGATCCTTAGCTCAAATGGAAGCTCTTCTCTTCCTCTACCTTTTTCTCTTCTTGAACCACTTCAAAATCTCTCTCAAAAGCTAAGAAAATTGATACCCTAGCTTGTTTTCTCTCTTTCTCATTTGCGAAGTCTTTTTATCAAACATCAACACAATTTATGTAACAAGATATAGCAGATTTCAAAAATCATTCAAAAGCAATCGATGCAATACTTATGATGCAATTAAAATCAGTAAACTTCTTTGATTTAAAGAAAAATAGTAGTGGTTTATTTACTCTATTATAAACATGTACCCACCTTAATTTCCTTGCTTAGATACTTGCTCAAAAATGCTTATTCTCTTGTTCCTCTTGCCTCTCTTGATCCCTTGCTTCTTTTGTCTTTCTTGATTTCCTTGATTCTTCACCAAGTGAAGAGATCTTTAGCTCAAATGGAAGCTCTTCTCTTCCTCTACCTTTTTCTCTTCCTGAACCATTTCAAAATCTCTCTCAAAAGCTAAGAATATTGATTCCCTAACTTGTTTTCTCTACTTTCTCTCTTTCTTTCTTTCGTGCTTCTCTCTCTTCTCTCTTTTCTCACCCACACATCTAGCTTCTTCTAGAATGTCCCAATTCACTTTTTCTCCTTCTCTTAAATGTAAAACCACATTTTGGTCTTTTCCTTCCAAAAATACCCCTCCTCTCCTTTGGTCTTCCTATCTTGCTCCTTCTTTCATTTTCCTCTTAACTCCTTTAATCTTCTTAAACACCATATAAACTCTAACTTAATTCTATCTTTCCTTTTATGCCATATGTTCTTTATCCTTAAGCACCTTGCCAAAATTACCCTTGACCATATTTGTAACCTTAACGCTTTAATTCAATCAACCCATATCATATAATCTTTCTAACATCAACATAATAATTAACTCCACAAACTTTCATAAAGA
>JANSVA010000216.1:20586251-20610996 GCA_025504915.1 Erythroxylum reticulatum
ATAGGACGACACAAATTTCTACCATTGGTAAATTCCTTTCTCATCAAATTCAATACCTATGTATGATTATAAATGAACTTTGTCAGCTTTTTAGCTTGCTGCATAGTCTTATCAATAACCAGAAAATACATAAGATCTCCTAATTCTCCAGCATTAGGTCAGGCAATGTACAACATAAGGAGTCCAAAAAAATGAATTATATATATTCTGTAACCTTTTTCCTGCCGCTTTATAAGTGGAATCATTGTCGGTAATAAATTGAACAACGTTTTCTGACCCTACTTCATTCACAACTTCATCAAATATCCTAAACAAAGTCTCAATATTTCTAATAAGGCCAGATACATTAATAGCAAAAATATAAAGTCATTTGAAGAATAAACTAAAAAAATTATAATAGGCTCTTGTCTCATATTTGTCTAACCATCACAAATAATTGAACATCCATAAGTACCCTAATTCACTCTTCTTTCAGCCAAATAATTTCTAATTTCAGAAACAACACAACTCAAAAGTTTACCTCTTAAGTCATCAATCGAAGGACCTTTATATCCTGGACCATAAGAGGCTATTGGATCCATCATAGGCTGATAATAATAAGACTGAGAAGCATTAAATGACGAACCTGAATCATACCACCATCTAGCTATTGCCATATCGACATTGTGAGCCGCATCTATTGATTGCCTTGCACTACAAATTGAAGATTGAGCTCTAGGAGTTGTTCGTGGTGCAAAGAAACTAGTCACCTGCCTTCTTCTCTTCCTCACATCTGATTCTTCATGAGCCCGAAATGGAACACTACCCGTTCCTGTACCACTATCACTTCTACCTTCAACATTCCTATAATCACCACGGAAACTAGAAAATGAACTTCTACTACCAATTTCAAAATTCAATCTTTCCCTTCTATCTCTCTTAAATTGATGTTCATCAAGCAATATTTTCATCTTCCACTCCATATCATGACTTACTTTTTTACATGCTTCCACATCTCCTTTAATCCCAACTAAATGCTTTTTTAATCAGGTAATTCTTCCACCTTTCAAATGCTTGTTACAAAACAAGTAAATAGTATGGTTCTTCATACTGGGAACCAATACAGTATGAGCCCAAGCTGGATCATTGTATCTTCCTGAAGGGGGTTGATCGGGAGTACTTGAACTTTCTTCCATTTATCTATACACTTAAAAATAAATAACACATAATTTCAGTACACAATGTGCATATCCATCTTATATAATATAACTCATTCTGTATGATTATAGTACATACAATTCAATTTCATGGAACACAATTCACTATAAGTCAAAAGCTAACAATTCAAAATATTCAACATATATAATAACAAAAAACATACTCCAACAATTTCCAATTTCAATAATCACAAAACATTCATAATTCTATTTCCATTCCTAACAATTTCCAACAATTTCCATTTCCAACAATCACAAAATATTCATAATTCCATTTCCATTCGTAACAATTTCCAATTCCAACAATTACAAAACATTTATAATTCCATTTCCATTCCTAACAATTTCCAATTCCAACAATCACAAAACATGCATCAACAATTTCCAATTTCAACAACTACAAAACATTCATAATTCCATTTTCATTCCTAACAATTTCTAATTCCAACAGTCACAAAATATACATCAACAATTTCCACTAACAATAACCAACAATTTCTAATTCCAACAATCACAAAACAATCATGATTCCATTTCCATTTCCAACAATTTCTAATTTCAACAATTACAAAACAATCATAATTCCATTTCCATTTCCTTCCATTTACAATAATTTCCAATTCCAACAATCACAAAACAATCATAATTTCATTTCCATTTCCTTCCATTTATAACATTGTCCAATTCCATCAATCACAAGTTGAAGGATATAACTTCTTTGGAAATATTTTTTTCTTATTTAAAACTTTGAATCTTCTTTCCATTTCTAACAAACCATAATATTATATACACCATTTTATATTTTGCTCCTAAATATATATGTTGCTTTCACAATTCTTAATTGACATTAATAACTGTAAGTATAAATGATTGGAATCTACAAGTTTATAACATATTCACAATTTAACAACAAAAAGTTCTTTTCAGATACATTTATTACAACATTACTTTGTACTTTCATCCATTACCAATTATAAATATTTATGATACCCTACATATATATATTACCAAATAATTAAAGTTCAACCTCTTTTATACTCAATTAATTATTTATCCAAAACTAATAACCCAATAGGAAAATACTATCATTAACTACAATCGAATTATTATTAATTTCCAATTGCATAATGTTATACTCAACTAATTATTTACCTAAATTCAATACCCAAATATTAAAAATAAATTATCATTTCACAAATATTAGGAATGTGTCAATTACTAATTGAAGCTTTTACAATTATACCCATTTTGATTATCAATTTTACAATTTCACATTGATTATCAATTTCACATTTGATTATCAATTTTACATTTAGGTTTAAATGCTAATTATCAACTTTCAATTTTAATAATCAATTAATCAACATTGTTAAGCCTCACCTCCACCCTATTTTACAATCAGAACAACCAAACACAGTTAAAATACATCAACAACTCATTCATCAGTATCATCGTGACTGTTTAGATCACAAACACTATAGACTACACATTCCATTTCCCATTTCAATTCCAAATTCCATAAATGACAACCCACCGTATTCAACTTTCAATTCCATTTCCAAGATCCAATATTTCCAATTCCAATTTTGATACATGCAAGATGTAACCCGTAAGCATTCAACAATTTAAATCCCAAATCTAGCATCCAACATACACAAATCCATCATCCAACACAATAAAAAATGCAATGAAGTAGGAAAAAATCGAAAATAAATAAACACACACCCAAAAACAAATCATGGAGATCAGGTCTTCGGGTTGTGGTTCGGGTTGGTGACGAGTTGGTACGTTCTGCCTGAGTTGCAATGGCGACAGTGTGTTGCGGTGTACCAGGGGGTGGCATCTTCGGGTGTGGAGGAAAGTTGAACTGTTGAAGACGAAAACGATGGCGTCTTCAACCGATGCTAAAGGAGGAGTCGAGGTCCAAGGAGGATGAGGAAAGGAGGAGACGGCGATGACGAGACGTCGAAACAGTAACGACGAGAGTGAGAGGTTGAGGAGACGATGAGAGTGAGTAAGAGTCGAGAGACATAAGCAGAGTTGGGGGGCAGGGGGTAGTTTTAGGGTTAAATTTTAAAAATTTGCAATTACGTCCTTCAACTTTCCAAAACTCACGGTATCGGTCAAAATTTTGGATACCAGCCGATACCAACCGGTATTGATGACTGGTACTGACATCAAGAGTACCATTCAGTTTACTAGCCGGTACGTACCTTTCTTTTCTATTTGAACAGGAAAAGGGGTAAAAAAAATTATCTTCGAAATTCAAGAGAAATTATAAGGTACCACCTAGTACGGAACGGTACTCATTAACTCTGATCACAGGTATGACTTAAGTGTCACACCCGTGACAGTTTTCTAATAATAATAATATTAATAATCACATAATATAATTAATTGACTAATTAAATATATTTTTATTAACCATTTAATTATATTATAATTAACTATGTTTTAATGATATTTAATTTTAAAAATAAAAAGAAAATATATGTGTCATAGTTTTAAAGGAATTAATTAAATTTTATTAATTAAATAATTATATTTTAATTGAATAATCAATTATTTATCATTTAGTTAATTAATTAATTATTATAAATGTGTTAACAATAATTTTTAATTAATCAATTAATTATTTTTAATTAATTAATCAATTAATTATATTTTAATTATATTTTATAAAAATTTTAAATAAAAATATATGTGTCATAGGTGTAAGTGTCACACCCGTGATACTTTTCTAATAATAATAATCACCGCTTAAAGAATCAGAATCATTATATGAAATGGACAGTTGTCCTTAGTAGATGGCAAGTAAGTAAAGTTCAAAATAGCGAGAAATAAAAAATAAGAAGTCACTTTTGTGAGCAATAAGTCACAGGTGTGATGACGATGAGATGGAAGATAAGAGAGCCGTTAGATTAAAGAGAAGGTGAAATGAAAATTCGTAATCATCCATCTAAAATAGTGAGAAATGAAAAAATAAGAAGTCACGCATATGAACAAGAAGTTACAGGCGTGACAACAATGAGACGAAAGGTAAGAAAGCTATTGGATTAAAGACATACTGAGATGAAAATTTGTGATCGCCCATTCCACTCGTTCTTAATATATATACTCAACAAGTAAGCGAAGTTTAAAATAATAAAAAATAAAAAATAAGAAGTTACGCTTGTGAATAATAAAGTAAGGGAGTTGTTGAATGGAAGAGAGGTCGGATGAAAAATCGTGATAGCGCATCGAAAATAGCGAGAAATAAAACAAGAAGGTGACAACGATGAGAGGAACCGTTGGATCAAATTGACAGTCAGATGGAAATTCGTTCTCATTCGTCGTCAGTATATATACTTAAAAAGAACATTTCAGTAATTCCCTATCGACGCCTTTAAACCCTGCAAAGCCCCTCTCCCTCTCTCTCGATCTCTAATTCAGAGAAATGAGCAGCTGGAGAAGTCTTCTGCTCCGAATCGGAGATAAGAGCCCCGAGTACGGCACATCCTCCGACTTCAAGGACCACATTGTCCGTACACCCCTCTCTCTCTCTCTCGCTACCTACACCCTAGTCTTTTTTTTTAGTTTTTTTAGCGAATTGTTTACTATGTTCACTTCCAAATGCTTTTTTCAGGAAACGTGCTTCGGTGCTGTTCGGCGAGAACTGGAGCACTCTGAGCATGATATTCTATCTGTAACGTCCTTTCTTCTAGTCTGTTTTCTTACGATATAAAAAACAACTATTTGATCATCATTTTGCTGCCCTGGTAGTGTCTGTTATCTTGTTCTTTAAAAAAAAAGAAATTATTCATCCACTTTTCTTTTGACTCATTATACATCGAATGAAATTTGAGTTTGCGTTTGCTTGCTTTGGAGGCCGAAGCAATCAAATTTATTTTGGGCCTGAAATTCTGCGTATGTTACGTGCTTTCCTTAGCTTCAAAGATACAACGACATTATACGTTCCTTTTTATTTTCAAAGATGATTCATGCTGAAAAAGAGCCCTGTTTTGTTCTGTTTGATGCAATATAGATGCTGGCACCCTCGTAGTTTCTGAGGCTATTGTACTTGTTTCTCATTTGGGGTTTAACGTTTTAGACCTATTGTATGGACATTCTTTATTTGTTTTCTTGAAGAAAACAAATAAAAGAACGAAAATAGGTTAATAAAGTGATTTTGCATTCTTGTGGTCATGTTTGATGAGTTTCAATTGTGAGAAGAGTATTGATTGAGGAAATGGTGTGAATTGTTTGTTTTTTTTATGCAAGTTATTTTTATGTTAATCAACTACTGGTATTCACGTTGTTTTATTTCATGCTGACAGTTTCTTCTTCAATGTGTTGAACAATTGCCGCACAAGATTCCTTTTTATGGGACACTGGTAGTGTATTTCTTCATTGATATTTTATATCTCTTTCTCTTTTACATTATGTGAATACTTGATGGATGTGAAAACAGTTTCATTCGCATTGACCCATAGATGTCTGTATGTAGGCAAGTTTTCTGTAGACCCAAAAGATTTCAAGAAATGAGTGCTTCAAGTTTATTTTGGGAGAAAGATCTTGCAATATAGAGAGAAGATGACTGAACTTTTCCTTAATAGTCTACGTTCTTGTTTTTTTAATGGGTTTGGCTTATTATTTATTGTTAGTACATCATGAGTGGACAGGAGAAAGATTATGGTTTCCTGAAAATCATTTCTTGTCAAGTTAATGATGCTTATTTAACATTTTTTCAGTAAAACGAGTCTTTGGCCTCTAAAGCCGTTTTATAGGTCATAGGAAACAAAATCATGGTGCTCTCGTATATTGTTAATGTGCTGAGGAAACTAACCATCTATGAGTTTTTCTTTGCCTTTTGAAACTCATCTTGTTACTGCCTTGTCATTATCCACCCTTTGTTGCTGGTACTGACTCTATCTGTCTTCGTTTCTTGCTTCATCTCAGATTGGATTGTTGAACTTGGAAAATGAGGAATTTATTGAAAAGATTTTAGAGAAGACTCGAGATAATTTCCAGGTGGCTAATCTTTCAATTTGAATTGGTTGTGGTTCTTTTATGTGAAGGATAATCATAATATACTTGGAAGATTGATTTGATTTATCTTTCTAATTGGATTGATCATAATGTGATGACATATGACTACTTATATCTGCTGGATTTTTGTTGATAGTTGCCTTTGTGTCTGTCACTCTTCCGATTATATATTTTAAAGATGTATTTGGAGTAGCTTCAGTCACTTTTCTTGTTATGCATTTTGTAATATGTTATGTCTCTGGTGTCCACAACAATGGCCAGTGTGTATCAAGTGAGAAAGTGTTTTACCCACTTGAAAGCTGTGCTTGCCATGTGTTGTGGCATTCACTTCAGCTGTTGATCATTGAGGAAATTTTAAATTTTGAGCACATATAATTGCTGAGTGTTATTCAAGTTTGAGACTGCTTTGCAAGTGTTCTTCCTAATGCTTGTGAACATTTCAGGATGCCTTAGATTCTGGAGACTGCAACAAGATTCGTGTTTTGATGCGATTTCTCACTGCTATGGTATGGTGGTTTTGCTATCTGATCATTCAAAAAGAAACTTAGGAGATTGTTTATGAGGAAAATAATGTTGTTTAGGACTTTCAAGAACTTTTATTGAATTTTTTTTAATTATTTGCAAAAAGATAGGCTATGACTGACTATTTGCTGGAACTAGATTACCTTCTATGCCGTCCGTTGAAACTAAGCAACCTGTCATAAGGTTGTTATGTTAGGCATCACTTACTTTGGATTTTGTATGAATATCCTTTTTGAAAGTTGAAGATTTGGTTGTCTGGATATGGTTTGTAGATGTGCAGTAAAGTGCTCCAACCTACTTCTCTGATAGTTGTCTTCGAGACATTATTGTCATCTGCTGCCACAACAATAGATGAGGAGAAAGGAAACCCTGCATGGCAAGCTCGTGGTGACTTCTATGTAACCTGTGTTTTATCCTGCCTTCCATGGGGAGGATCAGAACTTGCTGAGGTAATGCTTTTCTGTTCCATCTTCAAATTAAAAGAAAAAATCTGTAAGTGTCCTGATCATTATTCGAAATTGACAGTATATGTGTATTCACATTGGTTAAGCAGTATCTGTGTCAGTTCACTAACATAGCATCTGTTGCAGCAAGTTCCTGAAGAAATTGAGAGAGTGATGGTTGGTATACAAGCCTACCTGAGCTTTAGAAGGCATAGTTCTGATGCTGGCTTGTCATTTTTTGAGGAGGATGGGTCTGGAAATGGTATTGTTGAAAAGGTATGATTTAATACGCCACATTCCATTGTGCATGGAGCTCATAAAATCAGAGAAGAAGAAAGATTCAGTTGATTAAGTTTCTTGCAATCGATCCTACTTTAACTGTGATTCTACTTATGTGATATTCTTATTTGGCTATTTCATTTTGTGTCATACTAATTTGTATCTCTATGTCAGGATTTTTTGGAAGATTTGTGGGAGAGGACACAAATGCTCTCCAACAGCGGATGGAAACTTGATAGTGGTGAGAACCTGTATTGTCTTTCAATTCATTTGTTCTCACTCTTTCATTGGAATATATCCTGCAAAAGCTATAGATCATGGAATAAAGCTATAGAAAAGGAATTATGCAAATGATTATTGCCACCTAGGTTTAATCATCCTTCTGTCTGAGCTGAAGGAATTAGGTGATGTAGAACTCATTCGATTGAGAAGTGTAATGTTTCAATGATTTCTAGAACTGCAGCTCAGACCTTCTATTCACTTTTGCTGTTAGGTCTGAAGTTGATAATCTCTCCTACTGAATTTAACAACGCTCTTGTCCTCAGCTCAGACCTGTGCTTAAAAAATCAATTACAACTCAATCAGTGTAATTCTAAATGTATCATTAATCTTCCAAAGTGTTCCTTTCTTGGATAGTACATTGCCAAAGAACTGATCAGAAAAATAGAGAACTGTTGTCCAATGCAAGTTACTTTCACATCTTCAATTTTCTTTTTTTATGCAGCAGTATGTAGGAACACTACTTGGGGCTATAGGCTTTGATGTTTAGGTTGAGTGGTGCTGATTGGTGAATTGGATGCTAACATGCGAGATGGTTCTTCTAATGTGCTTATATGTGCATATATATTGATATATTCCCTGTGTAGAGCTCATTGAGTGCCACATGCTTCATGTTTTTTATTTCCTATGTTATTATTGCTCTAGTTAATCATTGTTTCATACTTCCACTTTCTAGTCCCAAGACCTCATCTCTCATTTGAAGCTCAGTTGGTTGCTGGAAAGTCTTATGAATTTGGTAGTATCAATGCGCCTGAGCAACCAGAGCCACTTTTACAGCTTTCAGGGATAAATTATGGCAAACAGAAACACAGTGCAGAGCTGAAGTATCCACAAAGGATACGCAGACTCAATATCTTTCCTTCAAGTAAAACTGAGGTAGTGTATGATTGACTATATTGCAGCTTGTGTACAAGAGGAGAATCACTTTTTCATGAAAATTTTTTGAAATCCTTTCCATATGTAAAAATCACCTTTGAATCCATAGCACACAACATTTTTCTTATATTGATCTCCATGGATCGTAGGAATTTCAGAAGTCTTGTTGATGGAACAATTTGCAGCATAAATTAGTTAATACATGGTCAATGAGTCTTGTAGCTCATGTCACATGACTTGTAGCATCAACCTTAAACATATTAGCTCTATGAATCTTTGGATTCCTCCGGTTTTGCATCTTAATTCTTCAGAACAGACACTAAGTTTAAATTGATAAATTTTGATATTTACCGTTATGTCCTTTATGAGTTTGGTATCTGTTGTAGCATGAGAAGTGGATAGGTTAATGTGGGAAAACAAAATCCTAAAGCTCTACTAAATTGAAAGAGAAAATTATTGAATAACAATGTTGAGTGAATTCAGGATTAAAGAGGAAAGTTCAGTCTAATAAGAGTAGCTCTTAGTATTTCATGCTACCTGCCTTTAGTATTTGAGCATATTTTTTTCACATTTTCTGTCTTAATGAAGTGCTACACTTTGACATCACAAATTGAGTTTTAGCATTATGTGGAGTTGAGGTTGTCTATGCATTATATTGCTTTTCCTTATTTATTTAATTTTGAAACTGTAGTTGAGCTCTAATTTTGTTTGGTAGCAGGATATGCAGCCTATTGATCGCTTTATAGTGGAAGAGTATCTGTTGGATGTGCTTTTCTTCCTAAATGGCTGGTTTGTAAACTACCATTCACAAATTTTTGCTCCTTTGCATTGATCTCTTTCATAAACATAATCAAAAGTTTGCTAATTTTCTCTCCATCAGTAATATGCCCTTGTTTATCGATTGTAAGAAGTCACAACATGCATGATTATTAAACCAAGATGACATAGTGTACAGTGGGACACTAAGATTGGTGCGACTTGAATGTTGGACGGATAGCTTAATTGGGCACTAATCCTGGAGTAACTACTTGTTCTTGCATGCATTCCCATAGTTTTATTTGGGTGTGGTCCAGTTTGATGTCATTCCATACTTCATTGATTTTTTGTCTTGTCGTCAATGTATGTGCTTAAATAATTGCTTATTACTTCCTGATATTTCCTTTATCTTTCCTATATGTACTTTAAGTTATTTCTGTTTCTTGGTTTATGCAAAGCTAGTCGAAAGGAATGTGCATCATACATGGTTGGTCTTCCTGTGCCTTTCCGCTATGAGTATCTTATGGCCGAGACTATTTTTTCTCAGGTAACATGTTGTATAAATGATGCTGTTTGCAAATTTCCCAATAATTTCTCTTTTAGTTTTGTTACTCCTACAAATATGTGGTTTAGATGAGATTTTAGTTGCCCAAATTTATGTTACCATTACCCCTAACATGTATGTTATGTTGATTCACTATATCGCCTCTTTATGCATTATTATTTGAGGTTTCTATCAAAATTGTCTTCACAAGTTACTTCAAGGTATTAAGCTTCAATACATCGTACCTCTTTCCTTTTTTTTTAAAAAAGTATGATCTCCGTTTGATATTAATATGGAATATTTGAATAAATTTAAATGGCCTCTACTTTAGTTTAAAGTGTAATTTTTATGTTTTAGGGTGTTGGAGAGACCATTTGTTTTTCTTGTTAGTCAAGATGCACTTTATTGGCTTTGTTAACAATTACAGATCATAATGGTGTGCCATATGATCTTCATTCCTTTTGCAGTTGCTTTTGCTGCCAAAACCACCCTTCAAGCCAATATATTATGCATTGGTTATTATGGACCTGTGTAAGGTAACTGGGGCTTCTTTCCTCATTTTTGTTTTTGGGATATGTTGTCTAATTATTAGACAAGCTATACGAAATGTGACATCTTATAGCATTATAAAGGTTTTTGACAATATTCTTAATTCTTAGGCTCTTCCTGGGGCCTTTCCTGCAGTTGTAGCTGGTGCAGTTCGTACACTTTTTGATAAAATATCTGAGTTGGATATGGAGTGTCGTATACGATTCATCCTTTGGTTTTCACATCATCTGTAAGTCTATACTTTAGGAAGTTGGCCAATGCGCAGAGGCCAAATGTTATACGTTGACCTTTTCTAAGCTATGGTGTTTCTGTCATGCGATGCACTAAGGTGTTTCATGGTAATAAAATATTATTGTTCCCTTGAAGGGTACAAGGGTACAAGCTATTTTTGGATCTTAATATCCAATCAATGATGTTTGGAACTTCTAAGTTGACTGAAATTTTTGGGTCCTGAAAAGGCAGAAACTCTTGATATAGGTTTGAAGGGTGACTCTATGAAAGTGTGAATTGTCTGTTAAAACTTTATCAGTGATAAGAGTCCTTGTCTTAGGGCAGACAGGCAGTTAGTTGAGAGAGTCCTTGTACTGTTAGTTATTTTTAGAGCTGAGCATGGCTTTGAACAATCTCAAGATAATTGAAGTTTTGCACATCCTACTTATGCATGGCAATACGACGCTTGATATCTCAAGATAATGGATGCTTGTGTTATGAAGGGTAGATGAATCTGTAGTTGGTTTGATATTTCAGAAACTTTCTTGTATAACAGATCAAATTTTCAATTTATTTGGCCGTGGGAGGAATGGGCTTATGTCTTGGACCTTCCCAAGTGGGCTCCACAACGTGTGTTTGTTCAAGAGGTTTTGGAGAGAGAAGTACGTCTTTCATACTGGGATAAGGTTAAGCAGGTATATATATTGAATTTCAATATTTATTTGCAGCAATTTTCTGTGAACTCATTAATCTGCCTTCTACACTGAAAATCAGCTCGGGCTCTTTTACTTTCTGTGAAGCAGGTGCCTTGTTTTTTGCTTTCTGCCAAACTTTGCTTCTACCCATTGTCTTTCACAGCCAAAGAATTCAGATTTGTTTGTACTGTTCCTAATATATGATTGGCATTTAAGATCCATCGGTGCTATATTCCCCAATGTATCCCTTTTGGGTCTTATCTAACATAGTTTGGGCAGTATGTTGGTCGTTTTTCTAATGTGGTTTTTTCGATGCTTACTTTGTTGGAACCTTTCTTTGTCCTGATGTTACCATTCAATGTAGAGCATTGAGAATGCACCTGCTTTAGAAGAATTGCTTCCACCAAAGGGTGCTCCAAACTTCAGATACAGTGTTGACGACGATAGAGAAAGGACAGTAGAGCATGAGCTTTCTATGGAGCTCAACAATAAGGTGAAGGGACGCCAAACTGTCCGAGAAATAATCTCATGGGTAGAGGAAAGTGTGATTCCTAATCATGGTTGGGAAGTTGCTCTTAAAGTTGTTTCTCATACACTTCTCGACATTGGTTCAAAGAGTTTCACTCATTTGATCACTGTCTTGGAGCGATACGGACAAGTTATTGCGCAATTATGCCCTGATCATGATAAACAGGTCTTGTTAATAGCAGAAGTGAATTCCTATTGGAAGAACAATGCTCAAATGACAGCTGTAGCAATTGACAGAATGATGGGTTATCGACTTCTATCTAATTTGGCTATTGTAGCATGGGTGTTTTGTCCAGGAAATGTTGCGCAATTTAATTCCTCTGATCGTCCATGGGAGGTACATCATGAGCTCTCTCTCTCTCTCTCTCTCTCTCTCTCCCTGCCTCACTCTCTCCACTGTTTGCATAATTTGGCTATTGTCTCAGTCTTACAATAGTTCTGTAAGTTGTTATCACACAATGCATGGTGTTGGTCATTGAAGCCAATTATTGTAAAATAAATACTTGTGATAATCCCAAATAAGAACAACTGCAAAATTTTTGAGGAACCATTTTTAGTTTACTCGGGAAGTTTATTCCTCAAAACAGTAGGGCATTAGACGAGAACCTCTTGTGAAATGGTTAATTGTATATATCTCGTAAGTGTGAAGTTCTATGGTAGGGCTATGATATAACACCTTCATGGAGTTGACAATTAGTCACCATTTGGTATGATAAGAAGTATAAAAAGTGAATGAAAAATGTTATATATAACCAATAAAAACTATTAGAAGCTAAGATAATCATATTTTCTGGAGTTTGTCTAATGTTTGATGATGTTAATTGTTCACCTTTCTAAAGAAAAATGTTATGTCCTGACGGAGAGGAAAATCAGCTTAAGCTGGCTCCGTTTAACTTCTCACACAGCTTTCATGGTGCATGATAAGGATTGATACAGCTATCAACTTTAGTTCATAAGCCCATTAATAGTTTGATTCTAACCCATTTCTTGTGATTATACAAATTCTTTGAATTTCCTTGTTATTTTCTGTATGTATATGACTATAGGCTTAAAACTACATGATGAGAACAAGTTGTGGGATTCTGCATAACAGAGTCGCCTGTTCCTGAATCTTCTCTTCCATGCCAATAATCCTATGGATTATGTGATTATAGATTTTGGAAACTAGACCTTAATGTTTCTATTTACTTCTTTCTCTTGTTGCAGGTGCTTAGAAATGCTGTAAGCAAGAGTTATTACCGTATATGTGATCTAAGGAAAGAAGTATTATCTCTTAAGATAAGTGTTGTAGCAGCTGAAGAAGCTGCAGCCAAAGCAAAAGCAGATTTGGAAGCTGCCGAGTCAAAGCTCACATTGGTGGATGGTGCGCCTGTTCTTGGTGAGAATCCTGTGAGAATGAAGCGCTTGAAGTCACATGCTGAAAAGACAAAAGAAGAGGAGGTATCAGTTCGTGAATCCTTGGAAGCCAAGGAAGCTCTTCTTGCTCGAGCCCACGAGGAAAATGAGGTAATCATGAAAGATGAGCCGCAGCATCCTTGTGCTTTACACACTTTAATTGTTGGAAATATCACTGCTACTTGTGTCATATCATCCAATATTCACTTTAGATACTAAGGGATAAGTACGAGCCTTCTGTATGCAGTGAAAAGAGATGTGGAGGTAAAGGTGGATGCCACTCTGTTGGCTCGCTTGAACCTCAGGCTCTTCTTGACTTTTATATTTGCATATCTGGATTACGTCATAAAGAAATGGAAGAAGTCTTGCTAATCTGATCCATCATGTATTCTTTATCTTTGAGAATCTCTCTGTCCCTACAAGTTATCATCTATAGTAAATTGTTTAACCTTTGATTCATGTGTATCATATTCTGTTGGATTTTTTTTTTCCAATTCACTGACAGAGAGCATGTAATTGAAATGAAACTTTAATTTTCTTTAAATTGACAATTCATGCTTGCAGCTGTTTGATGAAATACTTGTGCTGTCATTTTCTTGTCCTTACAAATGTTGTGATGTCCAGACATTGTTCCTTTCTTTATACAAGAGCTTCTCAAAAGTTTTGGTGGAACGCCTGCCTGATGCATCTGAGGCTCAAACATTGCGTGGATTGAATTCAATTCAAACTGATGAAATGTCAGTTGATCTTGAAGAATCATCAGCAATGGAGGTGGATAATGAGAATGAAGGAACCAAGAAAAGGTTTTTTGGCATCCTGATTCGTGCCCTCCTTTTCTTTTTTCTTTTTCCTCTGAAATTTTTTTTAAAAAGTGAAAAGAACTGCCCATTTTACATTTATCTTGTCACAAAGTCAAATTTTATTTGACTCTATTCTTGCAAAAACTTTGCAGTCAGTCAAACGATGGGAAAGCAAGTAATGCTTATAATGTAGGTGAAAAGGAGCAGTGGTGTCTTTCGACTCTGGGCTATGTCAAAGCATTCTCAAGGCAATATTCTTCTGAGGTGAATCTGGTTTTCCAACAGACTGTTACCTTACGACTTCATTTTGTAGTTCTCCAGCAGCCACTGGACTTTAATTTGCATGTGTGTCTAATGTGTATGCTGATGATCGTGCATTAATTTGCTATCCTCAGCTTATAAAATTAATTAGGTGGTGGTTCTTGGAAATTTTTGTAACCTAATTTCATGAATTTTAAAGTTTTTGTAACCTCATTTCATGAATTTTATCATGAATCTCGGTGGTAATTTTCTTCCTATTATCATGTGGCAGATATGGTCTTACATTGAGAAGTTAGATGCAGAGGTGTTCACTCAAAGTAAGCATCCTCTTTTCTTGAAAGCGGTTTATTCAGGTTTATGTCGCCCTGTAAATGAGGTTTCATCTGGCTGAAGCTTTAAATTTGGCTATTTATACCAAAAATCTGTTGATGTTTATTATACTAAACTAGAGAAATACTAGAGCAAGAAAATTATATGTGGCCTCAATTATTTAGTTGGATGAGCTCTGAGGCTCTATTTTTGTAGTTTACTGTGCTATGTAAAAGTTCTTGATGAGGTAATATCTAGGAAGTTGGGCGACATAGGTGGAAGCATATCGTTAATGCTGCACAAGGGTAATTACGAAAGAAGTGTATTTGATTTGTCTTTTGATAAGATCGGCGAAGTTTGAGTTTGATGAAGTTTGTGGTTTAATAATTAATTAAACCGCTCTTTCTCGAACATTATCATAGGAATCATATATGATTTGAATAAGTTCCATAGAAACATAATCAACTAGTTTATAAAATTGAAGGTAAAGTATATTTTAATTCTGGAACTTGTCTTTTTGCAATATTAATTAGAATTATAAAATGTTAATTAAATATAAAAAATTTCAATTATTTATCATATTCTTTTTGAAGTTGACATAAATCCTTAAAATAAATTTATATACGTGAACACAAATTTTAATAAGTGAAATATTTAATAAATTAAAATTGTAGGTTTTAATGTTTTAGAATGGTTCTGGGTAATAATCGATTGGTAGTCTATTGGTTTTTATCTTTGTTTGTGTTTTTAATTATTTGTTTATTTTAAATGTGATAAAAGACAGGTTCTTTTATAATTTAAGAAACTAAAAAAGCTCATATCTAAAATTTTCCAATAAATTTATATTTTTAATTTTAAAAAAATTTCTCTTAGACTTTAGTGAAAAAATAATGATGAAATATTCATGGTATGTAGCATTATATTATCATCATATCCAGTCTGAAGTTCTGCAATGAAACAGGGTTTGGAGAGGTTTGATAGTACGCAGTCTTATTTCTATATAGTAGAGAGACTGTTTCTGGTAAATTCATATACAAATGTGACGAATAATGATGCAGATTAAAAGAGCAAATAAGTAAAAATGACACAAAATATTTAAGTAAATAAAATTACAATAAATACATAAAGAAGATTAATAATAATAATAATGATGATGATGATGATGATGATAATGATGATACTACTACTAATAATAAACTCAATAAAAGGAGGATAATAATAATAATAAAATTATATTTATTAATCAAATGTTATTAACATTTGATTCATGGTATAAACATTATATATAAATTAATCAAATCTATAAGAATTAGCCATCAAACTGCTCTAGCTTGATGAAAATCGAAGGACAATGAAGAAAAACCTATTCTGTTCGCGATACCCCTTTGTCGTCACATCATATTACCTTATATAGTAAATTTGTCATGGCTGTGACAAACATAATATTCTTTATCCTTTTTGGTACTTTCTTTATCCTTTTTGGTGCTTTCTTGTCTCATCTTCATTCTAATCCTTTTCCTTCTACTCCATGAAGATAATAGAGTATGAATATTGAGAAGACGATTCAACGAGTATGTTTTCAACTCACTTTAGCTATTATGTTTTCAAATTATACTTAAAATTAAATATGAGCTAAAGTGAGTGCCGTAAGTATTTTAAAACATTAATCAATAAGTATTATAGATTAAATGTATCAACAATTAAATACATACTAAGTTCTCCCACATTTAGCTTATGATTGTCCTCTGGCAAATCGTCAAAATCAAAGTCACAAATTAAAACATTTGCTTATTTTCTTTATTTCCTAAGAATAAATAATCATAAGCAATGATGAATAACTTTCAAAAATTATAACAAGAACTTAGCATTCAACGTTTTTACTCATAATCAATAAACATTTATCACCTTTAAAAACTGAGCAATCTAGACGTAGACTTGAACAAAATTTGTTTAAACAAGATAGATCCATAGGTACACTTAAATACCATTCATGGTCATAACATTCCACAACGTTGTATACTATGTTATTTCTCCACCACTAAGTCAAATGCATAATCATGAATCAAAGGACTTTTCTAAGGTTGTAATGTGGGCAAAGGTAAGGTGAGATGTATTTTGGATAATATAGTATAAAAACAATCAAGCTAGTGAAGCAAAAGTCACACAAATGAAACATCAAGCGCGTACGCTAACATTCATTCAAAACTAGGTACCATCAACTATGATGAATGCAATAATTATATTTCTCAGCTCAAATTCAAGCTCTCACACCATAAACCACATGAAGCATAGTCTATTAGAAGGAATCACTCGTAAAATCATTGATAACAATACACTGAAACTATAAGGAATGATTCTTCAAAAACAACATCTACCTCATATGCAACACACCTAGTTTACATATTCAATACAACTTTAGGAGGAGAAAACAAATGAACAAATTTTCAAAACAAATGTATTTCCTCCTTGATAATTTTATTCAAACATTTTTCTCTTTTTTTCTTTATTTTAATAAAAATTGAAAGAAGCTACATCGATAGGGTAATTTCATTGATAATATGTAAAATGACATCCTAACAATAATAATCATCCCACAAATATGTACAACCCCACACTTATAATTTTGTACATCCACAGCTATCAACAATTAACAAATGCTCCACTAGCTTTAAGGTTTGGGTAGGACATTTGGTTTAGTTTAAAGCATCCAATGTAATTAGTAGAAAAAGAAAGATTAATAAAGCTTAAGGGGACTTAATAAAGGAAAATTCATATCAATGAGTAGGCTATTTGGCTAATGTAGCCTGTAAATTCAAAGAATGCCTATATCATTTTCATGTTCACGTATGTGATAAAAAATATGGCCTTGAATAGAAAATGAACGCCAAGTTAGCATGAAGGTTACACATAAACAAAAGACAATGTGATTGATATGGATGACGTCTATAAGGCTCAAAATCTCACTGACTTTTGTCTATCACTAGTTACTATTCTTTTAAAGATAATGCATATTGACCAATCACAAGACCAAAGTACATGCTAAAGTTGCCATGGATTTTTCTAGTCAATTCACACTTTAATTATGACTATACAATCTTAAAAGCAATATAAAAAGATAAAATGTTTGATTTTGAAAACTCCTAAGAAGCCATATAAGCAACCATTAAGCTAAAAAATGTGTATAAAAAAAACTAAGATTCCACTCCCACACTTAAAACTTGCATTGTCCTGATTGTAACATTAAATGTAAGAAATTGAGCATTTAATGAAAATAACAAATGCAAAAATGTAATAAACAAAAATCAATTTCCCTTGGGTTGCCTCCCAAGCAGCACCTTTGTTTATCGTTATTGGCTCAATTCTATGTTGCTCTCATCAAGTGACGCCATTTACATCTTCCAACATCAACACTCCCATATCCTCCGTTTGGAAGCCTTCATAATACAACTTCAAGCGATGACCACTCACTTTGAATGTCTTGTTAGTTTTTAGACTTCGTAACTCTACTGCACCAAAAGGAAAGACATGAGTAACAACAAACGGACCATCCCAACAAAAGCGCAACTTACTTGGGAATAATTTGAGCTTGGAGTGATATAGTAGAACTTTCTGAGCCACCGAGAAGCTTTTCCTTGAAATCATCTTATCATGAAAGCCTTTGTCCTTTCCTTATATATCATTGCGTTTTGATAGGAGTCATTCTGCATCTCCTCCAACTCTTGTAGTTGCAACTTCCTATGTACACCCACATCATCCAAATTCATGTTGAATCTTTTTATAGCCCAATACGCCTTGTGTTATAACTCCATCGAAATGTGACATGGCTTCTCAAACACTGGTTTATAGGGAGACATCCCGATTGGTGTTTTATAAGCTATCCTATAAGCCCATAGTGCATCTTCTAGCCTCACACTCCAATCCTTTCTATTAGGTTAAACTGTTTTCTCTAGAGTTGCCTTGATATCTCAATTTGATGCTTCAACTTATCTATTGCTTTAAGGATGGTAAGAGGTGAAAATCTTGTGTATGATATGATATTTCTTGAATAGTATTTCCATCATCCTGTTGCAAAAATGAGTTCTTTCGTCACTAATGATTTCCTTTGGCATCCTGAACCTAGAAAGGATGTTAGCTTTAACAAAATCTGCAATAATTTTGGTATCATTAGTTATGGTGGCTTTAGCTTCCAACCATTTAGAAACATAATCGACTGCAAGCAATATATAATTAAAAGCAAAAGATGGACGGAAAGGTCTTATAAAGGCAATACCCTAAACATAGAAAATTTCACAGAAAAGAATAGGAGTTTGTGAAAATTGTTTCTTACGGGACAAGTTACCTAACTATTGGCGCCTCTCATATAACTTGCAGAAGATGTATACATCCTTGAACAATGAGCGCCAATAGAAATCACTCTTCAAAACTTTATGGGTCGTCCTCTTTAGTCCAAAGTGTCCTCCACACGCATATGAGTGACAAAAGGCTAAAATTGGAGGTGTTTCACTTTCAGGCACACACCTCCTTATGACTTCATCTACACAGTGCCTCTATAGATACGGGTCATTACAAAAGTAGTACTTTGCTTCATTCTTCAACTTATCCTTTTGAGCCATTGACAAACTAACAGGTAATTTGTTAGTACCAAGAAATTCACAATATCTGCATATTATGGTGGTGTCATATTGACAAAAAATAGTTATTCATCCAGAAATGTTTCTCTCAAAGGGGTGTCATATTCTTCTTTGATTAAGTGGCTAAGGTGATCGGCAACCACATTTTCTGCCCCTTTTTATCTCTTATCTCCAAGTCGAACTCTTAAAGGAGGAGAATCTATCTGATTAGCCTTGGTTTTACGTCTTTCTTCGTGAGTAGGTATTGTAAAGCTGCACGATCAAAATAAACAATTACTTTAGCACTAAGCAAATATGATCGAAAATTTTCTAAAGTAAAAACTACATATAAATTGTTCTTTTTAGGTTGTGGAAAAGTTTAATTGAGCTGGATTGAGAGTCTTCAAAGTATAATAGATGACATGTAAAGTTTTTCCCACTCTCTGTCCTATAACTGCCCCATTGCATAGTCGCTTGCATCACACATGATCTCGAAGAGGAGGTTCCAATCTGGGGGTTGAATCACCAGTGGGGATTTCAACAACTCCATAAGTTTGTTAAAGGCTTCCTTACACTTATCATTGAACTTGAAGGAGACATCTTGTTGTAACAACTTGCATAACGATGCGATTATCTTCGAAAAGTCCTTAATGAATTTACGATAATAACCTGCATAAATAAGAAAAGAACGCACTTCCCGCACATTTTAGGGTTAAGTTAAAGAGGAAATGAGATCAACTTTAGATTTATCTACCTCTATACCCCTAGCAGATATAACATGTCCTAAAACTATACTTTGTTCTACTATGAAATGACATTTTTCCCAATTTAGCACAATGTTAGTTTCAATGCATCGTTCCAAGATACAAGCAAGCTTCTCAAGGCATTCATCAAAGGAAGAACCATAAATACTAAAATCATCCATGAATACCTTAATGATTTTCTCGATATACTCAGAAAAATGCTCACCATAAATCTTTTGAACATTGTAGGTGCATTGCATAATCCAAATGGAATTCTTCGGTAAGCAAATATACCGAATGAGCATGTGAAGGTGGTCTTTTCTTAATCTCCTAGTGTGATCGATATTTGAAGATAACCTGAAAAGTCATCTAGAAAATAGTAATTATCATAGCCAGCCAATCTCTCAAGTATTTGATCAATAAAGGGAAGGGGAAAGTGGTCTTTATGAGTCACTAAGTTCAATTTCCTATAATTAATACAAAGTCACCACCTGGTTCGCACTCAGATGGGAACAAACTCACCTTCTTGATTGGTCAAAACTGTGATTCCAAATTTCTTTGGAACTACCTAAATAGGACTTAACTACTTACTGTCGGAGATCAGGTAAATAACCCTAACATTGAGAAGCTTAAGCACTTCCTTCTTCACAACTTCCATCATTGGAGGATTCAACCTACGTTGAACTTGCCTTGTGGACTTGACTTCCTCCTCCAATAAAATATGATGCATGCATACAGAAGGGCTTATTCTTTGGATTTCTATGATCGTCCATCCGATGGGCTTCTTATATTCCCTTAACATTCAAACTAACCTTTCTTCTTAATTTGAAGTCAACTCTACCGAAATGATAACTAGGAGAGTCTACTTATCTCCCAGATAGGCATACTTAAGGTGTGTGGGGAGTGGCTTTACTTCCACTTTAGGTGCTTACACATCAGAAGGTAACAGCTGTAAGGTTTTGATCATGCATCTTATACATAATATATATCAAATATACGTAGCGGAAAATAAAACGAAACCTCAAAACCAGATCTACACATTCATATAGATATAGAACACAAAAACATGAAATGTAAGATGTTTACAGACCTTTCGACGATCTCTTTCCTTCTTTAATCTTCTTTGCGTTGGGTTGTATTAAATCACAACAATCAATGTAGCCCGTTTCTAATGAAAGTCCACACGAAGATAGAAGGATGAAACCTCACTAGGAGAATACTAGAATTCTTTCTTTGTGCTAGCAAAGACAAGAACTCTTGTGAGAGTTTGAGAGAAAAAGAGTGTGTGTGTAAGAAAGAACATTTCTTTCATTTGTTTCTTACACAAGATGCACGAAAATCATCTCTATTTTCTGCACCATTTGGCCTTCCATAACCCCCATCACTAATAGAGAGCTATGGGAAGTTAATGGTTATAAATAACATGCATTAATGGAAGTTATGGGAAATTAATGACCATGAATAGCATGCATTAACGGAAGTTTTGGGAAGTTAATGACCAAATTGGCAGCCAACAATACTTGTTTCTAATATATTCCATACAATGTTTTCTACCACGATCACATCGTGATATAATCTTAAAATACTCTCTCATATCTTGAATCACCATTCAAGACCATTTTACTTATCCTTCAGATCTCCTATGTGTGTGACCTATTAGGTTCCTGGTTATACTGGCCACTTGAATTAACACTTAATTCAAGTGAGTTAAGAGCGGTATCTAGGAACACGTCATGACCCCCAATTGACCGAAAAGTTAGTGGTTTGACTATAAACCCTTCCATACGTAATGGTGCCATGCAATTCATCCTTTTACCATCTATACCTCACTTGGTTCAAAGTATAGTTAAAATGTCAACTCCCACTAGACTGACTACGTCACATCTAGTCCAAGTGATATTAGATCTTGTCTTAAGGATCTCATTACTTTATGTATCATTAAAGACTCTTTTCATAACATATATCTGCTCTGGCTAGAGGTTCTTGAGTAATGACCCCGATAAGAGGCTATGGGTATCCTCTCCTTCTATTGGAAGTGGTGAATCCTTTATTGGCTACTTAATTACCTTCAAATACCTGAAGTTATACCCAATCACCACCCTATGAGTAACTCCTAAAAGGCACCGATGGATAGAGTAAAAACACAGGATCAGCATTCGAGATATCCTTGAGTACCTCAAGTCAAAGGATACTTGCACTATTGCTATGATGAGACTATCATTGACACTGTAATAGAATATCCATATGATTATCTCCTAATAGGTCAATTCAATGTATTTACTATCCTTAAGTGCTAAAGGTGATTGCCTTAAGAGCACTTCTCTAACAAACTCTCACTTGTACTAAAGTCAATCGCCTTGATATCTAATACCATAGGCATACATGTGACAAAAAACGCTTTTGTCAATCGCCTCTCTATCTTGACATCATTTCTTCCAATGATCTCTCTAATCAAATGGTAATGCCTGAGTACATGTTTGGACTTCTGATGATACCTCAGTTCCTTTGCCTGCACTATAGCCCCATTGTCATCACAATACAACTGCACTAGGTTAGCGATGCTTAGAACCACACCAACTTCTATGATGAACTTCATAATCCAAACCGCTTCCTTTGTTGCTTATGAAGCTGCAATGTACTCCACCTTTGTCGTTTAATCTACAATCGTCTCTTGTTTGGAACTTTTCAAACTGACTGAACCACTATTCAATATGAATACATATCTGGATTGAGATCTGGAGTCATCCCTAACGGATTGGAAACTGGCATCAGTATACCTGCTTACCACATGATCAGCTTCTCCATATACCAAGAATATATCTTTAGTTCTTCTTAAGTATTTAAGGATATTCTACACAACCACCCAATGACCCTCACAAGGGTCCAACTGGTATCTTCTCGTAACACTTAGAGCGTATGATACATCGGGTTTAGTATATAATATAACGTACATGATTGATCCTAGAGCCGAAGCATAAGGAATCAAAATCATGCGAATCCTCTCATCTTGGGTCTTTGGAAACAAATATTTAGAAGTAATCCTATATACCATGGGAAGATAACCTCTCTTAGACTGCTTCATGTTAAACCTCTTTAGCATCTTGTCTATGTATGTAGACTGAGAAAGACCAAGCAACCTCTTAGATCTATCTCTATAGATCCTTATCCCCAAAATATAAGTTGCTTCTCCAAGGTCTTTCACAGAGAAGTTCTTAGTTAACCGAATTTTGACTGATTGCAAAGTAGAGACATCGTTTCCTATTAGCAATATGTCATTTACATACAGTATAAGGAACACGATTGCACTCCCACTAACCTTCTTATACACACACGACTCATCTAGATTTTGTGAGAAACCAAACTTTGTCTCATCAAATCAGATATTCCAACTCCTAGATGCTTGCATCAATCCATAAATGGATTTCTAAATCTTGCATACCTTTTCTCCATTCATGGATATGAAACCATCAGGTTGTGTCATATACACATCCTCAGTTACATTTCCATTAAGGAAAGTCATCTTCACATCCATTTGCTATATCTTATAATTATAATGATTGGCAATGGCTAGGAGTATCGTAATGGATTTAAGCATAGCTACTGCGCTAAACATTTGGTTATATTCAACACCTTACCTTTGACGATAACCTTTAGCTACAAGCTCAGCTTTATAGGTAACTACATTACCCTCCATGTCAGTTTTCTTCTTGAAAACCCATTTGCACTTTATGGGTTTTATCCCTTTAGGTGGGTCAACCAAAGTCCATACTTAGTTTTCATACATAGAATCTATTTCGGATTTCGTAACTTGAAGCCATTTGTCAGATTCTGAACTTTTTGGAACCTCTTTATAGGTAGTAGGCTTATCATCTTCTATTAGCAATATGTTATTAAGTTCACTTATGAGAAATCTGTATCTCTTAAGAACATGACGTATCCTACCTGACCTACGAACTTCTTGTGTGTCAGAAGGTTGAACTATTGTTTCATCTTCATTAACAATAGTCTCAAGTCCAAGCAGTTGATTTGTGTCTATTTAGAACTAATATTCTATAGTTTCCTTAGGATATCCTACAAACAGACACTTGTTAGATTTAGCTTCAAGATTGTCTAACTGAATCCGCTTCACATAAGCAGGATAATACCAAATTTTCATATGAGAAAGATAGGGTTTCTTGTTAATCCATATCTCATAAGGAGTAACATTAACTAACTTGGATGAGACTTTGTTTAATATATAAACAGAAGTTTCGAGTGCATACCCCTAAAAAGATTTTAGTAAATCTACTAAACCCATTATAGATCTCACAATTTCTAACAAGGTTCAGTTTCTCCTCTCAGCCACACCATTATTTTGTGGCGTGTAAGGTGGAATTCACTAGGACAATATTCCATTATCCCTGAGATAATCCAAAAACTTTTGGCTTAAGTATTTACCAACTTGATCCGATCGCAATGATTTAATGCTTCTCCTAAGTTGTTTCTCAACGTCATTTCTGAATTCATTGAACCTTTCAAAGGCTTTAGACTTGTATCTCATAAGATACACATACCAATATCGAGAATGATCATCGATAAAGGTAATAAAGTAAACAAAACCACCTTTGACATATATAGACGTCGGACCACATACATCAGTATGTATTGTTAGTAGTGTGCCCTAGGCCAATGGATATTTGTGATTCATGTATTAACATTATGACTTATTAATAATATATTATG
>JANSVA010000216.1:20611096-20627327 GCA_025504915.1 Erythroxylum reticulatum
ACATCTTGTCTATGTATGTAGACTGAGAAAGACTAAGTAACCTCTTAGATCTATCTCTATAGATCCTTATCCCTAAAATATAAGTTGCTTCTCCAAGGTCTTTTATAGAGAAGTTCTTAGCTAAACAAATTTTGACTGATTGTAAAGTTGAGACATCGTTTCCTATTAGCAATACGTCATCTATATACAATACAAGGAACACGATTGCACTCCCACCAACCTTCTTATACACACACGACTCATCCAGATTTTGTGAGAAGCCAAACTTTTTGATTGTGTCATGAAATCAGATATTCTAATTCCTGGATGCTTGCTTAAATCCATAAATGGATTTCTGAAGCTTGCGTACCTTTTCTCCATTCATGGATATGAAACCATCAGGTTGTGTTATATACACATCCTCGGTTAGGTTTTCATTAAGGAAATTCTTCTTCACATCCATTTGCCATATTTCATAATCATAATGAGAGGTAATGGCTAGGAGTAACCTAATGGATTTAAGCATAGCTACTGGGCTAAATGTTTCATCATAGTCCTGGATGCTTGCTTCAATCCATAAATAGATTTTTAAAGCTTGCATACCTTTTCTTCATTTATGGATATGAAACCATCAAGTTGTGTTATATACAACCTAATGGATTTAAGAATAGCTACTGGGCTAAATGTTTCATCATAGTCAACACCTTTTCTTTGACGATAACCATTAGCTATAAGCCTAGCTTTATGGGTAACTACATTACCCTCCATATCAGTTTTCTTCTTGAAAACCCATTTGAACCCTATGGGTTTTATCCCTTCAGGCGGGTCAACCAAAGTCCATGCTTGGTTTTCATACATGGAATCCATTTTGGATTTCATAGGTTAAAGCCATTTGTCAGATTTTGAACTCTTCAAAACCTCTTCATAGGTAGTAGGATCATCATCTTCTATGAGCAATACGTTGTTAAGTTCACTTATGAGAAATCTGTATCTCTCAGAAACATGACATATCTTACCTGACTTATGAACTTCTTGTATGTCAAAAGGTTAAACTATTGTTTCATCATCATGAATAATAATCTTAGGTCCAGGCAGTTGATCTGTGTTTGTTTAAGCATCATAAATTTTCACAAGTTCAATTTTTCTCCCACTACCTTCTCTTAGAAGAAAATCTTTTTGTAGAAAGACAAAATGTTTTGAAACAAACACCTTTTATTCCAAAACATGGCAGAATTGATATCTTATAGTTTCCTCAGGATATCCTACAAACAAACACTTGTCATATTTAGTTTCAAGCTTATCTGACTGAATTCGTCTCACATAAGTAGGACAACCCCAAACTTTCATATGAGAAAGATAGAGTTTCTTATTAATCCATATCTCATTTGGAGCAATATCAACTAACTTGGATGGGACTTTGTTTAATACATAAACAAAAGTTTTGAGTGCATACCCTCAAAAATATTTTGGTAAATCCGCTAAACCCATCACAGACCTCACCATGTCTAACAAGGTTTGATTTCTCCTCTCAGCCACACCATTGTGATGTGACATTTAAGGTGAAGTCCACTAGGACAATATTCCATTATCCTTAAGATAATCTAAAAACTCGTGGCTTAAGTATTCACCACCTCGATCCGATCAAAGTAATTTAATATTACTCCTAAGTTATGTATCAACTTCATTTCTAAATTCTTTGAAACTTTCAAAGCCCTCAGACTTATATCTTATAAGATACACATATCCATATCAAGAATGATCATCGATAAAGGTAATGAAATATACAAAACCACCTTTGGCATGTATAGACATCAGACCACATACTCTAGTATGTATTAGGTCTAAAAGTCATCAGATGTCTTCTTCTGCTTCATAGACTCCAGATAGGCCTTACAGTTTCTCTTCCAGTGGCCATCCTTACCATAGTGGAAGTAAGTTTCCTTCGAGGCAGCCTTCTTTGCTTTCTCGACACCTCCCTTAGGCCTTATGGACTTCTTCTTCTTTTGGCTCTTTTCATCGAATCATTAGAGTCCACCAGCATCACAACCTTATCCTTGCAGACACATGGCTCAACTGCCTTGAGCATATTGACCAGCTCAAGAATTGTGCTAGATATATTGCTCATTTGATAGTTAAGCGCAAATTGTGAGTAACTATCGGTTAAACTTGTCAAAATTAAGTCAATACTTAATTCATGGTCTAAAAGAAAACCCAAGGAGGCCAACCACTCGATGTAGCCCTTCATCTTTAGTGCATACTGCACTGGAGATGTCCTCTCAACCATCTTGAAGTGGAAGAGCAATCGCGAAGTCTTGAACTTTTTGAACCTTGTTTGCTCATCAAAGAGCTCCCTAAGATGATAGATTATGTTATGAGCATCTATAACCTCGTGTTGTTTTTACAGCTCCGGTGATATAGTGGCTAGTTTAATACAACTAGTCATCTCACTATCATTGAGAAACTTCCTATATGCCCTCCGATCATCATCAGAGGCATCAGCAGCAGGGGGATCGGGAAGTGGTTCTTACAAGACATAATCAAGCTTCTCGAACTTGAGAACTATTTTCAAGTTCCTAAACCAGTCAAGGAAGTTTGGTCCAATCAACTTATTAGAATCCATCAATGATCTTAGATTCACACTAGTACTCATGGTGTTGACTCGGGCAATAGCAACCTTTCGTCAAAGAGAGAAAAAATAGAAAGTATTTAAATACATGTCTATAAGTGTTGGACCCCTAATTTTTTTATTATTGATTTATTTGTTTCATTATTTTTAGAGTCGATTCATTAAAGTAGCAAGTATAAATAGAAATTAGAAATTAGAATGAAGTATTTTAATTAAGTTAGAATTAATATGGTGTTTAATGGGTTAAGAGAGTTAGTAGGCTTGTGTTAAGTGAAAGGAGGGGTAAATATGGAAAGCCAAGGTTAATGAGGGGCAAAATGGGGAGAAAGACCAAATAAAAGGGCTTGAATTAAGACAGAAGAAGGAGAGGTCGTGAGAAGCCATAAAGAATGGAGAAAAAACGTAGAGAAAGAGGAGAAGAAGGAGAAAATCATGGGAGAAGCTAGGAAAGGGAGAAAAGAAGAAGAAAAGAAGGGAAATCATGTTGTCAAGGTAAGTTTATCTTCTTCTTCTTGCTTTGTTAGAGAAGGAGTTAGAGAGAGAATGAGTATTGTGTTGGAAGATGGTGACTTAAGGGAACCCATTTGATTTTAGGATTTCTAAACTAGGTCTTAGTTCTAACCTAAATGGACTATGGGTAGGTTAGGTTTGAGCTTAATTTGTGTTATTGCAATATTTGTGATTTTGAAGCTTTATGGATTTATTGAAAATTGGATTGAATGGAAAATTTGGTTATTTAGAAAATCAAGGGAACCCAATCCAAGAGCAAGAGAAAAGGCAAGCTTGACTTAGATTTTTGCAAGCTAATTAGGTGGGTAATTTATTTATAGTTATTATGTAATGAGCAAAATGCCTTGTGTGTGTATTGTGTGGAATTTGATAAAAATTGAATTATAAGTATGATTATGTTATGCCTTGGAATTGTATCATGGCATTTTGATAAAATGGAAAGAAGAAAAAGCATGAGAATATGAACTTGCAACTGATTGAATTGAGCATGAGATTTGATTGTGTTTGGGCAAGAGAGGAACCGTTTCGTAGTCACGTGCATATAGATATAAAGCCTTCTCCTGGCTACCTGCTTGTGGCACACGAGATCTGAAAAGTGGACTCGTTTCGTTCATAGTGTAAACTTTGGTTTCTTCATTTTGTTCTACGGAACCCTCAAGCCATTTGTTTATGCATTGTACTTCGATATGTTAAGTTATGATGCAATTTGGGTGTCATACTTTGATGATAAATTACATTCAATATGTTTTATGTGATGATGTATTAAACTATGAGTTGTGAATGTTGAACTTATATAGTTGGATTAAGATAAGATGAGTATGCTTTCATGAATAGATGCATATATGTTTGATTGTCTGACTCATCGCCAATGGCTATAAATATATTAATCACTGAGTTGTGTAACTCAACCCAATATTTGTCCCAATCCTCAGGTGCAGAACGAGAAGATTTGTGATCCTTGCAAGGCATTCGGAGACTCCAAGATAGCTAGAAATCTTTTGTACTAAGTTAGTGACTAGACTTATAGATAGCTTTATAAGTGTATCAAACATTGAGCATCTAATGTGTTTTGTATCTTGTGTTAAGCCTTTGATGTAATGTTGATATGTAATTAAAGATATGTATGAACTTGATGTTTTTTTATTTGAAAAATGAATTGAGAATTATGGAAGTTTCCAGTGTGTATGTGCATATTTTTCTTGTAGTTGTACATGTTTCAAGTTTTCCATAGGAGTAAAATTGTGTACTAACTTCAGGGGGGAAACTAGATTAATCTAGGCCGTATTAGACAAAGTAGTCTTTTAGAAGTTGTATTTTATCCTCTTAGCTTTCCAACGGTATAAAGTATACAAATTTTGGACAGCGGAGTTGAGGGATATGAGCATTATAAGTGGTGATGCTGCATGGGATGTAAACCCATGACAGCTATGGTAAATGATGAGAATTAGTGGTTTTGATTAATCAAATAAGTAGGGATTAGAGGATTTAATGGAACAAAGTTAGTGTTTGAATGGATGTGAAGTGGTATTGCACTAGAAGAAGTGAATTTGGGAAGATTATGAGTGAAAGTAATGTTAGAATGGATGTAGGAAGCATTTGAGAGGCCTTGGAGGGGCTTAGGTATCCCCTATGTCCGTTTAATGGACATTCTCGGGTCTGTGAGGACCCCCAGCCTCTCCCATGTCCGTTTAACAGACATTAGGTCCATTCAACAAACCTTCTCGGGTCAGAAATGACCCTCAATCCCATGTATGTCCGTTAGGCAAACATGTATGTTCGTTTAACTATACATTTACGGAGATTTGTGTTTTTGACCCTCTAAATCGAAAAATATTGCTTTGTGGTCTTCATTATAGTTGTAGATTTAGAAGTCTTCTTTCAAACCGTCTAAGAATAACCTTAATTTGAGGTCTCTAAAGAAATTTAAGCTAATTGTCCCAAGATAGGTACAATATGACTGAGGATATAAACATACTTGATTCTTTTGGACACAACACCTCCAAATGAAGTGATTCTTGAAGCATTAGATTTATAATGCATTTTATACCTCTCCATAAAAATTGGTAGCTTTTGGTGTTTATTTGAAAAATACTGATGGAAAGAAATGAGGGATCGGTTGGAAGAGCATAATTGGGTTATGAACATACTTTGGGTTTTCAAGCATATCTTGAGCTATAGAGCTTCGAATGAGGTAGTTCTTATTTCAAAATAAATTAGAGACATAGAGCCACAATTGTTTTGAAGAACTCAAATTGTGATTTTGGTGTTTAACTGGTGTGGGCACACCACGCTTATGAGATGACCGCTAATGAGGGTTCATTGAAATAACCCTATAAGGAAACCCGCTCATGTTTTATGACTCCGGAATGATAGTTGGGCTCCAAAAATGGGGCCCAACAATAAGGACTTTAATAACACGCATTATGGCTCTCACTATTTTTATAAATTCATAACTCTTAATATAAACCCGAGAGAAATTGTATAGAAATTCTCCTAGTGGGTTGATATCCAATATCCCTAAGAATGACCTTTGGTTTGCCCAACAAGCCACCTTAGTTCAACTAGTAGGTATCGATCATACAAATTGCATCTCTAATACAACTATTGAATCTAGTGCTATCAACAGTTGATGTGTGCACACTCATTGGGCTATCAACTCTTGACACATGCACATCTAATATACATTACCCAACTTTGCCTCTGTCCATGTTAATCTTGGGTTTGCCTAACAAACCAACACTTCTAGTTAAAACCGAACCATTAATCTAAAAATACTATTTCCATGGTTCAAACATATATGTGTAAAGTAGGCTTGGGTTCGCCCAACAACCCTAATTTTAAAAGGATCCTGATTCTCGTTATATTAAAGGAAGACGTTAGTTTTAATATTCTAAGTGATATATATATATAGACTATCCAATTAAATTGGGCCTAAGCCCATAACCATCTATCATGCAAGCCCACACATTCTCCTAACCATGCATTCTCTAATGCATATATGCAAATACATCATTTTGGTTATGACATCTTATAGATCCTAACATGAAAGGCTCAATCCAACACTTGGATCTAAGCCCAATCCAATACTTAGATTTACTATCTTCCTTTTACTAACTTGACTAAAATTACTATTTTAAGTTATTTCATTTGGAATTAATATTAATCTAATTAACATAAATGCCTAATTCTAGAAATTATTCATAATTAATTTACCTTAAAATAATTATTCGATGTCCAAAATTAAACAACTTCAATTTTGTCACACATGCCAATTTTTTTAGTCTTACTAGAAAATCTATTGCTCTACTAAAATTAGTTTAAAATTAATTTCTATAATTTTCCAAACTTTATAGAACATAAAATCATCATTTCAAGCATCTCTAGGTCATTTCATGATGATCAAAATAATTTAGGAGTCACCCAAAAATTATTATGATCGCCAAAACATCGATAAGATACCAAAAATGACAAATATGACTTCTAAACTTTTTTCTGGAAATAAAATTTCGAGCAAATCATTTAGGCATGCATCAACCATCAAATTAACACATTTTTATCATATAAAAAAAATTTTAAGGTTCTGAAACCGAAATATAAACATACAAAAACATCAAATAAAACAGATCCTACAATTTCTAAAAAACTGTCCATATCTGGAAAACTGTTTGATAAAATAATTAAAACATTTTTAATAATTCTAAAAAAATTTCAGAGACATAAACACATCCCAAATATGTTCCCATAATTTTATCAGAATCAAATTCCACGAAAATCATATGTAACCTAGTTAGTTTATCCAATAAACATCACATGCCCAGCATAAAGATAGATTTTATGCATGTTCTTTTAAATTCAAAATTAAATATTTTAATCACCTTAAAAATATTTTCAATCACATTGAATCATTCACGTACATCTTATGAACATATTGGTGAAAGAAAATCGTGAAAACCATTTTTCTATAATTAATTTCGAAAAAAAATTACATGACTTTAAGTTGTCACAACCATGAAAACAACTTTCACATATCATGTATTCTACATCTAACAAGGCACAAATTAACTCTGATACCACTGAAAGTTTCCAGTCATGCATATCATACATAATATATATCAAATATATGCAGTGAAAAATAAAATGAAACCTCAAAAACTATATCTATTCATGCATATAGATATAGAAAACAAAACATGATACATACCTTTTTGACGATCTCCTTCGTTTTTTAATCTTCTCTTTGTTTGGTTGTCGTAAATCACAACGATCAATGTAGACCATCTCTAATGAAAGTCCATACGAAGATAGAAGGATGAAACCTCATTAGGAGATTGTTAGAATTATTTCTTTGTTCTAGGAAAGACAAGAACTCTTATGAGAGTTAAAGAGAAAAAGAGTGCATGTGTAAGAAAGAATATTTCTATCTCAGTTGTGTCTCACATCACACAAGATGCATGAAAATCATCTTTATTTTCTGCACCATTTGGCCTTCCATAACCCCAATCATTAATGGAGAGTTATGGGAAGTTAATGGTCATTAATAGCATGCATTAATGGAAGTTATGGAAAGTTAATGACCATGAATAACATGCATTAATGAAAGTTTGGGAAGTTAATTGTCAAATTGGCAGCCAACAACACTGGTTTCTAATCCATTCTATGCAACGTTTTCTACCACGATCACATCACGATACAATCTTAAAACACTCTCTCATATTTTGAATCACCATTCAAGACCATTTTACTCATCTTTTGGACCTCCTATGTGTGTAACCCATTAGGTTTCTAGTTATGTTGACCACTTAAATTAACACTTAATTCAAGTAAGTCAAGAGTGATATTTAGCAACATGTCATGATCTCCAATTGACCAAAAAGTCAGTAGTTCGACTACAAACCCTTCCATACGCAATGTTTCCATGCAATTCATCCTTTCACCATCTATACCCCACTTAGTTCAGAGTATGGTCAAAGTGTCAACTCTCTCTAGACTGACTACGTCACATCTAGTTCAAGTGATATTAGATTTTGTCCTGAGGATCTCATTACTTTACGTATCATTGAAGACTCTCTTCATGACATATATCTACTCTGGCCAGAGACTCCCGAGTAATGTCCTCGACAAGAGGCCGTGAGTATCATCTCCTTCTATCAAGAGTGATGAATCCTTTATTGGCTACTGAATTACTTCCAAATACTTCAAGATGTACCCAATCACCACCCTATGGGTAACCCCTGAAAGGCACCAATGAATGGAGTCAAAGCACAAGATTAGTATCCGAGATATCCTTGAGCATCTCAAGTCAAAGGATACTTGCATTATTGCTATGATGAGACTATCATTGACACTGGAATAGAATATCCATATGATTGTCTCATTGTAGGTCAATCCAATGTACTCAGTACTCTTAGTAAGTATCCACATGTTAACTCTAAACAACTCATGTCTATAGCTTATGAGATCTATTGCTTGATTCAATCAAGGCATATAACATGTGCTAGTTTATCCAGATTAATGATATCTCATCTCATTAATCCTATGACTAAGGAAAGTTTAGATACTAACATAATTACACATGTAGGAATCTCATTATCATGATCTCATCATGATTTCCTCCATGCTATGTTTTGTATCAAAAACTTCATTAAATCAATTTAAAATCAACTTCAAATCCATAAACATATGAACATAGAGATAATGAAAATGCCTTTATTAATCATAAAATGATTTGTACAATAAGCGCTAAAGGTGATTGCCGTTAGAACACTTCTCTAATAGTATATACATCATGATATCTCCAAAAGTGTCAAACTCTCCTCACAACATGGTGAGATGATACTCAATAGATATTAGACGAGCATTTGATGAGAGTGATAATATGGTCGCGAAGTTGTAGCCTTATCACCCATATGTAGCTCAACAATGTGGCTCATCGTGACCATCAGTATATGATGGAGCCTCATATACTAATGATAGTTGCTAAGAAGAAATCAAAATGATAAGGTTAAAGATAAGAGCGTAAGGAATGTTTTGTTTCTTCTTCTTATTTTGGTGAAAATAAACCATATTGAGCAAAAAATTGATCAAGATGAATAATATTTCCTAACATAAGAGTAGAGAGGAACCACAAATCATTATATCCTAAAAGGGAAAGTGTTCAACTACAGAGACAAAATTATATTTAATAAAAAATTATAGAAATGAGGAATGACATTAAGGCCATAAACATCATTGGGTTTTCTATAGACCTCTACATCAAGGCCTAACACAAACATAATCTTAACTCTATCAAGTAGAAAATATGGACGAATGGTATATTTGGTGCTATAACTATGGTATGAAAGATGTTTAGTAGAAGGTATGTCTAGGATCTGATTTATAAGATCAAAAGTGAGACGAATGTTAATACCATAGATTTTGGTAAAGATTTAGGTGTCGGCCCAAATTATTTTAGGATGGATATTTGTATAGAAAAGCCTAATATTAGTAGGATTGATATGACACGTCTTGGTAAGAAGGGATTCCCCCATTGATCAATGAAATACGAACAGGGTCATAATCTTTGAATTATTCCAAACCAGAAAGAGACATATCATAGTTCTCATGAAGATCCTAGGAAGCATAATCTTAAAACTTATGCGAGTTAATATCAAAGTACTTGTCCTCGCTAGGAAGGAGTATAGGAGGAGGAGGGGTTGGTGATCTCTCTTGAATTCTACAAGTCTTAGAGGCTATACAGGTAGTTCTATCTCAAAGAAGAGTCCTAGGCAAAGGATTAAGGTTCCCTTTAGTTCTTATCATAAGATTAAAGGTAAGTAAAAAGGTTATGGAAAAATGGAAAGGTCCGCAAAAAGAATAAGGACTTGATTATAAAGGATCACTTATAAGATAAAAAATAATACTTCTGTAATTTCAATTCCACAAACTTCAATTATTCATGAAAATAATAGATATGTAATTCTAAAAAGGATAGATATGAATAATGCAAAATGGAAAGTGAAAGATGTACATAAATGAAATGAGTAGTTTGTAAGACATTGGAAGGTGCATAATTAAGGTATATTAGATTTGACGACGACAACAACAATAACAACAATCCAATAAAAATTTTGTTCGTAAGTCAGGTTTGAGAAGGTTCAGTAGTACACAGCTTTACCTTTAACTACTAGAGATGTTGTTTCCAAATAGCCAAAATGAAAAAAAATAAAACAAAACAAAAAATAATCATAATACAATATAAAATATAAAATAAGTAATAAACTAAATAATACGATAAAGATAGAACAGATTATTATTATTATTATTATTATTATTATTATTATTATTATTATTATTATTATTATTATTATTAAATTAAAGAAATGGTTAGGCTAAATTACTAAGAGAGTCACCTCCCTTTAAATAGTAGAGAGATTATTTCTAAATAGCCAAAATGGAAAAAATAAAACAAAACAAAAAAATAATCATAATAAAATATAAAATAAATAAAATATGAAATAAGTAATGAAGTAAATAATACGATAAAGATAGACCAGATAAATAATAATAATAATAAGTAGGTAAATGTTTAGGCTAAATCCTAAGAGGTAAGTACGCATATTTAAATGTTTAGGCTAAATACAAGACGAAAATGTTAAAAGACTTATATAAATGACAATGATCTCTTTGTATAAAATCCTTTATCTGTATCCTGGTATACCTAAGTTTCTATTGTGGCTCATATCCTGGGTAAGTTTTAGTAAAGTCATATAATTTTCGATCACCTTCTCTCAATTTTTCTTAGTCCTCCCTTTTTTCTTTTTACAGTCTATAAATACAATCTCCTAGCATTTTCTCACTAGAGCATTTGGGTGTCTCCTTTTAACTTATACAAACTATCTAAGCCTTGTCTCTCTTAATTTTTCAATAATATTAGCCATCTTTAATTTATTTCTTACCATTATAATCTTAATCTATCACTTTTATTAAGGTTGCATATCTAACGAAACATCAACACCTCTGCCAATATTGGCTAGGAATTGTTCTTGACTATTGAAAAAAGAAGATAATAAATTTTCAATTAGAGATTAGAAAGTAGAGTCACACGAAAGATTGTTTGGTTAAACCACAATAAGTCAATTTTGTCTCTCTTTATTTTCTTTTATTTATTGCTGAGATTGTTTTATGATTTATCATTTGTAATTCATTTATTAGTTTATAAATACACATAATTTATCACTCCTCTCGAGAATTATCAAAATTGTTATATATCAAATTTATCTTTCTTCTTTTATTTTTAATTATTATTGTATTTTTATAATTTTATTGTTTGAATATATTATAATTATTTATTACAAGAAAAATTGTTCATTAATTTTAAATACCTTTCATCGTTTGTTGACATAACTATGAAAAAGATGTTGGACTCTCTTGACTTTCTCATAAAATTTCTCATGCTGTTTCTACAAATGAGTTCTCTACATTTACTTCAATTCTACTCATTGCAGGCCCCGTGTTTGCATTGCAATAAGCTGGTACATGCCCCCTGAGAGTATAACGAGAATTCTCCGTTTGAAGCGCCAGCCAACCATCTATACGTTAAAGCTCGGATACTAGTTACAAACATCTCATCTGGACTTTGGCTTTCTCTGCACAAATGATGGTCTTGTTGAGAGTGGAAATATAACCTCATACACGTTGCTGAAAAGCCCCTTATCATAATGATTTTTAATAGAAACTTCGGCATTTTCTAAGGGGGATCTGCGGCAAAAAGCTTTGGATTTGCTCTCCGGAGGCTTTGATTCTCTGCCCAACTCGCTCATGCTTGCTTTGAGTGCAGCTGCACTAGTTCTTGCTTCATTCATCTTCTTTTGCAAGCTTGTGTAATCTTGCCACTTGAAAGTCTGTATTTTTGAGGTTTATATGGAGGGGAAATACACAAAATAAGCAAATAAGCAACTATTGTGGGTCTCAGTAATGAAGTGTATTTACAGTCAGAGACGCATACAGGAGGCACAAATTATAGCTGCAGCAACAGCAAAGTGACAGCATATGATTGTAGAGCACCAGAATGTCAACTTTTAAAAAGAAGTTACATATAAAATCTATACTTCTAAGAAGCAAACAAAGTAAAGTTCAACCGATCACATGGAGATATTTACAACCTTACTCACTAATATCAACATAAGATGTTGCTATATCTGGGAACAACACCATCAACATTTGCCCGGGTTAGGAATCACAAGATCAGTTTTTGAGTAGTTTCTAAAAAAAAAATTCATGCTTTCTAAATTATCCAAATAAAATACAAGTTGAAATTATGGGTATAGACAATGTTATCGAACCCATGTGGAATAGATGCAGATGTCTAGCCATAGTTCTCGATATTTCATGCGTTGATTTTTCAATTTCCTTTCTAAAATATCAATCAGTTGTCTAATTCTTTGGTTACAGCTCGGAAAATAGCTCAGCAATGCAACAAAAATCAGGATTGTAGACCTCATCTCCAGAGCACCAATGCTCAATTTAAGCCAAAGACTAATATCTAAGAATGCCACGTATATTATTGGTCATATACTGCCTGGACACATTTGCAATTAAAACACAGCAATGACTGAGAGTAGGTTAAGCAAACCCAACCTCGTTTGTTGTTGTGTTTGTAAGGCAGAGATGTGCGTGGTATCCAAAGAACCCCACCAATAATAGAGATACTATGGCCAGAAATACCATAAGAAGTATCTGAGTGTTATATGAGCCCAACAGCCACTGTAAGAACCAATAGCCATTAATCCAAGTAGTACGGAAAAAGAGGCCATCAAAGTCAGAGCGGTACCAACACTGGGAATTCTTTCTGTGTACCCACCTGTGCAATATGGGGAGCTAAACCAAGAAAAGATTTTTCAACACCATAGTAAACTGGATAAGACAAAAGAGCATGTCATCCTCACATTCCTAAGTCCATAAGAAAATTGGTAGCCATAGTAGAACGTCTTACATATAAGTTGACTTTACCTGTTAAAATATACACCACTCTTAATTCCTTCAATCGGCCAGCAAGAACCAATCCAAGGCCAATTGTTCCATACACACACAGAAAAAAATGCCTGGGAAGGGTGACAATATTTTTATGCCAGAAAAAAAAAAGAAAAGGATAAGAGAATCAGAAGACACACTCAGCTTATCAAATATCAGACAAAAATAGGAATGACCACTACCAAATTTCAAGCCAATGATTAAAGCTGGTAAACACAGCAAATTTAAAAATTCAACTTTATCATGAAGTAATTGCTAAAATTTGAAAATTGAAAGATGTAAACTTTCCTTAATATCATGCCCATACATTCATTTAGCATGATAACAGGTCAAGGAAATTCCCATCTTACAAGAATGTACAGCCAAAATCTAACCCAAATTTCAAGATCAACAGTCACATCATTAATAATTATTCCATAAATAAATATCTCCTTGATCCTCATTATTCTAAAATTACAAAGACGATTCATTATAAAAGAAACTATAAGAACAAATTTTTCCTGAAAAAGGTTTATAAGTTTGCCTAGCTCAAGCAATATTTGTTGGTCACAATAATGATATACATCTTTAAATGCCTATATAGAGTTGACACAACACTCACCACAAAAGAAATGCCAAGAAGTATCGGGTATTTCTCTCCCCTATACAATTATTCTGCAATGATGAAACAACTTTAAGAGGAAATGAAGAGGTCATGTTCCAGAATTCACCAAAAACAAGAAGTCATCAAAATTGTCAAATAAGACATATGAGGTAAAATTAAAAGAGAAAATGGAATGCAAACCATCCATCCGCAATGATGGTCAAAACGGGCAACACAGCGGTCACATATGCTGCAGTGCTTGGACCTAGCAGGTCTTCATAACAAGAGTAGTATGTTACAACAGTTGAATAATAAAAGCTTAGAGCAGGTCTTTGATGTAAAATCAAATTACTCACTTAGGAATTTTGCAAGTAGAACATTCTTTCTCTTTATATATGATATTGTCATAGGGATAGGCAGAGAGAAATTCTGAAACATTCTCAGCCTTCACAGTCCCTGGATCAGAAAAGCTTGTCAATAGAAAGAGTAGGACACCAACACCAACTGCCAGCATGCTTGTGTATCTGTAAGAATATAGAACAACTGAATGAAGCTTGAAATGCAATCACAGGAAGGAACTAATTTGCTTTCAAAATGAAATTTCTATCATGGGCACATACATGTGAACGTCACTTAAATAATACCCAGGAATATAGCTGAAGGATGATTTGGCAACAAAGTAATAAGTTCCTCCGAGAATTGCTAAATATATAATCTGCAATTACACAGCAAGTGTTATATCTAAGATATATTTGTTTTAATAAAAGATTGGCAGCACTTAAAATTTGGATTAGCTGTGATTCTTAACAAACATATTCATTTCTCCAAGCAAATCTAACAAGACCCCAACAACCAAAATATACGTTCTTTCATTCCAGTCACCTTGGTAAATCTTAAATTCAAGGATCTCTACATGTTTGCTGAAATCAGAGTTCACTTAGCATAACTGCATAATAATTTCATTCTACTGTCGCAATTTATGCATTCCTTGATATCCCAGTTACTATGCTTTCCCCTAACTTACATCTAACTCATAAGTTGCAACTCCATCCTTCACAGGCTCATAGACCTTATTAAGCGGAAAGCTTTCTGCAAACTTGCTGCATATGTAGCTCTTCTAAATAGTATAATACAAACTAGGGGGATAGTTAAGTTGAGCAAATACAATTTCTAATAAGCATCTGATTCGACTCTAAAGAAGCATAAAGGCACTCATTTGAAAGCACAGAAGCGCTAAGTAAATATAATTGTCTATATTGTATACAAGGAACTCGAAGATAGAGAAGCTAAACATGCAACCAAAAAAAAGGAAGAAAAAAAAAAGATCGTCCCTAACGCGGAAACACAATCCAATCCACAGCCAGTAAGACGGCAAGCATGAGCAATCAAATTAACTGGTTTCGTAGTCACACGAAAGCACTACCACCCGTTTCGCTGCCATTCATATCGTGACAATCAAGCCATACGCAGTTAAGACAAAAGTACCTGTAATATAGGATTAGGTCGATCACAACAGAACTGCTCGATGCATACAATAACACTGGTGCCCTTATTCCCAAAAACAGTTCCAACAAACCTCCTGACCAATAAAAGTCAACAATTACACAAATAGTGCCTAATCAGACATCCAAGACAGCAAAAGAATCGAAAAAATGTGTACAAGTGTGTGCACAGGAAATTGGGAGATTGAAGAAATACAGGAAGTAATCGTAAGCGCCAAAGGTGAGAAAGTAATGGAGGCGCTCAATGGGAGTGCCTTGAAAGATAGGCCATTGACCGCACAGAAAAGAGATCGTCACTAGCATGGTGAGCAGACCATGGCATATGAGAATCCACTGTACGGCCATTCTCAGAAAGTGAAAAAGAGAGAAAAAGATAGGGACTTCAGGATTCAGAATGGGATCCTGTGTGGGAAAGATTGGACCTTTGAGTTTTGGTGCATGTTTTATGAGTTTCAGAGAGGTTAGGGTTTGACCTCATGGTGGGATATTTTCCAATTTCTGTTTTCCTTACACCTTATTTCTATAATATTTGCAAATATTAGACTTTCAGTTTTGTTTCGTTTCTTCCCGTCTTTTCATGTGTATTTGAACTAGGAAAAGAAAATAAGAGTTTATAGTCCTGCTCCCTTCTTTGGTATATGGATTAATAGATTATATGCAGTTCAAACTCATCTGATTCTGAAACAGCTGAATAAACACGCTTGTGGCAAACTTCTTCAGTTTCCGGATGTTTCATTTTTAGATTAGATCCATTTTAAGAGTTTATTTTACTTTCATTTGTTTTTAAAAAAAAAATGGGACATGAAATAGCAGATATTCAATAAAACCGACTAAACTTCCAATGGAATGAGCATAAATATATTTAGTATATCAAATAATAGAAATGGCAATCTTTTCAGTCCCTTAGATTGAGTGTCTCAAATGCCACTGGAATCATTCATAGACCTAATCATATTCATACCAGAAGAAACAGCTTCACATCTGACCCTAGCTATACGTTAGTGTTGCAGAGCATATCTTCGG
>JANSVA010000216.1:20627427-20668423 GCA_025504915.1 Erythroxylum reticulatum
TAGATTGAATTAAGTTGTCGGGCTTTTATTATATGAGATATAATGGGCCGAAACTTATTGGGCTTTAATGGGATTAGATTTTCTCTATAAATAGAGAAACTTAGGTCTCATAAGATAAGGGACACCATTGTGATACAAAAACCCTAGACACCATCCGAGAGAAGTGCATGCGGCATTCGGAAAGAGTTTCAGCACGTGCTAGCACACGATAGCCGTAACCCGGATCGTGCATACTCTTGTGGATACCGGTAGAGGACATTCGTGTGTAGCAGTATCTACGAATCCGAAAAAGCAACCACCAATCCGTGTCAAAAAGGTATTTTTGCGCATCCTATATATTTTCGGTTATACATCGTGTTATGTTATGGTCTTTTCCGCAGCATATTGTAAATACTCGAGCCATACACGATCCAACATATGTTAGGTCTAAAAGTGATAAGATGCCTTCTTCTACTTCAAAGACTCTAGATAAGCCTTACAGTGTCTCTTCCAGCGGCCATCCTTGCCACAATGGAAGCTAGTTCCCTTCGAGGCAGTCTTCTTTGCTTTCTTGACACCTCCCTTAGGTCCTACGACCTTCTTCTTCTTTTGGCTCTTTTTCTTCGAACCATAGGAGTCTACCAACATCATAACCTTGTCTTTGTGGACAGATGACTTAACTGCCTTGAGCATGTTGACCAGCTCGAGAATTGTATTGGATATATTGTTCATCCGATAGTTAAGCACAAATTGTGAGTAACTATTGGTTAAACTTATCAGAATTAAGTCAATACTTAATTCATGATTCAAAAGAAAACCTAAGGAGGCCAATCGCTAGATGTAGCCATTCATCTTTAGTGCGTACTACACTAGAGATGTCCCCTCAATAATCTTGGAGTGGAAGAGCAATTGCGAACTCTCGAACATTTCAGACCTTGCTTGCTCATCAAAAAGCTCCTTAAGATGATAGACTATAAGTATGAGCATCCATAGCCTCGTGCTGCTTTTGCAGCTCTGGTGACATAGTGGCTAGCATAATACAACTAGCCATCTCACTATCATCAAGATGCTTCCTATATGCCCTCCGATCATCATCAAAAGCATTAGTAGTAGGGGGATCAGAAAGTGATTCTTCTAAGACATAACCAAGGCTCTCAGACTTGAGAACTATTCTCAAGTTCCTAAGCCAGTTGAGGAAGTTTGGTCCAGTCAACTTGTTAGCTCCCATCAATGATCTTAGATTCACATTAATACTCATGGTGTTGACTCAAACAATAACAACCTTTCATCAAAGAGAAAAAAAATTAGAATGTACTTAAATGCATGTCTATAAGGACTTAAATGCATGTCTATAAGGACTTTAATAACACGCATCATGGCTCCCATTATTTTTTATGACTTCATAACCCTCAGTATAAATCCAAGAGAACTCGTAGAGAAATTCTCCTAGTGGGTCGATATCCAATATCCCTAAGAATGCCTTGAATTTGCCTAACAAGCCATCTTAGTTCAACTGGTAAGTATTGATCATACCAATTGTATCTCCAATGCAACTATTGAATCTAGTGCTATCAACTATTGATGCGTGCATACTCATTAGGCTATTGACTCTTAACACGTGTACCTCTAATGTACACTACGCAACTTTGCCTCTGTCCACGTTAATTTTGGGTTTGCCCAATAAACCAATGCTTCTAGTTAAAACCAACCCATTAATTCAAAAATCCTATTTCCATGATTCGAGCATATCTGTGTAAAGCGGGCTTAGATTTGCCCAACAACCCTAACTTTAAAAGGACTCTGATTCTCGCTATATTAAAGAAAGACGTTAGTTTTAATATTCTAAGTGAGGGGTTTGACTAAGGTCTCATCTAACTTAGATGGTCTTATACATATAGTTACTATAACTACATGGCATGATATGAACCACCCAATCAAATTATGCCTAATCCCATAACCATCTATCATGCAAGCCCACTATTTTTCTCCTAACCATGCATTCTCTAATGCATATATGTAAACACATTATTTTGGTTATGACATCTTATATATCCGAACATGAAAGCCCAATCCAACACTTAGATTTACTATCTTCCTTTTACTAACTTAGCTAAAATTACTATTGTATGGTATTTAATTTGGAATTAATATTAATCTAATTAACTTGAATTCATAATTAATTTACCTTAAAATAATTATTTGATGTCCAAAATTAAACAACTTCAATTTTGTTGCACATATCAATTTTTCTAGTCTTACTAGAAAATCTATTGGTCTACTAAAATTAATTCAAAATTAATTTTTGTAATTTCCTAAAATTTTTAGAACATCAAATCATCATTCCAAGCATCTTTAGTTCATTTCATGATGATCAAAATAATTTAGGAATCACCCAAAAATTATTATGATCACTGAAACATCGATAAGACACCATAAATGACAAATATGACTTCTAAAATTTTTCGAGAAATCAAATTTCGAGGAAAATCATTTAGGCATGCATCAAACATCAAATCAACACATTTTTATCACATAAAAATATTTTTAAGATTCTAGAACTGAAATATAAACTTACGAAAACATCAAACAAAACAGATCGTACAATTTATGGAAAACTGTCTAGATTTGGAAAATTGTCTGATAAAATTATTAAAACATTTTTAATAATTATACAAAATTACAAAGGCATAAACACATCTCAAATATGTTCACTTAATTTTTCTAGAATAATTCCTCAAAAATCATATGTAACCTCATTAGTTTAACCAATAGACATCACATGCTTAGCAAAAAGTTAGATTTCATGCATGTTCTTGTAAATTCTAAATTAAATATTTAATCACCTTAAAAATATTTTCAATCACACTTAATCATTCACTTACATATTATGAATAGACTAGTGAAAGGAAAATGTGAGAACCATTTTTCTATAATTAATATCAAACAAAACATTACAGGACTCTAAGTTGTCATAACCATAAAAACAATTTTCACACGTCATGTATTATACATCTAACAAGCCACAAGATGTCTCTTATACCACTATAAGGTTCTGATCATGCATCTCATACATAATGTATATCAAATATATGCATCGTAAAATAAAACGGAACCTCAAAAACCAAATCTACTCATGCATATAGATATAGAAAACAAAAATATGAAATGTAAGATGTTTACATACCTTTCCGACAATCTCCTTTGTTCTTTGATCTTCTCTGCATTGGGTTGTCGTAAACCACAATGATCGATGTAGACCGTCTCTAATAAAAGTCCACACAAAGATAGAAGGATAAAATCTCACTAAGAGACGACTAGAGTTCTTATCTTTGCTCTCTCTAGTCGTCTCTTAGTGAGATTTTATCCTTCTATCTTTGTGTGCACTTTTATTAGAGACGGTCTACATCGATCATTGTGGTTTACGACAAGCCAACGCAGAGAAGATCAAAGAACAAAGGAGATTGTCGGAAAGGTATGTAAACATCTTACATTTCATATTTTTGTTTTCTATATCTATATGCATGAGTAGATTTGGTTTTTGAGGTTCCGTTTTATTGCTAGCAAAGATAAGAACTCTTGTGAGAGTTAGAGAGAAAAAGAGTGTACGTGTAAGAAAGAACATTTCTTTCACTCGTGTCTTACACAAGATGCACAAAAATCATCTCTATTTTCTACACCATTTGGCCTTCCACAACCCCCATCACTAATAGAGAGTTATGGGAAGTTAATGGTCATGAATAACATGCATTAATGGAAGTTATGGGAAATTAATGACCATGAATAACATGCATTAATGGAAGTTTTGGGAAGTTAATGATCAAATTGGTAGCTAACAACACTTGTTTCTAATATATTCCACATAACTTTTTCTACCACAGTCACATCACGATACAATCCTGAAACACTCTTTTATATCTTGAATCACCATTCAATACCATTTTAATCATCCTTTGGATCTCCTATGTGTTTGACCCATTAGGTTCTCAGTTAGGTTGGCCATTTCAATTAACACTTAATTCAAGTAAGTCAATAGCAATATATAGCATCAAGTCATGACCCCCAATTGACCGAAAAGTTAGTGGTTTGACTATGAACCCTTCTATACACAATGTTGCCATACAATTCATCCTTTCACCATCTATACCCTACTTGATTCAGAGTATGGTCAAAGTGTCATCTCCTAATAGACTAACTCCGTCACATCTAGTCCAAGTGATATTAGATCTTGTCTTGAGCTCTCATTACTCTATGTATCATTAAAGACTCTCTTCATGACATATATCTACTCTGACCAGAGACTCCCAAGTAATGGCCCCGAAAAGAGGTCATGGATATCATCTCCTTCTATCAGGAGTAGTGAATCCTTTATTGGCTAATCAATTACCTCTGAATATCTCAAGCTGTACCCAATCACCACCCTATGAGTAACCTCTAAAAGGCACCGATGAATGGAGTCAAAGTACAGGATCAGTATCTGAGATATCTTTGAGCACCTCAAGTTAAAAGATACTTGCACCATTACTATGATGGGACTATCATTGACACTGGAATAGGATATTCATATGATGGTCTCATAGTAGGTCAATCCAATCTAATTACTACCCTTAGTAAGCATCCATATGTTAACTCTAAACAACTCATGTCTACAGCTTATGAGATCTACTGCTTGATCCAATCAATGAGTATAACATATGCTAGTCTATTTAGATTAGTGGTATCCTATCTTGTTAATCCTATGACTAGGAAAAGTTTAGATACTAATGCAATTACACATGATAGGAATCTCATCATGATTTCCTCCATGTTATGTTTTGTATCAAGGACTTCATTAAATCAATTTAAGATCAACATCAAATCCATAAACTTATGAACATCAAAATAATGAAAAATGCCTTTATTAATCTTAAAATGATTTTTACAATAAGTGTTAAAGGTGATTGCCTTTAGAGCACTTCTCTAATAATAACTTCTGGTAAGATTCGAATAACTGCATGAAAGAGAAATCATACCTTTTTAGAGAGCTCCCTAATGATTCCAAAGGAGTTACCATTTTAACCAACTCTTATCCCACTTCAACATCATTATTGCCTTTTGCTTCCACTCCTTGCAACTCAATTTAAACATTTCTTGTACTAAAGGATCAATCACATCAATAAAGAAAAAACAATGATCATCATAAGGATGTTTCATGGCATTAAAAATGTTAAAATGAATCACTTCCCCATCAAATTCCATCTTGAGGGTGCCCTCATGAACATCTATCTTAGCCTGAGTCATATTGAAAATTAGTCTCCCCAACAAGATAGGTATGAGATTGTACAAAGTTTTATCATTCAGACCAACAACATAAAAATCCACATGAAATACTAACTTATTCACCTGCATCAAAACATCCTTAACCACACGATCAGGGTAAAGGTTAGTGCTGTTAGTTAATTGTACGATAAAACATGTTTCTTTCAAAGTGTCCAAATTCAAGGAAGCATAAATTGAACGAGGCATAACATTAATTGAAGCTCACAAATCTAGTATAGTTCTATTAATCACAGTGTTACCAATTTTGCAAGGAATGCTGAACATTCCTAGATCCTGGCATTTTGTAGGTATCTTCTTCTTAAAAACCATAGATATATTCTCACCTATCATCACCTTTTCATCACCTCTCAACTTTCTTTTATGCATACATAATTTCTTGAGGAATTTTGCATACCTCGGTACTCGCTTAATTAAATCTTGCAAAGGAATGTTCACTTCCACTTTTTAGAAAGTCTCTAATATCTCCTTGTCTTTCTCCTCCTTATTCACTCTTGACAATTTGCTAGGAAAAGGTGGAGGGTTAGTTTGAATGATATTAGGGCTTTTGAAGTTTACCTTTGTGCTAGATGATAGTTTTCTTCCTTTCCTAACTCCTCGACCGCTTCTTCATTAGCAATCCTTGGTAGAGTTCTTTTGGGACCCTCAATCTCCTTTCTACTCCTTAAAGTTATAACACTGTCATTCTTCGGGTTCACCTCGGGTTGAGATGACAATTTTCCTCCACTTTGTGATTCTAGACGGTTGATCCTCACTGCATCTGAACCATTTGGTTTTTCAAATTTTGTATGCTCAATTTTGTCTTCTACTGAAACTATTGTACACTCTCTTGAAGTTATTACTATGTACCCTATTGAAATTGCTTCATACTCTATTGAAGTTGTTACTGTATACCTTATTGAAATTGAAGATTGTTAGCAGTAAAAGTATTGATAAAGTCTTCTAAAGAAGAACCTAAATCGGAAGAAGAGGCTTGTAGCCTTGGTTGAAATTGTTGAGATCCTTGTAGTTGATTTTGAAAGTAATTATGCTCTTGTTCCCTTCGTAACTCAAATTGGGATGATCTCTCTAGTCTGGGTTATATGTTTGGGAATACAGGTTGTACTAGTTGGGAAAGTTCCCTCCCGTAGCATTCACGTATTCTGTACTTCCCTCTTGTAGTGTCAAACAATCATCATTCGGATGGCTCATGTTTGAATATATTCCACATGCCTTTACTTGTGTTTGTCTAACTACAATTTGTGTAACAGAAAATGTTAGCTCATCTAAACGATGTTCGATAGATGAATCACCTACCTCGTTCACACATCAATCATCGTTATGAGTGCTAAATTATTGAGTATTAGCAGCCATCCACTCAAGTAAAATCTTGCCTTCAATAGGAATCTTCTTACACAATGCCCTATCACTCGTCTCATCAACTAGATTCCTCTCTATTGGTAGCAACCCTTTGTAAAAATACTAGATGATAAGTTGCTCTAGAATGTTATGGTGTGGACAATTAGCACATAGTTTCCTGAAGTGTTACAAATACTCATAAAGGAACTCTATTATGTTGCTTTATGCCGCAAATTACCTTCTGTATACTTACTGTCTTCGATGCTGGAAAATATTTTTCGAAAACAACCTTTTCATCTCTAGCCAAGTGTTCACACTCTCAGCAGGTAGATCAAACAACCAATCCTTCATTGTATCTTTTAGTGAGAACGGAAAAGCTCTGAACATGATTTGCTCATCTTTCACCTTTAGAGGCTTTATGCTCAAACACACCATGTCTAGTTCCTTGAGATGCTTATGCGCATCCTCACCTACATGACCATGAAAATTAGGCAAAAAGTGTATTAACCTAGACTTAAGCTCAAAAGTAACATGCTCAACAAAATTAGGAAATGTAATGCATAAAGGTCTTTGGGTTAAGTCTGGTGCAACCAACTCCTTTAGTGTTCTCAAATTCACTATTGTTTCTTCGAATTCAAGTTCAGGTTTTACTTCCGAAGTTGTTCTTACTTTTCTTCTTAATCTCAGCAATGTCCTCTCAATCTCTGAATCAAATTGTACAAGTTCTATATGAGGAGATCACTAACAAACGTTTAAAGATAAGAAAATAACTAAAAGAAACAACTTTAAACAGATATATACACAAAACACCTACTAAAATCAAAAATGAAAATTAAATCACCACATTCCCAGGCAATGACGTCAAATTTTGACAGCACGTGTCAAGTGCAGTGTAAAATTTACCTAATTCTGCATAATCAAAATTTGTAGTCGTGGTGAGTCAAGATCGTATCCACAGGGAATGTTCAATTAATTTTTCATAATGCAAATAATTGATGTAAAGGAAATAAAAAGGGGTTTTTTGATTTGATGTGATTTAGAAAACAAAGTAAACTTAAACTAATGATAGCAAATTATAGAAAACAATTGAAAACGAGGAAAGTGTTGAATGTAGGTAAAGTTTGGTTCTTGGATCAATCTCTGCCTAGACGCAATTAAACATATCCTATTGTTTTAATGCTTTCACACCTCTCATTGAACTATTAATCATAGACTAATAATAAATTATGCTAATCCTGGTTTTCCCTTTAGTTATGTTTAATTAAGAGACGCTCATTAATTAAACCTAACTATCAAATAACCTACGAGATGCTCTTTAGATTCATTTAGGCAGCTGCATTATAAAGTGAAAAACGAATCAATATAGGCAGTAACCTCACAAGCTCAGGATATCTAATATAAGTTACATTGTTCCTAACGATTCAAGATCATTAGTAACTACTAACAAATATCAAATATAACGATTACAAACTATATTCAAAATTCTAGCAATGGGTTTGTGATAAAACAATCCAATGAATGCATTAAGATTATCTTTACAAAACTCGATTCAATCAACATCAAACAATGACAACAATTCTAAACGAGAGATTCAATATTAAACAAAGATGAGATAAGCTTAGCCATAACCCAGGTGTTGATTTTACCTTCGAACTGATGTCGGGAAGTTAGCCCTCTATTTTCTCCATCAGTCTCCAAGAATCAACCATGAAATTGCCTATCTTGTTGAAAACTGAAGGAGAATGAAGAAAAAACCTATTCTGTCCACGATAACCCTCTGTCTTCACAATATATTGCATTATATAGTAAAAAGCTAGGTTAAAAATGGATAGGTGGCAAAGTCATGGGTGTGACAAGGTGCGTCACGCCCTTGACACACTTGTCATGGCCATGACAGCACTCATTTCTATGACAAATTTTTCATGGCCATAACACACATCTCATGCCATGAAAAAGATATTCTTCATCCTTTTTGGTGCTTTCTTGTCTCATCTTCATTCTAATCCTTTTCCATCTTACTCTATGAAGACATTAAAGTATGAATCTCGAGAATGTGGCTTAATGAGTATGCTTTCAGCTCATTTAGCTATTATGCTTTTGAATTGTACCTAAAATCAAATATGAACTAAAGTAAGTGTCTTAAGCATTCTAAAGTATTAATTACTAAATGTCATAGATTAAATGTATCAATAATTAAGCACATATCAAAAACATATTTGCTATAAACGAAAGTATATTTGAATAAGCTTACAATTAAATTCTCTTCATATGGTAAGTTCATTCTCGGTCACTATCTATAATATATGTTGACCTCTATCTAGATTGATTCTTTTCTATTGTAACAATCACAATCAATGAAATTTAAACTCGTTCATCTCTACATTTTTTTTAAAACAGTTCTAGTTAATAAATCAACATAAAATTCATCAATTCTCTTATCATATGAAAGTTATTCTCTAAAATATGCAAAAGAAGAATATAATCTTTGTCCAAAATCATTCTTGCTCTCTTCTTTTTTACCATACATAATGGAGTCCTCATTAACAATTCTGAAACTTCACTCACCAACACCAATATTGTATATCAAAAACCTTTTTCTACTAATGGGAATTTGATAACCCTTAATGAAACTTTTCATATTCCTTTCAAAATTGCCAAGAATGCTTAAAACTGTGCCTCTTGGAAGTTACAAATAACAAGTTTTCTTCTTATATATGAACTATTTGGGTTTGTGGACAAGTCTCTGCCATGTTTGACTATAATCAAACCAAAAATATTACTTGTGGATTCGTTAGGATAGTAATGCTACTAGTTATTTAATATATTATCTATACAATAGTTAGTCCCACCATTATTAGTTTCAAAGTGTCTATTGAAGCCTAGAACAAGTTAGAAATAAGTTATATAAATTGATTTAACACTGGAATGCTCTCCGTATTATCATCTTTGATGAACAATTCAAAGGAAGGAAAATTTGTCACCATATATATACGTAAAGTGGGGACTTGTGGATTGAAGCGATCCTTAAATTATCCTATATACACCCAGTAGTCTTGTCTACCTTGTACTAAAAGTCCATTCTTGTAAATGTTAAAGTTGTACAATTAACCCCAATTCCTAGTAATTATTATTTTAAATTTTCAAATATATATATAAGTAAAAAGTCTTATTCATGATTTAGCTCTTATTAGATATATGATGCATGATTCCCAAATTACATCCTACACACTCAATGCTTTGGGTAATGAATTAAAAGAACTTGTAGTAATAATTAGCATTCTTGACATACCAACTACATTTGAGGACCTCAATGAAAAATTATTTGAAGAAGAATTAATAAAAAAATCATGGTGAGTGAAAAGAAGAAGAAGTGTAGGTTATTACTTAATTCATTTGAAAGAGATCAATTTACAAAGTTCAAGAAGGAAGAAATCCTATTGGTTATAATAATTGAAGTTTTGAGATTCGTACCATACCAGCCAAAAAATGGTACGAAACGTAGTAGTTTGAAATTGATTTTCAGCACAAGTTAGTAGTGACAATTTTGTTTGATACTGGTCAGTTCTGGCCTGTATTTAAAATAACAGCCAAAGATAGGTCGGGACTATAAACTTTAAAAAATTCAAAGACTTGTTTGAAAAAAAAAACACAAGAAGATGAAGATGAATCTAGGTCTGAGAGAGAAAGAAGAAGTGGAAGATGTGAAGACTTCTCTTCTGGATTTGCCTAACTTGGCCTTGGAAGCCATTCTTAAGAAGCTCTCGCCAACTAAGTTGTGCACATTGGCAAAAGTATATGATAGTTTGAGGGGTATGTGTACGAGTGATCATCTTTGGGAGAAACAATTAAAACATAAATGGAGTAAAGTGATTGATGAAGGTGCTCACAAGGAATGGCAGTAGTGTATGGCTATGGCTTCCAAAAGGAAGCCAACAAGTCTCTTGAATCAAAACAATCAAAAGGGTTTGTTAGGAACTCTTGGCAGTTTTTGGCATTTCTCTTGGATTAAACCAAAATTTCAAAGTAGATCAAAAGAGAGAGATAACAAAATAAAAAGAGATAATGAGGGGAAAAAGAGTCTTTACCCTTTGAAAGCCATTGTTGATATTTTTATGGTAACGATGTTGTTGTTGCTGGGTGGTATGAGAGAGATTGAAGCCAAATTAGGGTTTTTCAATTATCTTACAATTATTAGAGTTTTTGAATTTTGATACCGTTAATAATAATTAGTAATATAATAATAGCTATAAATTAATTAAAACTAATAACAATAATTAAGTTTTTAAAATAAGTTTACTTATTTATTTAAATGAAATTTATTAATTTAAAATTTTAAAAATGTCATTTCTAAAGTGACAAAAATTGATTACATTTAATTCAAAAAAACTTAATTGTGTTTAATTATTATTTATTATATGATGAAATTATAATATTTTAAATATTTTGTATTGTTCTTAATTTTATATTTTTATGATGATTTCTTTTTTCATATTAATTGTGATTATTATTTATATGTGAAATATCTTAAAATTTTTGTTAATAAAAATAAAAAACTTGTTGTTATTTTAAAATTTTATTATTATGATTTTTGGATATATGATTGATGTAAAATTATAAAGTATAAAATACAATATACTAATGAACTATTTTGTAAATTTTTAAAAAATTCAAAGACTATTTCATAAATTTAAAAAATTGTTCAAAACGGTATTCGGTATAACTGGTATCGGTACTATACTGTACCATAACTCAATTCGATACCAGGACTAGTACGATAGTCATAACACTGATAATAATACCATTTACAATTCTAGTAGTACCTTAAATGACTAATGATTTCAAACCAGCCATCTAAAATTCAATTAATAACAATTGACCTATAACTCTAATTTTCATTGTCGCCAACCTTTTTGGTTTACCTCTCATTAGGGAAATCAAAGTCACTCTTGTTTTATATGTAAACTATGTGATAAGCATAGGCATAGTGCTAGAACATGTCAATTACGACATTAGTTATCTTTGTCGTATCCCATACCTTAAGTCAATATTATTGCTAGTAATAGTAAGAATGACAAAAATAATAAATTGTACTTGATTATGGTGTAATACATTATATCATTACATATATCTAAAACCTAAATGTGCATTCAAACTATGTTAGAAATGAAATGTTGTAGTTGATGATGGTAACAATATTGATGTCTTATATCAATTCTTTAACAATTAAGTCACCTGTATCTCTCTTTACATTAGATAATAGTTTATATGCTCCATTGATAAAGAAAAAATAACTTCTTCAAAATTTTGCAAGCAAAATGTCACTTCAATTGAATTTTTCCAACATTTTTTGTGAAGGATTTGACTACGAGGGCACCTTTGGTGAAAGGCCAGAGTTAAAACAATTTGTATGAGTGACTTACGTTTGACTTATCTCTTTAATTATCACACATTAACCCATTAGTTTCAATCATTTTCTCATCTCATATTTGGCATCAACATCTTGGTTAAGGCTCTCATCTTATTCAAAATAAAATATTAATTAGCAATAATATTAATGGATCAAAGTCTTTTTTATGTTAATTTAATTTGTGACTCTTCTCTTTACAGAAAAGGTCAAAAATTATCCCTTAAATACTAATATATCATTTGTAATAAACTATTCCAAGTTATTTATTCATATGCTTAGACCTTGCTTGTATTAATGCTTTTGTACATTTTCACTACTACATGCTTTTCATTGATTATTACAATAGATATACATCATTGTAACCTTTTAAGATTAAACATGATGTGCTTAGCATCTTTGAAATTTTTCATTGAACTCATTAGGAATTTTTTTCCATACCTAAATTCAGACCTTATGTATAGATGGAGTTGTATAATATACAACACTCTCTTATCTTCTAGCTCACCTTGGAATTCAATACTTCTCCGCCTTTCGCCCTATGAATATATTAGATTTGTTAAAAGTAAGCATTGTTTTATAGTTAAAAAAGACTCACACTTCTCTATAATGTAGTCATTCTTTTTCACTTTTGGTCTCATGCAATCTTTTGGAATTTTTTAATTTAGTGCTTAAGCTTTTAAATTTTTCAATTGAGGAACCAATCTTTTAAAACCTTAACAATTCAATTAAAAACATTAATTTTTGCTTATGTGACTAATAGATGGACATCCACGTGACATTTGGTAGATATGTTCTGCAATCAAAAATAATCTTTTGAACTAAATTGTTAAGGGTGATCACTTAATTAAAAATGTCAAAAGCTTAGGTATTGAATTGAAAAAAAAAGGTTAAATACTTTTGAATATTTTATCCCTTCAAATTATTGTATATCTTAGCAACTATATGCCTACACCAATCGTAAATCATGCATCATATAACAAATTGTTTGGTAAAACCCAAATACACATCTCTCTAAGTCTATGTTTGTTTTTATTTATCCCTAGCTTCAACACTATAATAATCATAAACTCTAACCAAGATCATGACCTTGTGTATATTTTTGGTTCTCTATCTCCCATGATTTCTTTATCTATTTTGACATTACATCAAATAGAATCTTACACTCTTAGTATGTAGTTTTATTAAAATGATTCTTTCTACATAAAACCAAATCATACCCCTCTCACTCAGTCTCTCATCTTGTTTCCTCTTTCATTACTAACAACTCTTTATATAGCTAGTACCGACAAGTACGAGTCGATTCTATGAGGATGATAAGTACTAGTAATTATTATTATTCTATTATCTAGCCTACTGATATATGCTTAATTGATTATACATTTATTCCATTACACTTAGTGTTTAATGATATGAAATACTTAAGACATTCACTTTAGTTCATATTTGGTTTTAGGTACAATTCGAAAGCAAAAGAGCTAAAATGAGTCAAAAGCACAATATTTGAGTCGTTTTCTTGAGATTCCCACTCAATTGTCTTCATGGAACAAGAAGAAAAAAGGATTAGAGCAAGAGAAAATAAGAAAATTGCAAAAAAAATAGTTTAAGTCATAAAGGAGAGCTCACGGCTATGCATAAAATTGTCATGGCCTTGAGACATATCTCATGGCCATGACAATTTTGTCATGGGCGTGACTACCATTGTCACACCTATGACTCAACATGCATGGGTGTGACTTATTTCCCACTAACTTATCTTCATGGAGCAAGAAGAAAAGGATTAGAGTAAGAGAAAACAAGAAATTTGCAAAAAATGAGGACTTTAAGCCATGAAGGAGAGCTCATGTCCATACATAAAATTGTCATGGTCATGAGATATTTTGTCACACCCATGACTCAACATACATGGGCGTGACTCATTAAGTGATGCCTATGCAACAAAGGCTCGCAACTGTGAGCCCTCAAGGAGGCTATGCACGACCGTGAGCCACCATGTACGCCCGTGACATTTGACTAGTTGTCCTACAACCCAACTTTTTAGTATAAAAACATCGTTTCGATAGCAGAATGTTATGAAAAGTTTGAGGAATCATTTTCGGAGTTGTGAGGCCTCAGTTTTGAAGAAGATAAGAGACAAAACTCCATTCCTTTAGAGACCTATAGAGGGTTGAGCTTCTCGATGCTGGTTTGGAGGTGATATCAATGTCGAAGAACCCGGTTAAGTATCTCTCCATCGTGTTTGTTGATCTTTCTCTCTTAGGAATTAGTTATGTTATCTTGTGCTTATTTAATTGGGTATTGTGTAAGAATGATTGAATACTCTATTTGATTGTTTTTATGTATGAAGCCATTGCTAAAATCGAATACACTACGTAATCATTGTGTTTCTGATTCATTTGTGGCAACTAATGGCTTTTAACCATTAGGGATAACATAACCAAGGTTAAATGATCCGAGCTTGGGTGTTTGTTGCCTTAATTAATTTGTTTTCCTAACTCATAATGTGGCTATCCAATTAAATATAGAGAGCTTGTTCTAGGTTGTTCAATAACTAGGTTTAATTAACATATTCTTCTTAATTAAACATGACCTAATGAAAAATCAGGTTTAATAGAGCTTATTGTTAACCTAAGATTAATAGTTGCTAGGAAAGATATAAGAATAACAACTTCGTGAAGTATGTTTAATTATGTGTAGGTCGATATTGAACTGATAACCGAGTCCTTAACGTACTCACCACTTTTTATATTTTTTATATTGTTTTCTTTAATTTGTTTTCATTAGCTTAGTTTAGTTTTATTTTCTTATTTAAAAACCAACTAAACACCTCCCATAACCTAATCATCGATTTCATTTCAAAAGCTTTACTCACACTCTCTGTGGGATCCACCTAAACGCATCATCGCTATAGTTTTAGGTATAGTTATTTTGAGTAGTGTTACGAAGCACTATATCACCTAAAGATTGATTGTGGTTGAATTATTGAAAATAAAATTAAACAATTAAAGTAAACAAGCAGCACGATTTAAATTAAAAGATTAGCGACACTAAATTAATTATCAACATCAAATAATTAGTACCTAGGCTTCGATTCCTCCTAAACCCTTTATCGATTGATTATTTTTCATACAATTATGTTGTTGATTAATTGGACTGTGGAGATTCCTAAAGTATGCTAGTATCTGACCTTGAGTCTACTAACAAGTAATCCTATCGTCTCTAACCAAATTACTCATGTAAAAACTTATAAGATTTCACTATCATATTACGAATCCCTCTATTATGTTTGACCATAATCTAGAAGATTTATGTCGTTATATTTTTAAGATTGCAATCAACCATTTCCAATTATTGTAGATCTATTTAAACCTAGGATTTCTCAATCACTAAGAATGAAATCAAATTAATAGACAATAAATAAAACAGATAATCAAATCTTAATAATCAACAACCAAAATTGCATTAACAAAACAATCAAAACATATCAAAGTATTCAACTAGGGTTCATTTGACCTAAATATTAATAGAGAATTTAGCACATTAGCAAACACAAAATCATATCCATATAAAAAGAAAACAAAATAGAAAATATCATAATCATAATTCTAAATCTCCTTGATTGTTCTCTATTGCGTATTTTGATAATGTAGATGTCTGATATTGTGTTTTGATGGATTTGTCAATAAAAATCTTGCGTCTTCCTCTCTTTAAGCTCTAAATCACCTCTGGAATTGTTTCTAAAGTTCTCAGAACAATGCCAGCCACCCTCCATCCTAATTTGCCTCTAAAACATCACTTTTATAGAAAAATCTAAGTTTTTGGGTTATTCATGATTGTGGGCATAACCGTTCTTAGGAACATGCACATTGGAAATCATCGAATATAGTGAAAGTGAACAGGTATGCAAAAGTGCATGGGAAATCATTGAATATCATGAAAGTGAACGTTTATGCAAAAGTGCATAGCCGTGCATTTCTTTCAGATTGTTGATTTTCTATTTCACGTGCATTTTCGTTTGAATTTCTCTCCTTTGAGTCCATGAAGGCAATTATCACCTGTAAACACACTTGAAGCATATTAAGTACCAAATATACAACAAAAATACAAAATATCAAGCAAGAATACATTAAATATAGGGTAAAAAAATATATTCAATTAATGATTTATCAGAATGTAACTTGTTCGAACTATGGTAGGTCTATTCAGAAAAAAGGATTACTTAATCTCAATCTTATGAAATTAATCATTGGACTAATATTCTAGATATATCAGTTCAAGAATATAAACACATAATTGAATTGCAATAAACCAATCAGTAAAACTGTAATGAATAAAAGAATTTATCATATTATTCACCACAATGTAGAGTTCATCACACCTAGGCACTAAACAATTTTAATTCTAAACAGAGAAAAAAATGTAATATTAAATATTCAGAAGAGCAAAAAAATAAAAGATTTCATATTCTATATCTCCTTTTGTCTTTAATGAAATCTTCTTGCAATTTAGATTAAAGGTTGCTCTCTATTGGATCTTATGACGTAATTTTTTATGTTTTTCTTGTCCTTTATTCGTAACTACTTCTTGGTCTCTAATATGACTCTAAAACACTTCTCTCATGTAGCCTTCAATAATATCCATTTATAGTAAAAACTAGGAGTTTCTGGGATATACACGGTCACTTACACGACCGTGTAAATGACTGTGTATTTAAAAAAATACCTCAATTCACAACTTTACACGGTTGCAAGATCTTACACGAGCAATATACAAGGCATGTATCTTTATACGTATAGAAACAGTGTCTTCAAACCTCCACACATTTATAGTAACTTACAAGATCACGATACACAGTTATGTATCTAAAAAATTAGTTCAAATATTTGATCTATGCCACGATTTTGCTCGAGTGCTTCTCATTTTGGTCTACAAAGACGATTATTACCTACAAATACATTTAAAGAAAAATAAGTATAAAAATACTATAAAACTATTAAATAATAACAAAAACACACTAAATGTGGGTATACAAATATAATCAATTAATCATTTGTCATTAATTGAAATCTCTTCCTATTTAAAAACCCCTAGAAATGCATTATATGATTTTTTAGATCCTAATCAAAAGGATTTATACTGCTCTATCTCTAAGTTTGGATGTAAATGGACAATACAATATGACGATTAATTCGAGCTTGAGGAGTAAGGACTTGCTTAGGCTTCTGAATGACGTATAAAATAATATTATTGCTCTGTTTATCCTCATCAGTACGAGTATATTTTAAGAACCAATAGCTAGGTGGTAGTTTTGAGGCTAACATCAATTGTTTTAGATTCGATTATATTTGAAGAATTTTTGCTATTAACAATATGAAACCCAAAATGTAGTATGATACAAATATAATGAAATGAAATTGCGAGTGCTTTCTTGTTTCAGCCACCATTTCTTTTCTACCTGTCGCATGATTTTAGGAGTGCTTTGATGTTCTTGTAAAATCATCATCCAAACTAGTGGCACAAAGCTACTGATAGTATAGATAGTCTTCTGATTAGACTGTTATCTGATATCAACTGTGCCTCTTGATGTAACTATTGTAGTGTTGTGCCCAATCTAAGCTGTTGTTGTGAATTACGGGTTTCCTTCGCTCTAAATTCTCACAAAAGGAAGAATAAAATCAAAAAAGGAAGCGGAAACATCTTAAGATTCCTCTGGAATTTTTTGCTTTTAATTTATGAAACACAAAGCTTGTACAATTTGTAATCCGTCGATTGTGTGTTACATATGACGTGATTATGAATTGCTAAAAAGTTATAGGTGTAAAGAAAATTGTTGAAACTAATAGATCAATGATTTTCTTCCCTTTTCTTTCTTTTTATTTACAAAAGACGATGTTAACTATATTGGAAGATAATGAAAATAAATTACTAAAAAATAACAAAATTTCTACTTTAAACATAGCACTTTTCACAATTAACAACAACAAAAGCTTTCTTATTTATAGTGAATTCAACGTCGACGCTTAAAGGGCATTCATGCATTTTCTCTCTTTAATCACCTACATTTCCATATTTTATTACTCTCTATTTAATGTTACGAATACCGTACTGATATCGGTATTGGATTTGGTTCTAATATAAAACTGTATTAGTACCAGTCAATATCGAGTACTATTTCAGGTAATTTTTTAATTAATAAAATAGTCCTTGTATTTTTGAAAAATTGCAAAATAATTTGTTTAATAATTATACTGTATACTTTATAATTTTATATCAACCATGTCTCTAAAAATTATAATAATACAAATTTAAAATTACAAAATTTTATTTATTTTTATTAACATTACATTTCACATATTTTACATATAAATAATAACCACAATTAATATAAAAATTATTTAATCATTATAAAAATATAAAATTAAGAACAATATAAAATATTTAAAATATTACAATTATATCATGTAATAAATAATAAATACATCAAAACATCAAATAAAAAGAATACTAAATATCCTTTAACTCCAACTATTACAATTTACAATAGGAATTCGTAATGAGGAAACAACTAACTAGAAGCAAAATCTGAAACAAAAACATTTATAATAGAATTTAACATATTTATCAAATATAAGTAAAATTAAAAGAATAGTAGAAACAAAATTTTGAAACTTCAATAAATCGAATACAAGATACTTACTATAACTACATTGACCTCAATTCTCATTCGATATAAAATCTTCATCATTGAAAGAAGTCTTATCATCACCATCATTCAAATTCACTGTACCAAATTAATTTCCCATCCAAGATTATCTTTGATGTCACTCCAATCTATCAAACTCAGTTCCTTATAAACCCAATATGCCAAAATGTCGATATTATCAATGCAAATTGAATCTACTAAACTACTTATTCTATTAAGTGTCCTAATAAACAATAAAATTAAATTATTAAAAATTATATCTAATTTAATAATGATAATAACATACCTTTTTCGATGCTCTAAATTATATCAAATGAAGACCAAGTTATTAAATCTTTTATGCTCCAATCTATTCCTTTTCTTGAAATAGATGAATTCAAATGTACTCCAATTCCTTTTTATAGCCTGTTGTACTGATACATTGACTTAGAATTTGAATTATAAACCTTTGCAATTTTCTAACTCCACTTCTGAATTTTTCTCATGAAGAAACTATAAGTAGTAAGACAACAAAAGTAGAGTTATAAATAAAACAAAGTGATAATTAATTTTCAACAAGTAACAAAAGTAAAAATTTTATACTTGAATTAAGTTTTGCTCTTTGTCAAATAACAATTGACATCCCAAAATTCCCAGAAAACTCATTATAAATCTCCATTTGTAAGCTTAGGAGATCTACATCATCTCATGTGCAACAACTATTATAATAGTTAATAACATTCCCTTACGAACTTCAACTTTCTTTGTAAAACCTGATCTAAAATAGACACTAGGATTAAAAAAATGCACTAATTGCAAACAAAGAAGAGTAATTAAAAAATGCACCAACTGCAAACAACAAAGAGTAATTAAAAAATGCACCAGTTATAAACAACGAAGAGTAAAGTTGCCTTTGTCATCTCTCATTGATGACTGCAAGATAAGGTGTATATAAAGAAGATCTATTTTCATGTTGAACTTGATTGCTTCCTTTACCTTCTCTATGCCATCATAAAAATAACATATTATTACCTTTTCATCACTATCAACCAAAGGAAGTACCTTTTCATAATTTAATCTCTCCCTTCTGTCTTTCTCATGTTGATACTATTCAAGTAAAGTTTTAATTTTTCATTGCACATCATGACTCACTTTTTTACATGATTCCACATTTCTTTTAACCCTAACTAAATGCTTCTTTAATCTAGTGTTTCCTCCACCTTTCAAATGCTTGTTACAAAACAAGCAAATAGTATGGTTGTTCATACCAGGGACCAATACAGTATGAACCCAAGCTAAATAATTGTATCTTTTTGAAACGGTTAAATTATTAGGAGTAATTTAACTTCCTTCCATTTATTTATAAAAATAAATAAAGACATATATCAAAATAAAAAACACATAATTTCATTATCAAGTACGATCACAAAATATGTATTGTTTATCTTAAAAGCCCAAACTAACATAATTACACATTACACATATACATCTTATATAATATAACTCATTCTTTATGATTACATCATAGACAATTCAATTTCATCCAACATAATTCACCAATTAGTCAAAAACCAATAATACAAGTATTCAACACGCATAATTACATAATATACATGTCCATCTTATATAATATAACTCATCTTGTATGATTAAATCATACACAATTCATCAATTAGTCAAAAACTAACAATTCAAGTATTCAACATACATAATTATGGAATACATCTGTACATCTTATATAATATAACTCATTTTATATGATTGCATCATACATAATTAAATTTCATCCAATATAATTCACCAATAAGTTAAAAACCAATAATTCGAGTATTCAACGTACAAAATTACACAATATATGTATACATCTTATATTTTATAACTTATTTTGTATGATTACATCATAGACAATTCAATTTCATCCAACATGATTCACCAATAAGTCAAAAACCAACAATTTAAGTATTCAACATACACAATTACACAATACATATATACATCTTATATAATATAACTTATTTTGTATGATTACATCATACACAACTCAATTTCATTCAAAACAATTCACTAATAAGTCAAAAACTAGCAATTCAAGTATTCAACATATACAATTATACAATACACGTATATATCTTATATAATATAACTCATTTTATATGATTACATCATTCAACTATAAACCAAAGACATCCACTCACAACTATAACATATTCAACTTCAACCGTAACTTACAACTATAAGTTTACAACTTACTTTATATAATCTCGTAATTCAACTATAAACTAATATACTTTGTTTACTTGTACAATTCAATTTATAATGCTAATAATTTGTTTGTTTTCTTAACTAATTTTAATCAATATTATTACTAAAATCCTAACTCTCAACTTTGATTTAAAAATCTTTCATTCACAATTTTAATCAACATTCTTAGTTTCTTACCCAAATTTTTCAATGCATTAATTTTCTTCAACAATTGACAATGTCTAAGTTATATTGAAATTAAATAACTCAAACAATTCCAAATTTAAAATTTTCAATCCATTAATTTTCTTCATAAATTCACAATGTCTAAATTATATTGAAATTGAACCAACTCTCATAAGGATTCCAACTGTCATATTCAAAATTTCTAATCCATCAATTATCTTCATAAATTGACAGTGTCTAAATTATATTGAAATTGAACCAACTCGTATAAACGATTCCAACAATTCCAATTTCCATATAATTTCAACTATCACAAAACATACATATACAACTAAATATAATACAATTGCTATTCAGATTTCAAAGCAAAAACACTCCTAAAAAATTAAAAAATGCAATTAAATGTTGGATCAGTTCGGTTCACTTTAGGTCTGGATGAGTTTGGATCTGGATATGAAAAGTTGAAATTCCAAAATTGCAAATTCTGGCAACAATGGTCGGTTGGAAGTAGTTTCAGTTGGGTTAAATTTTTTGATTTTTGCAAAATAGTTCCCTTATTTTTTCAAAACTTCCAGTACCGACTGATAACATGCAAAATTGTCAGGACCAACCGGTACTTAGTGCTCTATTAAGTTATATTTTATTATTTTTATTCTAAGAAAATATGTATGAATTGATGTAACTCAGTTGATTCCTCTGTTAAACTTTACGAATCAATGGTGTAACTCATTTGATTCAATTGTTAAATTTCACGAATCAATCATGTTTGAGTTAAAAATTTAGATCAAAATTTTTAATTTATTTTATGTTAATAAATGATTTATATTTTATATAATTATCAAAATTTTAAAAAATATGGACATATATTTTAAAATTATATTTAATTTTTTATAATAGATAGAGTTTATATTTGAAAGTCTATCTATTCATTTTTTATAAAAAATTTAACTGCAAAATCGAATTCTGCCCAGTGGCCAGCAGATTATGTAACAGATAAGGAAAGCAGCAACGGTACAAAAGCTCTCGGCTTCTCGTTCTCTTTTCCAACGTCTCCAATGACAATCTCTTCTTCTCTTTCTGCTACTTCTTCACTCGCTCAGTTTCACTCGTCTTTACTTCTTACTTCTTCTTTTAAGTTAAACCCTTTTCTTCAGTCATTTTCTTCTTCTTCTTCTTTCTGGAAGCGTCCAAAACGACCTCATCCTCCTACTTTTCTAGTTGTCGCTTCTACGTCTTCTTCTGTTTCCGGTTCTGCAGTTTCTCTCGAGTCGAGCAATGGTGCTGTTGTTACTTCTCTTGAGAAGCAGCTCGACCCCTCTTCCTATGGAAGACAGTACTTCCCTTTAGCTGCTGTTGTTGGTCAGGTCTTATCATGCTCTCTATCTTGGAAACTCGATTGTTTTGACCATTATCTTGCAAATGGGCTAATGGGTTTTTGTCGTTTTAGCGTTTGGTTTTAGTTGTACTGTAATTTTGTATCTAGAAGTAGGAAGCTCATTTTTTAAGTTATGTTATGGATAACCAAGGTGAGATCTTTGGTATTACTGATTGGGAGTATTGATAAGGATAGAACTAAGAGTGCAATTCATAGCTTACTGAATTTAGTTATCCATGGATTGCGAATTATGCATTTGTGAGGAAACAATGAAGTCAGATTTAAGAAATGCGCAAACAAGTTGGTTACTTTAGTCTGTCCGCCTCAGAAAATTCAGAATTCTTGGTTGGTCCCCATCCAGTATTTGTCACAATATCGACACACTTGTTTTTGTATGGGTTTTGTTTTTGCTTTATTTTTAATTCATCCCAATTAATTTAAATGTGAGTTTGGTTACAGGATGCTGTAAAAACTGCTCTTTTGCTTGGAGCTATTGACCGTGAGATTGGAGGGATTGCCATCTCTGGAAGGCGAGGGACAGCCAAGACAGTGATGGCACGTGGTTTGCATGCAATTCTGCCACCAATCGATGTAGTTCTTGGTTCAATTGCAAATGCTGACCCGTCCTGCCCCGAAGAGTAAGGTCACCAAATGCTCTAAAGAGTTTGGACTTGCTTTCCTTTACAGATAAGCAAATGGTTTAGAATCTTGACGCATATTTCCCTTAAACTCTTTAATTATCCAAATATTCAATGGAACAATGGTATTCCATTTGAAAGATGTTAATTTGGTCACAAAGCATCAGTTGCTACATTAGAAGTAATATTGATGACACTAAGTGAGTATGTTAAGATTTCACCCTAAAGGTTTGTTACAGATTAGGAATTATTTTATGTACATATTTATATAGATTGACAGTTACATTTTAGGAATTATTCTATGTTCACAGTTATAGGGATTGACTATTTAGATTAGCTTGATTGTAGAAATTGATTGTTGATCTCATCTTTTATATAAATAGAGGATTATATTTAATAAAAATATATACAAAATACTTTTTCCTTACTGTATTACATGGTATCTAAGTCATTAGGGCATGTTTTTCTCCTTTTGGTTTTGATTGCCCAAGTGTGCAAACATTGGTATCAGCCTTAGGGCTCATTTTTCCATTGATTTTGGTTTCCAAGTGTGCAACCATTTTGATTATGCTCTAGAAGAGTAGAATACTTACTTGTTGTGGATTACCCTTTGGGGTGACAACTTGGTCTCAGCACCTACCACAACTGGTATGCCTCCCTCATATTGATCAATCCCTCCAAATCCAACTTCTGTTTGACCAGATCATGAGCAACATGTGCCCCTCTTTCCAAATCGCCCCTCTTGTACTCGTAGACTTGTGGAAGCTCGTGCATCTTTGCCTTGACCTATTCAACTTCTTTAGTGTTGCTTGGTCCTATTCGTCCTCTCATTCTAGCCCGATGAAGTTTTCAATCTCTTGTCCATCCTAAGTCCGACCTTTCATTTTAGTATGGGGAAATTTCCTCACCATGCTAATTACATTTTGTGGTTTCTGGTTCTTAATTGTTTTTGGGGTACTAATTTGTGGTTCTTGGGTCTTGGGTTCTTTGGTTTATTATTGACTTGAATCTAGTATCTCTTTTTATTTTTGTTGCTTCAATAGGTGATGAGCATAAATCATTTGTGATTACTGATGTAATTCTACTACTATCTAAGATCACTAAACACAAGCTGATAGGTCCTAACTATCTAGATTGGAGCAAGACAATTAGGATTTATATGTGCAGTATTTCCAAAGATGAGCTCCTTATAGATGATCTCCTGACTAATGATATGAAAAAGAAATGGTTGAAGGATGATGCTAGATTGTTCTTATAGATTCAAAATTTGATAGAAACTAAGGTGGTTAGCATGATTAGTCACTATGTGAGTATTTTAAGGAATTAATACGAGTATCAAGAGTTTTTATATTTAGGAAAAGAGAATATTAGAAAGGAATGGCTAAAGGATGATGCTAGATTGTTCTTGTAGATTCAAAATTTTATAGAAACTAAGGCATTTAGCATGATTAATTATTGTGAGTATGTTAAGCAATTAAATTGAGTATCTAGAGTTTTTATATTTGGGAAAAGAGAATACTAGAAAGGAATGACTAAGGATGATGCTAGATTGTTCTTGTAGACTTGGAATTCAATGGAAATTGATGTGGTCAACATGATTAATCACTGTGAGTATGCTAAGATATTAATGGGGTATTTGAAGTTGTTGTATTTAGGAAAAGACAATACTTCTCGTATCTTTGAGGTTTGTAAGAATTTTTATTAGGCTGAACAACATGGTCGATTTCTTCAAGCCTATTTTATGAATTATAAAAAGGTTTATGAAGAATTGAATGTCCTGCTACCCTTTAGTTATGATATCAAAGTATAGGAAACCCAACAGGAGAAAGTTGTAATTATGAGTTTTCTAGTAGGACTTAACTCTCAATTTGATACAACAAAGGCCTAGATTCTCTCAAGTGTGGAAGTTTCCACTCTACACAAGGTCTTCACCAGAGCTTTTTGCACATAAAATAATGTTGTCATTCTATCTATTTAGGCTTTAAGTGCTTGTTAGTTGTAATAATGGAAGCCCTTCTAATCAGAATCATAATAAAGGAGGCAACATATGAGGTTGGGCAAAGCGGAATTAGGATACATGAGAAGTGTGTCACTGCTGTCATGGGGGTTCGGTCATATCAAACGCACACGTCCTAAACTGCAAAGCACGTCTCAGAAATCTCACTCAACTTATGTTGACATTGTTTCTTCCACACCCAATCTATCCTCATAATAGACAGTCTTAGTAGTTGCAAATGAATTTGTTAAATCTTTTTAGTACCAAGAAGCATTGAAAAGCTCATCTAATTCTATTAGTACTATTGCTAAGACAGGTATTCCCGATAAGTATCTCCTCTTCTCTTCCAACACCCAGTGGATTATTGATTTTGGTGCTAATAATTATATGACATGTAATCCTAATCTTCTTCCTATCTTTAAAACCCATAGCTCTCCTTCCAGAGTCATTTTGGTAGATGGTTCAACCTCATCTTCTCATGGTTTAACTGCTCATACCACTCCTTTACTTTCCCTATCATATGTTGTAGGCCTACAAGAATTTTCCTTTAATTTAATATTTTTTGGCAAAATTGTTTGAGCTCTAAATTGTTGTCTTATTCGTTTGGCATTATTGTCTATGTCAAAATCCTGTGATGAAGAAGATTATTAGTAACAGGAATGTATCAAAAGGTCTGTATGTTCTAAATATTCATGAGCAGGTACCTAGACCCATCGCTTGCTCCGTGACCTTAAACTGTTTTGAAGTACACTGTTGGCTAGGCCATCCTTCGTTTTTTGTGTTAAAGAAATCGTGTCTAGAGGTTCAACATATGTCATCTTTAGATTGTGAGTCACGTCAATTTACAGAACATCATCATTTGCCTTATGTTTCTCAAATCAATGAACTAGTTAGTTTTTCTTTTGAGTTAGTTCATTCAAATGTTTGGGGTCCATGTCCTATTGTATTTAAATTTGGGTTTTGGTATTTGTTACCTTTGTCAATGACTTCCAGATAACTTGGCTTTACTAATGAATAATTGTTCTAGACTGTTTTCCCATTTCACCACTTTCTCTGTTGAATTCAAAACACAATTTAATGTTTCTTTACATACTTTACGAAGTCATAATGCCAAAGAATATGTTTCAGATTCCTTTCAATCTTACACGCTTAAAAATGGGATCCTTCACCAAACTTCTTGTGTTGACACACCATCTTAAAAAGGTGTAGTTGAAAAAGAAAGGACATCTCAAAAGGCTTTTGTGCCAAACATATGTTCTCAAGTGTTTTTGGGCTGATGCGATTTCAAAAACTATTTTTAAATCAATCGTATGCTATCATCCATGCTTTATGGTGAGATCTCACATCCTTTTTCCTTACCAAACCCTTTAGGGAAAAGAATGGCTTTTTCCCGCACCATCTCCCATCGCATCTCGTATATTTGGAAGTACATGTTTTGTCTGAGATGTTCATCCTCAAATTACCAAATTGGATTTCATCCTCAAATTGCCAAATTGGATCCCAACTTTGTAAAATGTGTATTTTTGGATTACCCTCGTCTTTAAAAAGGTTATCGATGTTATTGTCCTAGTCTTAATAAATACCTTGTGTTTATTGATATCATGTTTATGTAAAATTTCCTTTCTTTCCTACTTCTTTAAACATTTCTAATAGTTGGGGGAGAGCAATGTTCTATTAGTGTATCAAATCACCTAGCAGTCATTAAATGTTATGTCTACACCTGCTATTTTGACACCACCATCACCTCCACCTATTTCTCATCTCTATTCCAGATGATGAGATGTTCTTGATATCTGTCTAACATCGGTTCCTTATTTGGCATTAGATCCCATGGGCACTGCTCTTGACCTTTTGATTACTGTCCGAAATAGTAAACATCAATACACTTACCTAATTTTGTACTTTGTTTCATATAACCATCTGTCATCTTCTTCATGTTCTTTTATTACTTGTCCTGATACTGTATCTCTTCCCAAAATTGTTCACGAGGCCTTATCTCATCCTAGATGACGAGCGACAATGGTAGAAGATATGAATGCTCTAGATGCTAAAAGTGCTTGGAATTTAGTGATTTTACCTACAAGAAAGATGATTATTGGACGTAAGTAGGTATTTGTGGTTAAAGTTCGACTTAAACCCCTCCTTGTTGCTAAAGGCTATATGCAGACTTATAGTGTAGACTATTTCGATACTTTCTCTCTTTTGGCTAAATTGACATTTGTTCGTTTGTTATTTCTCTGGTAGCTACTCATGACTAGTCCTTGCATTAATTGGACTTCAAAAATGCCTTTTGACATAGAGACTTATAGGAAGAAGTTTATATGGAGCAATGACTTGCGTTTGTTACTTAGGGAGAGTATAGTAAAGTGCGTTACCTTCAAAGCTCTTTATATGGTTTGATAGTTTGGAAATTTTAGTCAAGCAGTTGAACAATTTTGAATGAGTAAAAGCAAGTCTGACCATTTAGTTTTCTACAAACACTCTAAATCTAGATCCCAGAGACATTGCTCTTGACCTTTTGATTACTCTTAGAAAAGGTAAACATCAATGCAGTTACCTAAATTTATCTTTTGTTTCATATGACCATTTTTCATCTTCTTCATGTTCTTTTATTACCTCTATTGATACTGTATCTCTTCCCAAAATTGTTCATGAGGCCTTATCTCATCTTAGATGGCGAGCAATAATGGTAGAAGAGGTGGATGCTCTAGATGCCAATGGAGCTTGGAATTTAGTGATTTTACCTACAAGAAAGATGACTATTGGATGTAAGTGGGTATTTGCAGTTAAAGTTCGACTTAAACCCCTCCTTGTTGCTAAAGGCAATGAGAAGTCTTATGGTGTAGACTATTATGATACTTTCTCTCTTTTGGCCAAATTGACATTTGTTCGTTTGTCTATGGCAGCTACTCATGGATGGCCCTTGCATTAATTGGACATAAAAAATGCATTTTGACATAGAAACTTATAGGAGGAAGTTTATATGGAGCAGCCACTTGCGTTTGTTACTTAGGGAGAGTATAGAAAAGTGTGTTACCTTCAAAGCTCTTTATATGGTTTGAAACAGAGTCCTTGTGCTTTGTTTGGAAATTTTAGTCAAATAGTTGAATGGTTTTGAAGGAGTAAAAGCAAGTCTGATGATTCAATTTTCTACAAACACTCTACATCTAGATCCCACAGACACTACGCTTAACTTTTTGATTATTCTCCGAAAAGGTAAACATCGATGTATTTACCTAATTTTATCTTTTGTTTCATATGACCATTTGTCATCTTCTTCATATTCTTTTATTACCTCCCTTGATACTGTATCTCTTCCCAAAATTGTTCATGAGGCCTTATCTCATCCTAGATGGCGAGTGACAATGGTGGAAGAGATGAATGATCTAGATGCTAGTGGAGCTTGGAATTTAGTAGCTTTACTTACAGGAAAGATGACTATTGGATGTAAGTGGGTATTTGCAGTACAAGTTCCAGTTAAACCCTAACTTGACTATTTTGATACTTTCTCTCTTGTGGCTAAATTGACATCTGTTCGTCTGTTATTTCTATGGTAGCTACTCATGGCTAGCCCTTGCATTAGTTGGACATCAAAAATGCCTTTTGGCATAGAGACTTAAAGTTTATATGAAGCAACCACTTGCGTTTGTTACTTAGGGAGAGTATGGGAAAGTGTGTTACCTTTGAAGCTCTTTATATGGTTTGAAACAAAGTCCTTGTGCTTAGTTTGAAAATTTTGGTCAAACAGTTGAATGGTTTTGAATGAGTAAAAGCAAGTTTCTACAGAAACTCGACATTTAGTATTATTGTTCTTGTTGTGTACGTAGATGATATTGTCATCATTGATAATGACACCATGGGAATTTCATCCATGAAAATATTTCTTCATAGTTTGTTTCAAATGAAGGATTTGGGGGTACTAAAGTACTTCTTGGGAGTTGAGGTGACAAGGAATAAGAAAGATAAATCAAAGAAAATAAGTGCTTGATTTATTGTCAAAAACTGAAAAATTAAGGGTTAAACCATGTGGTGCTCCTATGACACCTAATCTGCAACTCACAAAAGATGGAGAGTTATTTAAAGATCCTAAGAAGTATAGGGGATTGATTGGGAAGGTGAATTATCTTATGATAACTCATCTTGATATTGCTTACTCTATTAGCATTATAAGTCAATTTATGCCTGCTCTAACTGTTCATCACTGAGCCGCTTTAGAGCAGATGTTGTGTTACTTGAAGTGAGCTCTCGGATGAGGTATAATGTGGAAAAATCATGGTCACACTTTTATAGAGTGCTACTCAGATTATGATTGGGCAAGATCCATGATTGACTGAACTCCACCGCAATTTATTATGTTCATTGGAGGAAATCTAGTCTCATGGACAAATAAGAAATAGAATGTTGTTTCTTACTCGAGTGTAGAAGTAGATTACAGAGCGATAGCACAATTTTTGTTTGAAATAATCTGGATATACCAACTCTTGAGTGAAATTGGTCGCAAAATCACAATGCCAACAAAGTTATGGTTTGTGATAACCAAGCTGCTCTTTATATAACTTCTAATCTTGTGTTTCATGATCAAATTTAAACATTTTGAAATTGACTATCATTTTGTTCGTGAAAAGGTGCAACAAAACTAGATTTCTATAGGACATGTGAAGACTAGAGAACAACTAGATCTTTTCACAACGGCTCTAAATGAGATTCAAGTTGAATTTTGTAAGCTGCTGTACATAATTAACATTTATGCCTTAGCTTGGGGGAGAGTGTTATACATTAGGAATTACTCTATGTACATATTTATAGGGACTGACTGTTATAGATTAAGAATTATTCTATGTATATGTTTATAGAGATTGAATGTTAAAATTAACTTGATTGTAGGGATTGATTGTTGATCTCATCTTGTATATAAATAGAGGACTATACTGAATAAAAGTACATACGGAATACTTTTCTCCTTACTATATTACAAGGTCCAAAAGATATGCTGAAAAAAATAGACTGAACATGATTTGTAATCTCCATTTTTCATAAAATGACTTGTTTGGAAATGCTTTTTAAGATGGGAGGATGGTTTAGCTGCACGATTGGAGTATCATTCTGATGGTAATATGAAGACTCAAGTTATCAGATCTCCCTTTGTTCAGGTGTGCTGAATGAAAGAAGTGTTGTTATTGAGAACATTGTTTTTGCATCACTAACTCCGCTCAACAATTCCTGTTTCAGATTCCACTAGGAGTCACTGAGGACAGACTTATTGGATCTGTTGATGTGGAGGAGTCTGTGAAAACCGGAACAACTGTCTTCCAGCCTGGGCTTCTAGCTGAAGCTCATAGAGGTGTACTATATGTAGATGAAATTAATCTCTTGGATGAGGGTGTCAGCAATTTACTTCTGAATGTGTTGACTGAAGGAGTTAATATAGTTGAGCGAGAGGGAATTAGCTTTAAGCACCCCTGCAAGCCCCTTCTAATTGCTACTTATAACCCAGAAGAGGGTGCTGTTCGTGAACATCTATTAGATCGTATTGCAATTAATTTGAGGTATGGTTCTGCAATTTCTTTTTGGAACACCTTCCTTGTCTTTAACATTCTGTTCCCATTAGAACAATGACAGTTGCTTTGCAGCGCAGATCTTCCAATGAATTTTGAAGATCGTGTTGCAGCCGTTAGAATTGCAACACAATTTCAGGAATGCAGTACTGAAGTTTTTAAGATGGTCGAGGAAGAGACAGAGTTTGCGAAGACTCAGGTAACTGTGATTATGATCTATATATACTGTGAGCTGACCTGGTAATTTTACTGGGCAAGGAGAGCCAGGTCAAATCCATTGATGCGTTTTAGTGCATCCAAAACCACTGTTTGCCTACTGCATGCATATATCTCACAAAAATTGTGATCATTCACCCTGGTTCACTCGGATGTGCACTAGTGCCTTTATCCTATATGTACTTAATGATAATTGTTTGCCTTTTCCTTTGTCATGTTAGATGAAATCACTTACATTGTGCACTAAATACTCATATGTTCTTGTGTAAATATGTTCTAAATGCAGATCATTTTGGCAAGAGAATACTTGAAGGATGTTACAATCAGTAAGGAGCAATTAAAGTACTTAGTAATGGAAGCCATTCGAGGTGGTTGCCAGGTGATGTATTTGTTGGTTATGGTTTCAGTTAATTAGATTCGATAGTTGTCAAATATCTCAATTTCTGGACATATATATGAGAAGGTGACTTTTGGAATTGAAGGTGGTAGGGAGGCTTGTGTACTACTTGTTGCTTTGCATCTTTTCTTGTCATCATTGATTTGACATTGCAGAACCACCAATTGCTGACTCTGAATAACAGGGACACAGAGCTGAGCTCTATGCTACCCGTGTAACAAAATGTTTGGCTGCTGTTGAAGGACGCGAAAAAGTTAGCGTGGATGACTTGAAAAAAGCTGTAAATTACTTTTTCTGTTACTGCAACTTAATTAATCAATTTAGATTCATGTGGAGGCAATGATAGGAAGAAGAAAAAGCAATGCATATGTTATTAATATCAATATAATACTTTGGACAAAGTATACAGATGTATGTGCACATAAAGCGCCCACACTTACACATATCTGTATACATTTTCAGAGAGAAGGACAGAAACATTAGGGAGAATCTTCTGAGATAACTTGTTTATTATTGGCACTAAGAAGTTTTTGTCGAAGTCCTTTTCTGATATAACCCCTTAAACAGGTTGAACTGGTCATTCTTCCTCGTTCAATTATAAATGAAAACCCACCTGAACAACAAAACCAGCAGCCTCCACCTCCACCACCCCCACAAAACCAAGATTCTGGCGGCGAGCAAAATGAGGAGGAAGATCAAGAGGTTTTTTATGTTGTCCTACTTATTTTTTCTTGCTTATTGTACCAAATATTCAATCTATTTTTAAGTATCGCTTTTTTAGGATCTGTTACCTGTTCTTGATCATAACATCAACTCTTTTATTTATGATTCACCTTTTATCATTTTTGCCAAAATTCCAATGTTCTATGCTGTAACTAGGATGAAAATGATGGAGAGAATGAACAGCAACAGGAACAAATACCTGAAGAATTTATTTTTGATGCGGAAGGAGGTTTGGTGGATGAAAAACTTCTATTCTTTGCACAACAAACACAAAGGCGCCGAGGGAAGGCTGGTAGAGCAAAGAATGTCATATTTTCTGAGGATAGAGGTCGGTATGTTAAACCTATGCTGCCAAAGGTTAGTGCTACATTTTTTTGCTTTTCCTTCTAAAGAGTAAGAAAGATTCTTTGGAACCTGCCTTTTTTTTTCTTCTTTAAATCTTATTGGATTGTATGATGCATCAACTTGCGTTGAGTTTTGATTGTTCTTTCTCCGTTTCTTTATCATCAGTCACGTGGGAACTGTTGTGATTATTTTTTGTTAAAGAAAAAATTAACATAGTAAAGAAGAAAGAATAATCTAGAAGGTAGAGAAATACATAGCATGTGACTTTTAGTTTTTTATTGAGATTTGACTGGAATGACCATGCCTAAGGTTGAGTTTTTAGTATTATAGTTAATTAGGATGAGCAAACTGGATGAGATGAACTTACAAGGACTATAAACATTAATTGTAAGAATTATGCTGTCTATCTTTGTAAGAGTATGAAATGTACAAATTTAAGCTATATAACCACCTAAGAAAAGAATTTTAGAAAATAAATGTTAATTGACAACTATATAGGAGCTATTCTAGAAGATTAAATCACCCTAATTATGGCTTAATTGATTACAATTAAATCACATATTCAACATACCCCTCAAGCTGGTTTGAAAATGTCTTCCATAGCTAGCTTGTTGATTAAAAGTTCAAATTGACTCTTGCGTCACCCTATGGTATATAAGGAACAATGGTCAACTTACTTTCAATTTTTTTTTATAAAATATTTATTCTATCATGGAAAAATTGGGTTGTGAGCAATTTAAATGGCGGCCTTGTTATTGTAGTAGACCTTCAATCATTGAATAAAAGGTTTTAAAATGTTTTCCATCATCAGATTTTTTGGAAATTAAGTAAACCCAACATAATTGGTTATAGTTATTAGTAAAGGTAACAAACTGTTTTTTCCCTTAAGGGATCTTGATTCTTGAAGGACCCCAAACATTACTATGTATTAAATACAATGGTCTTGAGGGTTAATATATTTTTTGATGGTAAATAGTTTTAAGGCTTTTGGATAGAATGCATTTATTGCAATGTAATTTAGAGCAATCCAAGCTTTTAAATAAATCAAGAAATGATATTAGGAAAACTATGATGCCTAGTCTATGATGCCAAAGCATAAACCGATACTTAATTGAGTTGAACTGATACTACTGAAACTTTGAACTCCTTTATTCTTGGAACTTTTATCTTAAAAAAAGTAGAGGTCATCTATCAATTTAGCTTTGCCAATTATATTCCTCGAGCTTAGTTCTTGAAAAATATAGTGGGATTTAGAAAAGATAACATGATAATTAGAGTCCCTAGATAATATGCTAATCGATAGTAAGTTACAAGTAAGTTTAGGAATGTGTAGCATATTTTTTAGAGAAATGGTTTTCAATAGATTTAGTTTTTTTTTTGGCTATAAATCCATTTGTTATACAAATTTTGGTCTTGTTTGGTAAATGGCTTATCAGCCTTTTTTGGCGGATTGAAAGGTTTTAAGTATTTGACCATATCAAATTGCTAATAATTATGTTTGGTAATTAGTTGATTTGGTTGATGGATTGAACCCAATTCGTTGATTTTGAAAATGTTACTATGAGGAGCGTTTTCTTCCAACGACTGAGAAATTAAGAGACTAAAAAACTATTATATCCAAAAGTTATTACAAATTAATCAAAAAGATAGAGAGAGAGATAGAGATAGAGATATAAATTTGACTCAATTTATACAAAATTTAAAAATTTAATTATCAAATTAAATTTTGAAAATATTTAATATCAAATTAAAATTTTCAAAAAATTAAGTACTTTTAAATTTGTTATATCTAATTATATTACTTTTTTTTATAGACTCGATATTTAGGTCCCTTTTTATATCAATATTTAGAATATAATATTATTATCAGTTGCATAGTGTTCAATTCAATTCAATTTAATCTAAAATTAACAAGTCAAATTTAAATTAATTATTTTTATCTAAGTTTAAATTTTAATAGATTAATATAAACTTTTTTTCAAAATTTTATTTTAATTTATTATATTAAAAAATATGGTTTCAATTTTTAAATTTAAAAAATTAAAATTAAAATAACAAAAAATTATCTTAAATTAGAAATTAAATCGACATCCTTTTTAGAAACCTAATTTCATATTAAACTCGTTGGTGCTGCATTTGAAGAAAAACTCTTGGTATGATTTGACCGAATCTGTTCTCGAGCTAATTTTAATGACATTTTAGTGATCTCTTAGCCCTTCGTGGTGCAAATTCAAGAGGATCTCGAGAAAGTTTTAATCAAGTTCATTCATCATTGAGAAGTTATATTGAGACAACTTTTGGTGTTCTTAAAACTCGATGGAAAATATTGGAAAAAATGATGGTGTTAACTTCTTTTGTTTTATCTAAGTTCTTATGAGAATATTCAAAGAAATACTAAGATATAAGCTAATATTCATGTCCTTATAAATCTTTTTTTTCTAGGTTATACCCTTATAAGTCATTTTACACATAAAAAGCTAATACTAAATAGTTAATTTTATCAAACATCTTTAAATAAACAGTTGATGTTATCTGCTGGTCAAATCAGCTATATTAATTTGTTGTCTGCTAACCGTTGATAGAATCAGCTAATAGCTAATACAATCTGCTGATTGCCAAACAGGGCCTTTATCATGATCATAATTTGAGTAATAAGTGCGCAATAAATTAGAAGAGCTTGTCATATGATCAAAGGCTCCCAAATTTATGATCCGAAGATTAGAATAATTAGGTGAATGACAAGATAGTGCCTTTGAAATACAACCTGCTTGAACAATGAAAGCCTTAGGAGTACTTAATAAATCTGAGTTGAATTTCAGTAATATGCTCCTTATTGAGAGGTAAGGAGCTTGCCTCGTGTAGTAGGATGATTGAACCAACCTTTACGAGAGCCCTTCCAATTTACTAGTTTTCTATGAAGCTTAAAGCAGGTATCACGTGTGTAGCGAAACTTATCACAATAATCACATCAGACACGAGTTTTGTCATTAAGTTTCTTAACAGTGTTTCGTCCAATGCTCATCTTGCCATACAAGGCTGAGTTGAGCATGACAAGACGACGACTCTCCTCAAGTCGGATTTTAGAGAAGACTTCTCCAAGCGATCAGTAATCTTGCCTCTAACTTCATCAAACTCTATATTTAGACCAATAAGAAATTAAAAAGTATGGTTATCCTTTACTACGCCTTTCCTATAATAATTACAATCTTCCAAGGATTTCTACTCATAATTAAACAACATCTACAATATCTTAGAAGTTTCAAAGAATTAAAATACTTAGTGACGCTATCTTCACCTTGATGGATTTCACCAAGCTTCAAGTTAACCCATATACTTGGATAGGTATATTTTTCAAGTCCAAGTACATTTGGTTATTGTCCCAAGCTCCTTTGTTGTGTGATAGCACAAATACTGAGTTCACCAACCACGTCATCACCATCGAGTTCTCCATATCCCATGTTGGATAAGTTGGATCTCATTTTTCAAGTTCCTCTTGTCTTTTGTCAGGTAGCCAATTTTGCCTGCACCATTGATATACCTAAGCACAGATTGAGATCAGTACAGATAATTATCTCCTTTCAGTTTGATAGTGGTGATCTAAATGGAGTGGGAATCCGAAGTAGGAGCTTGAGTAGTAATAGTGGATGCTTGTCGGCCTGCAAAGGTGTTATAGGCAGTTCAAGAATGATGTTTGTCTCAGAAACGTCAGACATTGTCGAATATTATAAGAGAAGAATGAATTTCTTTCTTATATAAATTAGGTTACAGCCTTAGTTTATATACACACTTGTCTAACTTAGATATAGTAACAAACTCCCTAATAAATAGGGAAATCTGTATCTGACTCTAATCCCTAGAAATCAGGGGATTATACGATTTCTATAACTATACAATCTTTCCAAATAAGGCTACATAATTTGACAGACATAATGATTGAGAGGCAGAATAGGTAGAAAAAGGTAGACTGTTTCGGGTAGGAGGCTGGTGTTTAGGCTTTTCTGCAGAATTATTGGCAGCTAGGGTTACTAGGAGTGACTTTTTGCTTTGATCCCTTATGAACGTGAATTGTAAAAATTCGTAATTGTACATCTTTTTAGGGTACAAGATGTACAAATCTATAGCTATACAGAGCCATCTAAATAAGGACAGATTCCCTAAAAATAAATGTTAATTGGCAATTATACAGGACCTGCTCTAGGAAACTAAATCACCCTATTTTGTCCTTATTGATTACAATTAAATCACGTATTCAATTACGATTAAGTCATATATTCAACAAGGACCAAACTAGAAACGACCCCGATGTTCAGGGATGGAATGTACTGTTTTGCTGTCAAATCATGGTAGTCTTCCTTTCATTAGGTCTTCCAAACCTTTTGTACTTATCCACTAACGATCCTTTCAGGGTCCTGTAAAGAGGCTAGCTGTTGATGCAACCCTTAGGGCAGCTGCTCCATACCAGAAATTACGTAGAGAGAAGGACACCCTAAAGACTAGGAAAGTCTTTGTCGAGAAAACTGACATGCGCGCAAAAAGAATGGCCAGAAAAGCTGGAGCACTGGTAATAATTGATGCTTGCCTGCTTTTATTGTAAATTGAGCACTGCTATTGGTGATATCTCATGACTCTGGCAAGTACAGTAAAATACTCTTGGAATTTATTTTTAATACGTTGTGAATTGGTCTTAGTTTCCTTGAAAATAAAAGAAGATTTCAGGAGTTGCTTATGACTTTCTTCAAACATGAACAAATACAGTGCTGAAGGATTAAAAGAACGAGCTGGAATTTTCTAAATTGGTTGCAGATAGCATAATGCTTCTAGGTTGAGAGACAGAGAGAAACAGCAGTAAGGAAATGCTTAAGTGAAGTAACTGATTACACTTGTGCTTACAAATATGTAAATTTGACAGGTAATATTTGTGGTTGATGCAAGTGGGAGCATGGCATTAAATAGGATGCAAAATGCAAAAGGTGCTGCGCTTAAATTACTAGCGGAGAGTTATACAAGCAGAGACCAGGTAACTTTGAAAATAAATTAACCACACAAGAAATTGTCAAAATCTTATGACTTACACCTAATTCTTTGTATTATAAATTCATTTCTTGTGGTATAGCAGGCCCTTATAACATTGTTTAAATTAATTCTAGCACGTCTTCATTATACCCATATAATCCAATTTCCTTAAAAATCAATTTATAGTTCAATATTTTTGACCAAGTTCTAGAGATTTTACACCTTTTTCTATGAATTCCCTGCATTATAGACAATTTAAAACGAGTTTAGGGATTTTTCTGATTACCAATATGCTATGGTTTTATCCTTATTATTGATTTCCTTGAAGTAAGTTGAAAGAAATCTATAGATGGTTGGGATCCTGCAATGTACTCAAAACTGTGATTTCAAGGGGAAGATTTTCTCAAAGCTTCTTTTTTCTTCGCGGGTCTTGGCTAAATCATGTGGCCAGTGAATTCCATGATTTCTGTAATATATATCACGTACATGATATTTGTGTTTGCATATTTTTATACAATTTTTAAATTTCAATTTTCTTTCACTATTATGCCATGTAGGTTGCTATTATTCCTTTCCGTGGAGATGCTGCAGAAGTCCTTTTACCTCCTTCAAGATCAATTGCAATGGCAAGAAAACGTCTTGAAAGACTACCTTGTGGTGGAGGTTCTCCCTTAGCTCATGGTCTAACAACTGTGAGTAGATCCACTTGATGCCCCTCATCTGCTTGTGCTATGGCTAAAAGTTCTTTCATGTTGATTATTCCTTAACATCGAAAGCTGTTTGATCTTTGGTATAAAACTAGGCATATGTGCTTATACATCACCATAATGTTAATCCACATTAGAACAGGCTGTAAGAAAAGGCCCCCAATATAGGTAAGTAAGCTGATCAGGACACAAAATGGAAAATTTTAAACCACGTTCCAATTGCTCCTCATCTGATCCCTTGCTTCCTATAGATAGAATGGTTTCCCTAATCCATCAAATGGTTCTATCTTACAGCTCATGCTTGCTAATGCTAATTTCCTTTGTTCTCAGAAAATAGATTTTATCTTGGTACTTGTATTTGTTATATATCAGTTCTTTTAAAATATTCTATGTTTGGGTTCTTTTCATTTTCTCAGTGCTATCCGTTCATATCTGTTTAGGCTGTCAGAGTTGGACTTAATGCTGAAAAGAGTGGTGACGTTGGACGTATAATGATTGTGGCAATAACTGACGGTAGAGCCAATATATCACTGAAGAGGTCCACTGATCCTGTAACAAGTACTGCTGATGCTCCAAGACCTTCTGCACAGGAATTGAAGGTACATTCCAACCACTGGTATATCTCGTGTAGAAGTTATTTCATCATCTTAAGCCTGTATTTTGCTTATATTTTCTTACAAAGTCAGTGTGGAAGTTGGTGAAGTGGAATTGAATAGTCCTACAATTCTTACACTTGCATAACTCTTTAATTTTTGCATTTGACAGGACGAGATTCTTGAAGTGGCTGGGAAAATTTACAAGGCAGGCATGTCTCTCCTGGTCATTGACACGGAAAATAAGTTCGTTTCTACAGGTTTTGCTAAGGAGATTGCAAGAGTTGCTCAAGGTTTGTGATTTTTAATGAAACTCACCATGGATAACAAATCTTGTACTAATACCTGCAAACACCATAATAAACCACCCTCTCCCTGCAGGGAAATATTACTATTTACCAAATGCTTCAGACGCCGTCATCTCAGCTACAACAAAAGAAGCTTTGTCAGCCTTGAAGAGTTCATGAATTGGAATGGCATTTTGTACCGGCTACTAAATTCATAGTATAAATCTTCTGTTGTCTTTTTTTTTTTTTCCCTGTAACATTTTAAGTTGCAGCTTATATATATATATATGTTAATCTATACCCAGTGTTTAATGTTGTTTTCTATTGCCTTAAATGTAATTTCATTAGGTGATTTGAAGAAAACCTTAAAAGAGTGAACGGATACATTTTGAGAGTATGAGGAGATATCGTTCCTCAGTTTTGTAGTTTTAGCATGTGGAAAGTATTTCAACAAAAACTTTTGTCACTTGCTTAATATAGTTAGTGAAGATGAACATGGAACTCAACTATTGCTTAACCTTTCCTCTTAGAGAGAATGGGCAGTCTGATGGCATCATCATTAGTTTCATTTATGTTAAAAGTACAGTAGTTCAATTTATTTTAAAAGTACAGCAAATCTTTAGAAAGAGATGTCTGTATTATGATCTTTGTCCTGGAGTCCATTGAACAGGACGGATTGTTGCACCATTTGGATGATGCTCAGCTTGACCTCGAAGTTGATCGTGTTGGGAAAGGAGGTGTCGGTCATGCAGCGATAACAAACCAAACTAATAAACCTTTCCCCTTAAAATCTCAGCAACTTCGACTGTAGATCAGGGCACCTTGGAGACCTTCAAATCTAATCTTCACCGTTCAGAATGAAGAACAACAAAAGAGGAATCTTTGGTTAAAATTTCAGGTCGATCTGACAAGAAATCACCATGCGATCGAATGATAGAAGATTACTGCGCAAAGTTGGAGAAAAAACGAAAATCTTCTTTCTCTATTTTCTCTCTCTTTCTTCTTACGGCTGAACACACTTCTCTACACTTATTTAGGTTTTCAAACACCTTTTATATGTTAGGCTTTGGGCTCCACTTAGAAGTGACCAAAAATTCAATAAATCTCCTCCTCACGACTAAGTGGAGGATCTAGCCATACTGGCCATCAAGCAACAAATCTCAAGCTTCTCTTTCGGCAGTGCTTTAGTTATCATGTCAGCACCATTATCATTTGTATGAACCTTCTCTAGCTCTAATAATTTGGAATTTATCACATCTCGTATCCAATGATACCTAACATCAATGTGTTTCGTCCTTGCATGGAAACTAGCATTCTTGCCAAGATGAATGGCACTCTGATTGTCACAAAATATCACATACTGATCCTGCTTGAAACCAAGCTCAAAAAGAAAGGTTTTCATCCACATCAACTCCTTGTAAGCCTCTGTTGCTGCAATAAACTCAGCCTCTGTGGATGACAAAGCAACACACTTCTGCAACCTTGACTGCCATGCTATAACTCCCCCTGTAAACTTAATTATAAAACTTGATGTAGACTTTCGAGAATCAACATCTCCTGCCATGTCTGTATCAGTAAAACTGACTAGCAAAGGCTTATCACCACCAAAACTAAGACTCAAGTCAGTTGTACCTCTGAGATATCTCATAATCCACTTCACCGCATTCCAATGCTCTTTTTCCTGGATTAGAGAGAAAACAACTCACTGTACCAACTGCATGAGTAATGTCTGGCCTGGTACACACCATGGCATACATCAAACTGCCAACTGCTAAGGCATATGAAACTTTCTTCATCTCTTCCTTCTTTTCATTTGTAGAAGGACATTGGTTTACACTCAATCTGAAATGAGGAGCAAGTGGGCTAGCAACAGATTTAGCCTCAATTATACTAAACCTTTGAAGTACCTTCTTTATGTACTTCTCTTGCGACAAGTACAGCTTTCTGGCATCCCTGCAACGAGTAATTCTCATGCCTAAAATTTGCTTGGCATGACCCAAGTCTTTCA
>JANSVA010000216.1:20668523-20704525 GCA_025504915.1 Erythroxylum reticulatum
ATGATCCTTATGCTCATCTTCAATGGCTTCCTCATAACATTCAGGTTCTCCCCCATCAGTGAGTAACACCCAATCCTTAGGTGAGTAACAGAAAGAAGGAACATGTTGTCTAATAGACCTCCTAAGTGGAACAGTCGGCCCATTCACAACTTCAGGAACAAGAACATCTACCTCATCAATAACAGCATCACCATCAACATTTTCAACATTAACATTCTGATCAGGAACATGATTCTGGACATTATCATGAGCAGCAAAATGAGAAATAGGATCAAGATCAATCAGGTTACCAGAATTAGAATGCCTTGGATTCTCTATCTTGTCAATATCTTTAATAGTTTGATCCTCCATGAAGATAACATCATGACTTCTCATAAGTTTCTTTTCAACAGGATCATATAGCCTATAACCAAACCCATCAAGGCCATAGCCAATGAAAATGCATTGCATCGTCTTAGCATCTAACTTGGACCTCTCATCTTTAGGCACATGCACAAAAGCTTTGCATCCAAACACTCTCAAGTGGTCATAGGAAACATCCTTGCCATACCACACCCTGTTTGGAACATCACCCTGGAAAATAATAATGGGAGACAAATTAATAACATGTGCAGCTGTTAATACAGCCTCACCGCAAAATGAATAAGGCAACTTAGCTTCAGAAAGCATGGATATGACTCTCTCCATCAAGGTCCTGTTCATCCTCTCTGCCACACCGTTAAGCTGAGGAGTCTTTTGGTGTCTAATTCCCATCTGTCTGTAGTATTCATCAAACGACCCACAATATTCACCACCGTTGTCAGTGCGAATGCACTTCAGCCTCTTTCCAGTCTCTCACTCAACGGGAGCCTGAAACTGTTTAAAGACCCCCAACACTTGATCTTTGGTCTTCAAGACATAGACCCATAATTTCTTGGAACAATCAACAATGAAAGAAACAAAATGCAATGCACCCCTCAAAGTCTTTGTCTTCATAGGACCACACAAATATGAATGCACCAACTCAAGCAACTTAGTCTTTCTTGAAGGAGGATTAGTCTTAAAAGAAACTCTGTGTTGTTTTCTAGTCAAGCAGTGCTCACATTTTTTCAGTTTAACACCCTTCAAATCTGATAAGAGATTCTTCTTGGCCAACATATTCAATCCTTTCTCACTAATGTGGCTAAGTCTCCTATGCCATAATACTGAATAGTCATTCTCAACTGCATTTACCCTGTCAGTACATACTGAAGCTGTTGTCCAATATAAACTAGAGCGCTTTCTACCACGAGCCACCACCAAGGAACCTTTGGTGAGCTTCCACATACCACCACCATTGGTACTCACATAACCCTCATCATCAAGATTGCCAACAGATATCAAGTGCAAACGAACATCAGGTGCATGCTTAACATTGTTCAAAACAAGTTTAGTTCCCCTACCTGTTTCCAATATAATTGTCCCAATGCCCATAACTTTAGAAATAGTTTCATTTCCTATATTCAATACCCCATAGTCACTTGGAGTATAAGATGAGAAAAAAATCCTTCTTTGATGTAACATGAGACAAGCACCAGTATCTACAACCCAACTTGATTCATCACAAAGAACCCCAACTAGGCTCTCATCAAAGACTGTCACAAGGTCTTCTTCAGTGGCAATAGCAACACAATTCTCATTGTCATTCTCTTTCTTTTCTTCCTTACCTTTGTTGCCTTTCTTCTCTTTCTTCAACTTCCAGCAATTTTTCTGCAAGTGCCCCCTTTTTATCGCAATAAAAGCACTTAACATCTTTGTATCTACCTTTGGATTTACTTCGACTTTGTTCTCTATTTTGAGAACCTCGGTTGATATTTCTCCTCTTAGAGGTAGTCACCAAGACATCTGTCGAAGAGGAACCTTGAGAATTTCTTCTCATTTCTTTATTCAATACACTGCTCTTGGCAAGATCCATAGAGATAATACCATCCGGAGCAGAATTTGACAATGAAGATCTAAAAGTTTCCCAAGAGTCTGGTAAGGAGCCAAGGAGAAACAAACCCTGTATTTCTTCATCGAATCTAATCCCCATTACTGACAACTGATTCATAATTCCCTGGAAGTTATTTAAGTGATTTGTCATAGGGGTCCCATCACTATACTTCAAAGATAACATTTGCTTTATTAAGAACATCTTGTTGTTTCCAATCTTTCGAGCATACAGCTTCTCAAGCTGCTCCCACAAGTTCCAAGCATGTGTTTCACCAGAAATATGATTCAACACATTGCCGTCAACCCACTGTCTGATAAAACCACATACCTGTTTATGCATCAGAGTCCATTCTTCACCCGATTTATCATTAGGCTTTTCAGTGGAAAATACTGGTAAGTGAAAATTCTTCACATAAAGTAGATCCTCCATCTTGCCCTTCCAAAGAGCATAATTGGCACCATTAAAAGTAAGCATCCTACTAGTGTTGACAACTTCCATTGTTCACCAAAAACACAAAAAAAATATCCCGAATCAAACCTCGCTCTGATACCACTTGTTGGGAAAGGAGGTGTCGGTCACGCAGCGACAACAAACCAAACCAATAAACCTTTCCCCTTAAAATCTCAGCAACTTCGACTGTAGATCAGGGTACGTTGGAGACCTTCAAATCTAATCTCCATCATTCAGAATGAAGAACAACAAGAGAGGAATCTCTGGTTAAAATTTCAGGTCGATTCGACAAGAAATCACTATGCGATCGAACGTTAGAAGATTACTGCGCAAAGTTGGAGAAAAAACAAAAATCTTTTTCTTTCTCTATTTTCCCTCTCTTTCTTCTTACGGCTAAAAACACTTCTCTACACTTATTTAGGTTTTGAAACACCTTTTATATGTTAGGCTTTGGGCACCACTTAGAAGTGACCCAAAACCCAATAGGTCGCTGGGACAATTATTCTCACAATACTGGATTTCACACTAGTTAAGTTTGGCCTACTGCACTCGAACATGGTTTGTGGTTGGTCTGATATATTTTACAATTCATCCATGTCTACGTGACCTTTCAAGTCCTTTATTCAACGGTCTAATTCAAACTCACGTAATTGTGTTCTTTCGCGCTATTCTTTCAAGCTCTAGATTTACATATATTAGGCTCTCAAATGTGATTTGAGTTTGACCGGGAGTCTAATTATGAAAATAAATAAATAAAATTAAACAATTTAAACAAATAAAATAAATAAAATAAAAACAAGGATAAAATAAAATAAAATAATGACTAGAATCGATATACAGGTGTGTACTAGATCTTATATACTCCAAAATCTCAACAATTGCAAATCTGGATAGGCTGAGAGACTTGCATGGTAGACATGGTCGCTTATCCTTTATTTGCTTTAAATCTTTGTTTTATACTATGTTTTCATCCAAATTTTTCTTTTTTAATTCATGAAGATAATTATAATCTATACATATACTTAAATGGAATTAAATATCAAATATGCAATAAAAGCCTAAAATATCAAATATGAGTGTAAATTATTGTTAAAAATAGAAGTAAGAGTCATGTTACATTTTATATGAAATGTTCGAAGGTATGTTAAAAGGAACAATTTGTCGCCGGTCAGTACAGCTACATCGATGTCGAGCTTCTCCTCCCTCCTTCCAACCTTCAATTGTCGCAATCTAGTAGGTGCTCTTCCACGTAAACCTCCCGCTCTCTCTCTCTCTCTCTCTCTCCGTAAACGGAGTTACCAGTTCATTCATTTCTTGAAGATCAGTCAACGTTTCAGAATTTAGGGTTTTGTTCCTTGAGTTGTTCCTTTTTAGCGCTTAACCTTTTGCGTTTGGTTTGAATCCATTCCTTATGATTTAGTTTGGCTTAAGAATGTTTATTTAGGAATGGAAGTGGAGTTGGTGTTCGTGTTTATTTTAGTTAACTAGTAATTAAAGACATTGATAAGTATTAATACATTCCCATTCTTCTTGTTTACCAGATTTTGTTGTTACCCATTGAAGAATTCTTGAATTGTGACTACATAATGGATAATGCATAAATGAGTTCGGTGATCATCGATGTAGTTTTGCGGATTCACATTCTAATCTTTACTAGTTTATAATGCTTGGATTCTTACTAAGTGCTTTTATTTCTTCAGAAGCGCTAGTTGCTTGTTTCTTATTACAATAATTCCCGTAGTTGCACAACCTTCCTGCTAGTGTATATGCTATATATATGTATTACATAGCCAGTTCCCTTCTAGTTGATTCTGCCATTTAAGACACTTGTCTTTCCATGCACATATGCAAATGTGTAAAAAGATGTTACTTTGTGTATGTTTTTCCAAATGTTAATCTTAAGTACATAATTTGTCCTATCAACTTGAGTTTTTATAAGAGCTATGGTTTTCTAATTCGCGTTAAAATTATCTCATGTTTTTCTGTTTTACAATTGCAAATGGAGGCTCTGTTCACCAAGCTCTACGATAAGTACAATGCTCTTAAGGTCTCTCGTTCATTTGATAATGTCGAAGCAAATAAGTCTTAGGATACACACATCTCTGTTACACAATGTTGTCTTAGTTGATGTTTGCTACCTTGACTTTTCAGAAAAAGAAGTTCTCCGAGTTGGATGAGATTAATGAAGATCAAGAAGTCAAGTTTTTGAATTATATCTCTAGTAAGCTCATTTCTTCATCCCAACTAAAAGTCTTGTTGTAGCAATATGAGAAATTAAGTTCAAAAGCCCTTTTTTGGTATAGATTGTATGGATATAACCCAAGTTAGTTGTCTCTTTGTAAGTGTAATTGTATATATATCATTCAATGGCAGCTGCAGAAGAGCTGATATAGCACTTGAGAGATGAAAATGACAGGTTGTGCACAAAACTGAATGATCCGAGAAGTGAAGCTGCTTTAGTCAAGCATGCATTCTGGATTTCCTTTATGGATTTACCTTATCATTAATGCAAATTTTAACTTGCCTGATTAGCAGAAGCCCATAACTTAATGCGATTCACTTTGCTTGCAGATGCGACAATGATGAACGATGTACAGAGTACCACAACTTGTTACCTGAAGAGAACCAAAAGAGTAAGCATATTACGACTTTTGATAGATAATTTAATATCACAATTCCTTTTGTTTTGATTTTGTTTAAGTATAATTTTTTCCATGTCTCTTTGTCTCAATACTTGGATTTTTGTTGAGAAGTATATTTCTTGTGCATATTTTTGGATTTTATATTTCTTCATATTTATGTTTTTTATTGTTTTATTGGTTGTATCACGTTGATATGTCAACTAAGGTATCATTTGTAACAGACAAGAAGCTTTCTAAAGAAGTTGAGAGACTCCAATAACTGCTTCAAGATAGGCATTCTTACAATTTGAAGAATAGTAGAAGTGAAAACCTACAGTTGAATGTGCATGAATCTTCTCATGATATAACAGGGCGGAGTCTGAAGGCTCAGTGAGACAACAAACAAGAAAGCGTAGCTGAGATGAAGCTTGGACAGGCGTAGGCTTAGTTTCTCCCCCTAGCAATCATCAGTATGATACATTTATTGTAGAATCAACAAAAATCTCATCCAAGGAAACATGTCTCCATGAGGATCTTTGCAAAGATTAGCAAGTATGTGTCAAGATCTGATGTTTAAAGCAAAAAGTTTGAACTTCCTGCTTCTCATCTCTGACTATTTTAGTATGATTCTGTAGCCAGAATCCTGTATGGGAATTGTTGATGTATCAGGTAGGTTTAAGTTGTCATTTTCTCCATCTTCTCATATGACAAGTACATATAAAAAGTTTCATGCTTTTCAGGTGTAGGTGGTGCTAAAAATGACACTTGTTCTTCCAATTGCTAGTTTCAAGCTCTTCTTGAGTACTTAATAGGCATGAAATTATCTGTTGTTAATCAATCTGAAGGAATTTGCATCTTAGCTCTGCATGAATCAAGTGGTAATTCATACATGGATTCCTTAAGTACTTGCAGATGTTTTACATTTCCTCTTTAGTAAATAACCAGTTACTTTTCTAATTCTTAATATCAGATTGATTGATGCTTTCAACTATTTGAAATATGTATTTTTTTCCTCAATTTTATTGATGCACTGTGTGTGGAACTCAATTTTTGAAAAATGCAATGTGAAAAAAATTAGAATTTCCAGAAGCCAGGTCAAATAGATCATAAGGTTGAAAACATAACTTGAATTTGTAAAACTATAGCAAGCAAATGGCAATTTTTTCAAGCTATTCAACCTCTTCTTGTGGTTGCAGTGTAACTATATTAAGCACAATTATTTGAAAACTTTTCATGTGATTGTTGGGCATACAATTGTTTCCGTTTTGACTTATATATGTTTTAAAAAATGCTTCAAAAGCTAAAGCATCAAGCATGGCCTTGGTTTTCTCTTTTAATGTCATGAGTTTATGTATATCAATACTAAGGACACATAAGTTCATTATACCTTCTATTTACTAGTTTCCGATTAAGGTTGAATTTGGCATAAGCTATACCTTTTATCAGTTGGTCAATTTTTGGCCAACTACTGAAGTTTAAATTCAAATTTCCTAAAATATTTTCTAGGCTTAGTTTTAGCAATTGTGATGTTCTTTCTAATTCTGATGCCACTCATCTTTTGGGCTGTTAACAGGTTATGCATTCAGTCTAACATGGGTAAAGAAGGCAGCTGGAGAGGAACAAAAGCTGTTATATCGTGTTTCAACGTTGGGAACTTTTGAGAGGATAGCACCGGAGTGGATGAGATCGGTTTTGATGTTCAACATGAGCATGCGTCCAATCTCCTTTGAAAGGATAGCACGTGTGATCAAGCTGCATCGTTGATGTTTCTCTCTTCATGTCTCCTGTTCTTGATGATCACGGAAACAACCAATCGTGTAGTAAATTTCTTATTTCTTGGGCATTAACTCGACTCAGTTTCCAATGCTACCTGTTCCTATTAAATCTATGATGTCAAGCTTTAGATGCAGTTTGGCTTATGACCTGTCACAGTTACCACGGGACTTGTTAAGGTAAACGGGAAATCCGCTGTTGGAAGTGAAAAAGCTAAGTAAAAGCTAATGAAATGAAAAGAACATTAGAAACTCCTTGCAATGGGAAGGCCATAGAGGGTTTGTTCCTGCTGTATAGATTAGATTGATTCAACAAGCCTTCTAAAATTGATTGCAATCTACTATGTTATAACAGTTTTTACTAGTTTCCATAACATAGTAATATTGTTGGGCGTCAGTACGCAAAAAGTTCATCTGTTCATGGAGCAGTGATTTGGCTTCCAGCGGGAGGCTCTTTTTTAGCAGCTCTTGGATTTGTGCAACTCTCGTGTTAGAAGTTACGGATTCGAGCCTTTAGATAATTTTATTGGGGAGATTTTGTAGAGACTCATTGATAGACCTTGTGTTAATTGGCGTGTGTAAGCTAATTGCCGAAATTCATTATAGACTAGTAGAATCAAATTCGTCACTTAATCTGTTACGTGGCTTTTTTAGAACATGTAAATGACCGAATGTTGCATATTTTTAAAATTTTATTTAGTGTACACGAAAATAGAAATTATGAGTTTTCTTATTATAAAATAAATATATTATTATTATTAATTAATAGTTGCTTCTTCCGTTTCTAAAGTTACTCTTGCCCAATCTCCTTTATTATGTTGAGATCTTGAGCCTTTGTTGATCTTTAAGATTTTATTACTTTTTAGTCTCTTTTCTTGATTTAGAATATCTGTTGTCCTTTTTGTTTGGCTTACTTTAAGTTCTTAGGAGATTAGTCCTCCTATGATAGCCTAAAACTTATTTTTGAACTAACTCAAATGTAGATTAGCAAAGCTGAAGTATAATTTTGTATCAATTTAGAAGTCTTGTTAACATAATTTAACTGGAAATTTCTCATTTTAAAGCCTTTTAATAAACAATTGCCAAATTTTGTTTTAAGAGTATTATAAAACTTTTTTCTGGAGAAATTTGTCATACTAGTTAAAAACATAATTTTTTATTTCTATGTTAGTATTTCACGGATATCTTTAGGATTTTAATAATCATTGGGTTGCTTTAGTTGAATGGAAAGTTGAAATATTCAGATATAATGTTAGATTTCAATTTTTCCCCCTTTTTGATGCAAATTTGCGGTATACATTCGGCTAATTATCTTTTCAAATGCCTTTCTTAGTGGCTAATATGGTAGGTAAGGTGTCGGATGTTTGATGAAAGGGGTGTGAGCTACTGAAAATTTTAAAGTTATAGTTTTGATAGATATTAAAGCCAAAAGAGCAATTTAGACCTTAACATTTACAGCAAAATCTAAGTTGGACCTAACGTTTCAGAGCTTTCATGTTGATCCTTAACGTTTGCAAAATATTAAAAAACTAACGTAGTTTGGCCTCTGATAGTTTAATGCCATGTGGCCATTTTTTCCCAAAATGTATTTTTTAAAATTTTATAAAAAGTGGGACTCACATTGATGACATTTTTTAATTTTACTTCCATTTAAACGTAGCTTATGGAATTTAGCATTCAAATGGAAGTGGGTCATACTTCTATTTAAACACAGCATAAGAAAGCCCGAGTTTCCATTTCCATTTGAATACAGCATTTGAAAGCCTATAATAACTTGCTCTGCATTGTTTTGGCTCTTCCCTAATGCACACCATCTGGAATTAGTTTCAATACACATCGTTTTGAAGCAACGAACAACAATATGCACCATTCTTCCTCTTCTTCTTAAGCAAATAACAATCCCTAATTCAGACATCCCTAATCCTTATTGCCGTCGCCACCTGGAACGATTGTCGTTCATGTATCGTCAATCCATATGGAACAATTGCTATTCATGTATCCCCACCACCACCTCCATGTCCGTCATTAAAATCACATCCTTCACCACCTCCTAAAAAATGAGGATCAACGCCACAGTCACGATGAAAAAGGTGGGACTTTTATTTGTGGGTATTGCATCAATATTGTCAATTGGGGTTGTTAGGTTCATGGTTTTGAAAATTAAATAATTCAAGTTGAGGAATGGTCTCTGATTAAGACGAGGGTCGTGTGAATCAACATAATCAATTTATAGTAACTTAACTTTTCCCATTTTTCTGATGAGTAGTAATAATTAAGAAAGCAGTACCAAAAAAGAGAGAATTAATTTGTTAGAGAGAAAGAGATAATATATAATTTGGGCATTTTACTGAATGACCTTATCATTATATGATGCATAAGTGAATGCATGAGATGTATATTCCTAACGTAAGTAAACATCAATCTCCTTACTAAAGATAAGAAAGATACTATGGCATCCAATATTTGTAAACCTCTCCTTTAAAACAGGGGCATTTTTTTACCTCTTAAAAACAAGTGCTAATTAGGTTCCCTTATAAATGTCAACACATCTCTATTATCGATCAAATTACCAAAGCAATTATAAAACCCTAGGGAGAAATAAACCCCCAATATTAGGCCTTGTGTTAGATGAGTTTCCAACACCTTTCTGCCATAAGCAAAGCAATTAAGTTCTATCCTGAACATGATTTTATCTCCTTTTGATTGACGATGTACCTTTTATATCCATTCCATTATATTAGATCGTTGTGTTTCATTGTAATGTAGTTAAAAAGGATTAACATCGGTTATTAAAATTATGAGTTAAAGGTGTAGTTAAAAAACAAATGATTGTTAGTCTCTATTTTTAAATTGCATAGCATATTTATAGAGTTGATTGTAGGGTAAATGCAATTCTTTCCTTGCTTGTTGGTCTCTACTTTATTACTAGCAATAGAAGAAATGTAGCCTTAAGGTGATTTGAAGTAAAGTATATTGGTTTGTGCCATGAAATTGTTGAGGTGTTGCATTTTGAGAATTTCTAGCTAAGTTTTGTTGTGAATGCACATGTTTTATCTATATGGTCCCAACCTTAATTGCAAAGTTAGGGAAATACCCTGGAAAGTTGCATATTATAATTACGATAGGATTCCAATTGTTTCCTCTAACCACTCTTTTAACTTTTGGTTGCTTATGAGTGTTATTGAATTGGAAAGCATAAATAAGGGGTCTTGTTGATGTCACATTTCAAACTAAAATCAAGAACTTTTCCCATTTATAATGATACACTTGATGTATGGCATATGATAAAAAGAAATGAAGTGAATGGGTGAATAACTCCTTTTTGTCTTACGAGTTTATGTTTCAAGATTAGTTGATTAGGAGAACTAAGAGAATTAATATAATTTTGCAGTGACTACCTAAAGATATGGACGCAATGTCTTCAACTAACACTATATTAAATTCAAATAATGATTATCTAGAGTGATATTATGTTTTAAAAGCTTTGTTAATAATTTCATAGAGTGATAATAACCCAGGAAGAAGATTTTATGGATGCCCCAAATATCCTGTAAGTTTATGTTTCAATAAGGTAAAATTGTTTATCTATATGTCTAATGTTTGTCTTGTTAATTATTAATTTTCTTTCAGGTTGGAAGATGCGATTTTTTAAAGTGATACAATGAAAAATTTAGCAAGAGAGTTGTTGAATTAATTCATAAATCTAAGAAAGAAGTAGGCATATTGAAGAAAGAGATTCAACGAACCATAATTGAATCACGTACAATATTGAAAATTGAGGAGCAAATAAAGTTAATGAAAGAAGACAATGTTTTGTTGACAAAAGAGACAAATAAGTTTAAATTGGATTAGCGATTATCGTAATACAAGGTTTTGTACTTATGGAGAGTATTATAATATGATTTGATATAGGCAAGTGAAACTAAATTGCAGTATTTTGTTTAAAAGTTGAATTATAAATAATGAAAATTCCTCATTTTAACCAAGTTGTAATATATTGTGCATTGTGTTTTGTCTTTATTATTTTGTTATTCATGATGTTGCCTTACTGATGCCTAATTAATAATTACAAAAATCATCATCAAGTATATACAAAAGTGATTATATCACAATAAACAATTAGAGCAGTATATACAAAAGTGATTATATAACAATAAATAATTAGAGCAGTATATACAAAAGTGATTGTATAATAATAAATAATTGGAGCAGTGCATACGAAAGTGATTGTATTGCTAAAGTTATTGTATCACAATCCATCTATATACAAAAGTGATTGGATCTATTTGTCCATACATTGAATGTATTAACTAAACTTCCAACAACACATAGACAACATTAAATATAAAGTTTGCGAATCAACCACAATGCTTCCCTCATTTGCACTTAATTGAGAAGGTTGATTATATATTGGTTGATTCATTGATGACCTCCTCCTTATTGCTTTAGTTTGTAATTGTTGAGAAGTTATGCTAAGATGTCCTTTGAACCTTAGACCTTTTGGTTCAAAAGACAACTTGAATGAATATGAATCAACTTTTCCAAACTTCCCTTTAATCCTATGCGAAGAGCTACCAACCTACAAAAAAACATGTCGTTAAAATTATTCATTTGATAAAGTAATCAATAATGTCATGAATGGTCATATACTCACAACATTCCTTTATTGACTTGCTACAACAATATGTTTAACTTGTGAAGACCTCGAAGATGACCTAATAAATATGAATCAAAGAATGTCATAAATTATCATTAGATATATGATGCAATACATAGTAATGAAAGAATGTTTTATACCTATAGACATTGTTGAGTAGGTTGAGTTGAGCCTTCATTCTTACATTTTCTAGCATTGTGGTTAGAATTGCCACATTTTCAACATTTTTGTATTTGACTCTTTCAAGTCAATTTATTTGCAATTTTAACTTAATAAGCTCGTTTACTCCAATCCTTTTATTTGTTTTAGGTCTTCCTGACATAACTCTTGTAGGTAGGGGTTTATTACTTCTGCATCAACAGTAGGCTAGAAAATTGGAACTCTAATAGGTTGCAACATATGGTCATAAAATGCTAGGAATTTGGAATTCTTATAGTAATAATCCATAAATGCATCTGGCAGTTGCTTGGAATGGTGAATAGCATTTATAACATGCTTGCAAGGATATCCATAAAGCTCCCATGCCTGACAACTACATGATTGGTGTCTACCAATCGTTACAATATGCTTGCCAACACCCTTGGAAACTTCATATGCTCCATCACCATTCCAAAATATTCTCTACTGCATTGCGTCTTTCTTATTCTTCTCCATTTTTTTTTTTATAATCTTAGGTGAAACATCTAACTTCTAACCATGCATAAATTCTCTCCTATCTGAATGCCTCTTTATCACCATGACTCTGATGGGTTCAAGCATGCTAATAACTGCACAATCTCTTGTTGATAAGACCCATCTATTAAAAGTTTCACTCATATTGTTGTTGATAATTGAGCATTTTGATTTAAAGGATTGGTAACATCTTACCCATTTCTCCTTAGGATATTCAAGCAATAATGATGCGCATCTAAGTTTGATTTTATCTAGTCCTTCCAACTACTCGTTAAAATCTTCAATGTAAGTTGACCATACACAAGTCCAAAACTACTTCAGCAAATCCTTTCGCATCCAAATGCCTAAAACACTTCTGATGAGTGACAAATTTTAATGTCTCTTCCAATGCCTTAATCAATCCTTATAAAAATAGAAAATAGTCAGTTAATATAAAAGCTATACAACAATAAACTATTAATTAATGAAGAATAAAATACCTTTTACATATCTGATATGATTTTAAGTCTTTCACCACCATCCAATTCCAACTTTGAATCCAACAAACTCATAAACCATGTCCAAGAATCAGTGTTCTCCACCTCGATAATAACACAAGCCAATGGATACATCCCTCTATCACCATCCCTCCCAATTGCACTCAATAGCTGGCCTTGGAATTTTGTCTTTAAAAAGCAACAATAAATACCAAAAGTTGACCTCAAATGTCTCCATCCTCTTTCCATGGCATCAAAGCAAATGTACAATCTTTTGAACTACTTAAAAGAGATAAAGATGTATGAATAAATGCCATAAATATTGTTGTTGATAGTATGTAAAAACTTAATTTGCATCCTGTAACAAATAAGTTTCTTCATTCCTGGCTAGTTTTAACTCAATTGTTAATCCTGGATTACTTATCCTCAACTCATGTACGTATCCTTGTATCTTGGCATATTCATTCTCATAATCACTCGCCCTCTCATTTCCCAATCTCCTCTCTACTCCTCTACACATGCTTGAGTTGACAAATATATTGAGCTTTTCTTTACATTCTTTAACCATCTTTTCCATCGAGATGCTAGGTTTCTTAAGTATTCTTTCCCTAAACTGTCTCGTCAGGAACTTAGCTAAAACCAATTTAGGTTTATTGGCCATAAAATAACTATGCTTAAGATTGTATGTCTTCACTTTGAAGCATTGTTCATTCTTCTCACAACTAACATACTACTCCCGTGAGCATCCCTCAATACATATAAATTTGATCTAATGACTATCACTTTTTTTAAACTTCACATGGTATCATGTCTGCATTGTGTAATCCATAACAGAATCTCTAAATTCTTTTGTTGATCCAAACTCAATCTCCAATCTCCAATATGCTCCCATTTCGGATGGATTATACCTAATACTATTACTAGATCTTTATAGTGTTTCACTGGGCTATTCTCCTCTTTGATATTCATCACTATCAATAAAATTACCAAAATCAGTCGACTCAATTTAAACTAGTTAGTGGTCATGGTCATGATCATGATCATCTAGCTCTTCATCAACTTCTTCATCAACTCTTTCATTAACTTATCATCTAGCTCTTCATCAACTTCTTCGTCAACTCTTTCATTAACTTCTTCACTAGCTCCATAACTTCCCTCGTCACCTTTGCTATCTCCATCCTCTCTTCTAGATATAGGCAATATCTCAAGAGCAAATGATGGGGTGTCTAATATATGAGTTACATACGTAATGCCCCAAAAATCTTGATTTCATGAATAATACTTTTTGGGTAGTGAATAGTATATCTTGAGGTGAATAGTAACACTTAAGACCCAAAATGCAATTTATTTTATTTGACATCAGATAATATTATTCAAGGACAACCCGAGGATCAAATTAGAGCTTCAAATGAGTTTGTTTTGAGAGTTTGATCAAGAGTTATCCAATGGTCAAAGTTTGACCCAAGAAAGAGTAAAAGTCAAATCCAAAAATAATAATAATAAATGATATTAATTAAGGTCTTTATGTGAAGTTGATATTTTTCTTATGGGTATTTTTATTGAGAAAAAGAAAGAATGGATTAAAAGATAAAATTAATTTGGATCTAAGAAAAAGAATTGGAAAAATTTTAATAAGGGACTACATGACATTTTTGTCAATTACCCATTCTCTTCTTCTCTAAAACATTGCAGAGAATCACCTCCCTCATTTCTTCTCTATTTTTCTTTCATTTCTTTCATTTCAAGCCAACTTTCATTACTTTTAACGCCCAAATCACTTATTAAATACTAAATCATCAACCTAGGGTTCCTAAAGTTACTATATCAACAAAAAATTTGGGAAAAGATAAAGAAAAGGTATATAGGTGTTCTTAATGAATAGTACCTAAAAATTTATAAGGTAAGTTAATGAAGTTTTGATTATTTTTAGTCCATGATTTTGGTATAGTTGCATGCATTGATGAATAAAATGCATGAAATTGAATTATTATGCAATATTACGAAGATAAAGAAGATGAATTAAAGGAGATAGAGAAAGAGAAGGAATAAGGAATTGATGATGAAATTGAACTTTATGGAAGTTTAATTTGAAGATTTGGACATCAATTTGGTATGTGTTTTTGTAATTATACTTTTTCCTAAAAATTGTATATTAGGAAATTTAGGGTTCTTGAGTAAAATTGGGGGTTTATAAAATTGTTGTTAAAAACATTTAATTGGATATTAAATGAAGTAATATATGTGATTATGAGATGTTGGACTTATAATTTGTATTTTTCCTAATTGGCATACATTATGTTTGAATTGAGAAACTTGATATACGTGTTATTTTTGACTAATTGGTGAGATGAATATATCTTGAATGTTGTATGAATTAAATTAAGACCAATAACGGAAAAAAGACATTTACTTTGGTGGAATATGGAATAGCTTGAATTGGTTATTATGAGCTTTTATTATGAAATTTCAATGGAATTTTATTAGATTTGCCCCTAGTAAAATAAATAAGAATTCGAGGAATGTGATAAGGTTGGCATGCTAATTAGGGAGTTAGCAGTACTGCGTTATGATATATGTTACTGGATTGTATGGCTCCGAGAGCTTAGTTCTGGTGTAAGATATTTGATTTGTGTTATGAACTGTATGGCTCCGAAAGCTCAATCTTGATATGTAAATATTATTAAAAAAACGGTATGGTTCCAAGAACCTAATCCAGTATTTTAAAATCTCATTTATCTAACTCAACAATACAATTCTATTGGATTATATATATCTAATTAAGTAACTTCAAATGAAAATAGTAATTGATTTTAAATTAAACTGTACAATTCATTCATCATTGTGTAATTAGATATGAATTATTAAAATAGATACATGCTTGTATTTCATAACTTGATTTTAAATGCCTATTTATGCTTCAAAACAAATAAAGATATTTATATGTGAAAAAATTATATATTATGCATGTTATGGTTGAATGAATTGAATTGAATGAGAAATGGAATTACTTGAACACCACTAAGCCTATAGCTTAGCTTGTAGGTTTTCTTTTCACGTGTAGGTTTTGAAGAGAATTAGAAGAAAGCAATGGTGGATCTACTTCAAGACAAGAGTCACATAGATGATCTCGAAAGATTTGAAGGTGGATCTATGACAATTTTTTTTTTGTTTTTGGTTATGACATGTACACATGAAGAAGTGAAGGATCTTATAGGATTTTATTGTGAATTATATATGAATAAATGAAAGTTTGAAATCTGGTTTAGATGTGTTGAAATGTACTAGAAGATGGATAAATTATTTTGTCACAGAGTTTGACATGGAGATGGATAGTTGAGTAACATGCATCAGAAGTGTATTGAATTTTCTTATAGGAGATTTTAAGTAAATATAGAGGAAACTCTGTCTAAATTTTTATAAAGTAAATAGTAGTTGCTAGAATAATGAGTTATTAAATAGATAATGTTGTAGTTCAAAATCTTAGGTATTTAAGAATATGGTAACACTCAATATGCCGATTCCATTATCGAGTATGGGGTGTTACAACATAAACATCGATCATTTGGTGGACTTTTATCAAATTAACGACTAATAGAAAACTTTCATTTGATTCAATCAATCTCACTGACTCACTAAATTCAAAGCTATATACCCGTACCTTGTAATAGGTCTTATGCACTTGAAGGTATCCTAACTCCTTTCCCATCTCACATATTAGCCTATAGCTAACATAATCTAGTTTTATTTTATCAAAAATACTTGATTCCCTATCAACATATTTCAACTCTAGCTCTACTACTAACTTCCACCATAAAACAACCTTGTACTTCTAAATTAGGCCATCATACACATGTTCACAATAAAGGGGAAGTAAAATTTGTCAACAAATTATGCATGTAGTGTCGTTTTCAATTGCCTCCTAAAAGTGTCCATAATGACCAAAACCTAAATTAGATTAAAAATGAAAATTATAATATTTCATGCATTAAAGATTGCAAACAAATATATGAAGGCAAGTGAAACACCAAAAAGCATAAATTTAAATGATATTATCAAATTTATAATGGATACTACACGCCTAAGTATGATAGCTAGGAGTGACAACTTGCAATCAGAGGATAAAATAAATGTTTAAAGATTTTTAAATTGATAAAATAATCCATATAAACTAAGACTAATAATCATGCATCATAAATTAAAACATTGATACCATTTCATGACTATGATTTGTTTCAAGTTAATAGTACGCTTTAAGATTTTAGAAGTTAAATTTCTACCGTTGATGGACGTATTGGGCAGAAGCTATTCCACCAATAAAATAGTAACTAAACTTGTTGCATCAACAATGATTTAGAGAATGTTGAGGAATTCATGGTGTTCTAATTTTCAACAAGTTGAATTATCTTATTTATTATTCATTCAGATAGAAATCAGAAGAAGATGTAACTCAAATCAACTCAAAACAAAAAATTGAAACTTTATATAAACAAGAGCAATGAGATAGCTATTGTTTTGGTGTTTCAAGTGGTCAACTTAGCATTTTGATTTATCCAATCCATTTTTAATGTCTTGTTACTTGATTTGATTCAAATTTGACGGTTTGGGTTATTTAGTTCTTATAATGGCTAATTGGCAGCTATGTACTTATTAGTGGGAGAAAGTAGTACTTAGCTATCCTAATTTTGTAGTAAAAATATAATCAACTCTATGATTGGTTGTTTGTTACATGATATTAGTAGAGTGAATTCTATGTTTTTTCAGTCTATTTGAAAATTTGAAAATACACTTAACATGATACTATTCCATTAGGCATTCTAACCATTTCATAGTGAAAAAAATTGGAACTCTAATAGGACTATTTGTCCACATCCATTTCTTAAAACTTTAAGTACAGAGAAGCACATTTTCTTCCTTGAAGTGAAATTATTTTCATTGAAAAAATATATACATAACATTGAAGTGTATATTTACATGTATTGGCTGAGACTAGAGAAAAAAATGAAACATAAATGTTCAAGAGAGACGAACATAGTTTAAACAATGTTTTGGACTTGATAAATAGAGCCGACAAAAATGAACAGTAGTTTAAACAAGATCATGTGTCCCCAAAAAAGAACATCTCACAACTTCAATGCCAAGTATGATCTTTTTAAATTTGGACAACTTTGTTACCAACACACTACCAACATCTAGTATTCATAAATAAATCTATGTATATGGGACCATAATATATAATCATAAACAAAGAAGTACAAACAAGCAGATTTGGGGACCATATGTATAAAAACATAAAAAAACAAGATAACAATGGATCTACTATGATGAATTGTCGACTTCTTGTTTCCTAGAAATCTGAAGAGTGTGTGAGTTGCTTCTATCATTAGATATAATGAGTGGGAGAAGAAGAAATAATTAGGGATTTAAGCATGTATGAAGAATAATTAGTTGGATTGAAACTGACCAAACTAAAATTGTCTGAAGAGGAAGAAGAGAATTAGGGATTGATGTGGAACCCACTTGCATTTAAATATTCACTTCTATGCATTACGTTTAAATGAAAGTGGGACCTATTTCTGTTTAAAATAAAAAAAAATCGACATCATTAATGTGGATCCCTTTTTATTATTTTTTAAAATTACACATTGGAAAAATTTTCTACATGACATTTAATTGACAGAGGCCAAATGTTGTCAGTTTTCGTCCAATCAGGGTCTGATTTGAAGTTTTTGCAAACAGTAGGATTAAACTTAAATGCTTCAAAATGTTAGAGTCCAATTGGTGTAAACTCTAGGGTCTAAATTGCTCTTTTGTCCTAGATATTATTAAACCTTTGAAGAAATGGTGCTCTCTTAATTTGGATGACAAAGGTAAAACTGTGTAAATTTGAATTATAGGAGATCACCAACCATCACATGACAATAAAGCATGCTTTTTTCTTCTTTTGTAGTAATGCATAAGCATAAAAATTATATGTTTTCTTCTTCTCTTCGAGAGTTCGAGGTTATGATTAATCGAATATTACATGATTTAAATACTACTATGGAGATGATCAAGTGTCATTGTTTATTAAGTTGTGTAGCATTTTTTTGAAGAAAAGGGAGGTAGTAGTTGGAAAGTAGGTGCAAGCTACTTAGTTCTAAGTGGTTGTTGGAGTTAGTTATAAAGGGAAAAAGTCTTATTGATATTACTTATTATGTTTTGGCCTTCTTTAATATGTGACACTAAAACATTGACAATGTTTATCTTGGACAAAACTTAATAGTAACTTATAAAAGGGATAAAATGTACTATAAGTAAGAGAAATTTTGGTAGAAGTACTTCTATTTCTTCTACTAATTTTTTATAAGGATAGAGAAACATGAATTAGCTTTATTGAATATTTATATTTTCTAATAAAAAGCACAAATTTAAGGTGAAGGATATCCTAAAATTGGGTTACAATAGGGTGAGTAGTCATAATTCTTCTAATTATAGAACAGAAAGGCAAGATAGAAGTCTAACCATGTCTATCGTTGTGAGTATTATGTTGGATTTGCATAAAAAATAAAAATTATGTTATAGTTCATGATCTTTGTTAGATTTGTAGAAAGCCTTGAACTTGTGTGTTTTCTATAAAACTAAATTGAATGCTATGAAATTAGAAAAAATAAAAGGATTAATTTTTAAGATGTTGTTTTATGGATATTATATAACAAAGGGGTAACTTAAGAATTTTTTTTGAAAGAATGATCTTAGTGTTAATATTTTGAATGGAGCTAATTGATATTTCATTGGTTGTTATGGCAATTTGAGTGTCTAAATTAAGTCCAAAAGTTGTTTACCTTTTGTTGTTTGCAATATTTTACTTAATGTTTTTGCAAGATCTAAATGTTTTCAAAGTATCAAGCAGTTGAGCCTTTTTTTTTTTAACGATGCATAAAATTAAAAGTTTTACTCTTAACAAAATAGCTTTAAATTAATGATTATTTATTGAGAAGGGTCAAAAAGACAAGCGTTGGTACGTTTTTTGAAATTGTTCCAATTTGTTGAAATAGATTTCAGTAAAGGAAAATTTTAAGTTTCAATATGCTTTTATCCTAAGTGTGAAAAATTTTCTTATTGAATAAATAATATAGCATTATCTCCTTAATTTAGGGAGAGATAATGAAAATAGACTCAAACTTTGCAGATTTATAATGAGTGTGATTGTTGTTGTGGATAATGAAAACAGAAAGGCTTTGAAACTTGATATATTGCAAGTATATGACCGTATTTATCGAAGCTTTGGTACAACAACATATAATGGTAAACTTCACAAGCTAGTTCACTAGTCTAATTATATATAATATGCATCTCATTTAAACTATTCTTTAATTGCCATGGGCCTGATTTCAAAATCGTAAGGCATAAAACTAGCCGTTGGAGACTAAATGGCAAAACAGACAATATGATTCACTTGCAACGTTCGGAAACGTTCGCCTTTCTTATAAAAACGCCTAAACCCCATCATTAACCAAACTCCCATCTCTGTCTCTCTTCACTCCTTCTCTCTGAAAACCTAAGAAGAAGAGACAAAGAAGGACAACTCTGCACCCTCTTTTATCTCTTCTTCTCCTCAGTTTTTCTTGGGTTCTCTTTCAGTATACCTCCTTTCTATTTCTGAAACTGAAAAAAAGGGTAATATGGCAACTGTTAATGGGTATCAAGCAAACAACGGAATGTCCGCTACTGGAGGGACGTCGTCGAAGCAGGGCGTGGCTCCGTCGAAAACTGTTGACTCTCAATCTGTGCTCAAACGGTATTTTCCTATTCCAAAATGTTCTTTTTCCTCCTTTCGGATTATGCTTATCTGGGTCATAGTGCATCTTTTTAAAGTCTGCCTAATTTGTTATGTCGGCTTTTCAGACTTGTATTCTGTGCTGGAATTTATTTTTGATGGCATGCTTTGTTCGTTTTTGTTTCTCAAGATTTCTGGCCTTTTTGCAGCGTTAGATTTTGTTATTTTGAGGGGGCTCATTATCTTCACCATTAACCAATTTACCGCCTTTCTTTCAATTTCTTTGTTTGTCTTACAAGTTGGGGTTTCGATTGATCTTAAAATGGGTTGTGTCATAAGTTGGCTCCTGATTAGCTAATAGATTGGCTTTCAAGATTGATCTCCCATTCATATCTGTTAATATTAGTCTAACTTTGTTTTTTTCTGTGTGGAACAGACTGCAATCAGAGTTGATGGCATTAATGGTAAGGGCAGTAGATCCTCAGCTTTTTCTTTCTTATTTATATAAAGATCATCCTCTCTTTTTGTTTTTCAAGTATCTGATTTTGGATTCATAAACTAAAGTTAAAAACCTGCGTACTTGAATCACGACTTTTTGGTGATTGTTGATTTTGGACATGCAGATGAGTGGAGAATCTGGGATATCTGCATTCCCTGAGGAGGATAACATATTCTGCTGGAAAGGAACAATTGTTGGAAGCAAAGAGACGGTCTTCGAAGGCACTGAATACAAGCTATCTCTATCTTTCCCTAATGACTATCCTTTCAAGGCTCCCAAGGTGAAGTTTGAAACCAGCTGCTTCCACCCTAATGTTGACGTATATGGCAACATTTGCTTGGACATCCTTCAGGTAAATAATTGTGTTGATATTTTTATGAACATGCCTTAAACTTGTCATTTTTTGTTATACAAATGCATCTCCAACATCACTTTCCTTTCTTTTACAGGACAAATGGTCGTCTGCCTATGACGTTAGAACAATATTACTGTCTATCCAGAGTTTGCTTGGAGGTAAAATGCTACTTGGGGTTTGACGTTAATAAACATCTCAATTTACTAAGGTTTAGTTTAACTATTTTGTGATGTTTCAGAGCCAAACATCAGCTCTCCTTTAAATACTCAGGCAGCACAACTCTGGAGCAATCAAGAAGGTAAGCAATTCATTTTCAATATAGTTAAAACAATTTTTTGTTTCGCGATGTAAACTTCTGAACCATTATCTGCCTTTTCGTATTACAGAATACAGGAAGATGGTGCTGAAATTGTGCAAGCCTTCAAGTGCATAGTTTAGAGACAAGAAGCAATGGTCTTAGGTGCCGAAAGTTTTTTGGTTTACATTCTTTGAAAAAGTGGGGGAGAATGAGTCTTCTTTGATTCTTTTTCCTTTTTTTCTTTCGCTCACTTGGTGTGCCTGAGTTCGTATACAACAGCGTTCTCTTTACCTATCTGGATGAATGTATATTTAGGTTTTACTAAACAGGAATCATAACCATAGTAAAAATGGCACCTAAAAGACGAAAAATTTAACCAATGGTTGATATGGGCATTCTACAAAACATAGAGCAACGAGAGAACAAACAAAATTCAGGAGAAAAAGAGGGTAGCAGCTACTGTTGTTTAGATGAAGTGAGTTGCCTCAGGTTGTACTTGGCCAATTCCTTGTACTTCTCAACAACCCCGACCAAACACACAGTCTGACAAGTAAACAATTATAATTAATCTCACAATTTAGCTACTTTCAGTTTCAAACTTAATACAATATGCTTTTGGCACAATAAAGGAACAAAGGACTTTCTTACCTTGACAATTTCAACCACAATCGTTTTGTCCGGATTGTTAAGATCGACTTTATGAGGTGCAGGAACAGATTTTGCAACAGCATTTATGATTTTCATCCTGTCAATACCAGTGTTTGCACGGGCCTCATATAGAACTGCAAACTGCAACATAAGGGATGGACAAATTTTGCTAAAATTATATCGCCCAACTTTCCTTTAATCTCAAGCTTGATTGAAACATGCAACACTGAAAACTAGCAAACACCTATTAATTTTGAGAACTTAGAGAGAGAATTTTATTGAGACATTTCCTCTTAATCTGAATTTAATTTGGACGATGGCTTTCCTGTCTAGTAGGTGTCGCATGGATTTGAAGCCTGGTATGTCTATGTCTTTGCTTGATCTCAATATGATTAGAATATATAAATACAGTACCTTCTGTGAGTCCCTGGCATCCACAGGAAAATACTTCTCCACTATAGGTGCAATTGCTCTTGTAATTTCCTCATCAGAAGCATAGCATGAAATTTCAACTGGTAAAACCCTTAAGATGAACCTACATGCCACAACAAAGTAACTTTACAATGCCAGAAAGGAATGTATCCTCCTCACTTTCTCCAAAACAAACACAGTTTTAAACACCATGTATCAAATACAAGTCTACAATCTTGGAACAAGGAATGAATGATTAGTGAAGCAAATGAAAACGTGGCAAGAAGAACATCTATTATTAGCATAGTTTCACAAATTTCAAATAAAGAAACTCAGAAACCATGAACCTCGACATGTGTTTCCTTGTTGAAGCAGCAGATGTCATCATGTACTGTACAATGTCTTTAGGGGAAGGGTCACCATCTCTCTTGCGCATTTGAACAAAGACAACCCCATTACAACCTGAATCAATGTTCATAAAGCGCCTCTGTTTGAAGACAACAATAAGGCGAAATCATGGAACCAACCAAGAAAAATAAGGAACCAGGCAAGAAAACACAAGAAGAAAGGTGCATAAGCTGGAGAACACAAGGTCACTAATACAAATTCCCTTTATTTTCTATGTGAAGGTCATTATTACAGTCTGGTGATTATTATTTACCTTGTTCTTATCTCCCAGATCTCTGAGTTCTTCTTCAATGAGCTTATCAATGGATTTCTCCTCCCCTTGGTCAAGTGCTCCACTTTTTGTAGCAGAATAATCGATGCATTGTTTCTTTATTGGTGGTTCTGATTCATTTGGTAGATTTCCATGACTTCTACCATGCTCTTCATCTTGTGTGATTTTTCCTGTATTTTTTTCAGGGCATGCATTCTCTGCCCCATCTGGTTTATTTTCACATTTCAACCCTCCCTTCTCTTCCTCCTTGTCACTACTTACTTCTTCTGCCAGCCCCTCCTTCCCCTCCTCCTCTTCCTCTTCATCATCAGAATAGGTGAATGTAATCTTTTTGTTTAAAGGTTTATTAGACACCTGTGAAATCTTCACATTTGTGCCCATACTACTCACAAGCTCCTCATAAAACTGCAGAAAAATTAAAAGAATATAGCAGTATCCTCCCACATATCAGAAACAGAGGTTATTTAGTAGTCTAATTTACAGTTTAAATTAATCAATTCCATGCAGTCTTTGGGCTATAGGGTGCTGATAATGGATTTCTTAATCAGAACTCAATGGTAAAAGAGAACTTAGAGTAAACTATAACGTTGTCATTCTCATGCGTAGCGAAAGTTTTGCCAAGTAAATTAATTTCCAGTTTCCAACCTCATCTCAATCTTTTCCGATATATGTCATGAAAACCAATAAAACGTCATGCTGTTTCCCTTTTCAAAATCATTTCCATCGATGGAGAGGAATAATTATTACACTACTCGTGCCATAGAGCAAGAAACCAAAGTAAACAAATTTCAATTTGGCAAGGAACACAAATACCCAAATGAGAAACTAGCAATAAAATGGAAATATATGATAGAAAAAACATTACAAGTAGAAGAGAAAGTTAATAGGAAAATACGGACAGAGTCAATAACGTTAATGGCTTCAAAAGAGGCCTGACGCTCCCTTCCACCATCACAAGTGATAAAGAATCCTTGAACTCCTGGTCTTAAAGGGTCATACCCTTTCTTCTTCACTGGTTTCTGCAAAACGAATAACAAGCAACATGTCAATCAAAGGCAACAAAAACAAGCAAAGGGCATTGGATGCAAAAATAGATACATTGTTCGGGAGATAGCGCTGCTTTCTCTTCTTGTTCCCGGCGGTGGTTGTGGATTTAGGCCTGCCTTGGGTGGCCATAGAATAGAACCGTGAGGGGAGAGCTCCAGCGAAGTAGGTTTGGTGGCGAATAGCGAGCTAGTGCAGTTTGTAAAGCACAAAAATAGACCCAACAGACTAAAAGCTCCGGTCCAAGTCCAATTATTGTTCATTCTAAAATCCAATCTTATAAATGTTCTTCTGCTTTCTTGTGATCTAATTATGGTTTCTATAATATGTCTATTAAGTATTACATACTAAGCACGGCCGGAGATCCAATGACCGCAGGTTATTCCCATAATCGAACGGTGCAATCGTCCTCCTCTTCTCTGCTTCTCTTTCAATAAATTGAAACCAATCTTTTCTCAGCATGCACGACTCGTGAGGTATTGGATGTTGGTTAAACTTGTGGTTGCAATTAGAACATAACTGACTTGAGTCTCATTAAGAATTTAAGTATCCGTTCACTTCAGGTCTTGGAAATTGGCAATATTTAACATCAAATGTTCTTCCGATCAAATGGTCTCGTCACTTTGAAAAAAGTAGGTCATAATTCACACACGAATTGAAGATAACGAAATGAAGGAGAAATACTCATGTTATTCATTCTCATCACAAAGATATACAAAGAATTATGTACAGCAGCTAAATTATCAATACATAATAGAGTTTGTTATAGGTTAATCGTAAGTTGTTACAGACCACCAGAATCGTTTTAGAGAAAATGACGTATACTGATATTATCTCTTAATATGCCCCCGCAAAAGCATGTCTTAATCGAGAACATGCATCTTGGGTCGTAAGTCAGCGTGGCAGCGTGAAGACAAAGGTTTGATAAGGGCATCTGCTAGTAGTAGAGATATGGGCAACATGTAAATTGCCAGCTTGAACAAGTTGACGTACATAATGATAATCTAGAGCAATATATTCCATTCGAGTATAAAACATTCATTCTTACATAAGTAAGTAGCACCAATATTGTCACAATATAAAATAGGTGAGCCTTTGAAAGGGAGATGAAGTTCTGATAATAAGTTTTGCAACCACTGAAGTTTTGCCACGATTGTTGCCAAAGATCGACATTCAGCTTCGGTGGATGAACGGGCAACGGTGCGTTGGCATTTGGATTGCCAAGAGACTAGATTACCGTCAAAGTAGACAAGGTAAGCTGAAGTAGATATTTTGTCGTCACTATTTCCTGCCTAATCGACATCACTGTAGGCCTTGAGGCGTGACTACAAAATACTAAAGAGCTAAAGAGCAAGCTTTTCTAGTTTACGAAGCTGTAACCCAAAATGAATGGTCCCCTTGAGATAACGGTAAACTCTTTTAACTTGTTGAAAATGGATAACAGTGGGAGCATGCATGAATTAAGCAAGCTTATTGACTGCAAACACTACGTCCGGTCTGGTATGAGCTAGGTATTGAAGACATCCGACCATTTTTTTATAGATGGAAACATCGGTCGAGGCCATATCATCATCAAGGGATAATGGGGTGGAGAGACATAAGGGTGTAGACACTAGTTTGGCATCAGACAAACCAAACCGATCCAAAATATCCCTGATATACTTGTGTTGAGAGAGGAATAAGCCATCAGCAGTGAGAATAATTTCAATCCCCAAGAAATAAGATGGGAAACCTAATTGCTTAAGTGAGAAGATTGTGGACAAAGCAGTAGTAAATTTGGACAAGAATACTGATGAGTTTCTTGTCAAGAGTAAGTTATCAACATAGACCAGGAAGTACGCTACAACCCCATTGCAATTATAAATGAAAAGAGAGGGATCGTTGAGGCTATTCTGAAAACCATAGGCGAGTATGAAGCATTTCAGTGATTCATACCAAGCTCTAGGTGTCTGTCGAAGGCCATAAATGGCCTTGCATAACTTACAAACGTAGTCTGGATGATTTAGATGTATAATGCCTGGAGGCTGTTCCATATAGATAGCTTCAGTTAATGCACCTTGTAAAAAGGCATTGTTAACATCCATTTGATGGATGTACCAATTATGAGCAATGGCAATTGTGAATATAATCTTAAGTGTTTGAGGTTTAAGAATTGGCACAAAGGTTTTATGGAAGTCCAAACTTGGAGTTTGCGTAAATCCCTTAGTAACCAGCCGAGATTGTACCAAGCAACAGAACCATCAGGGTGGCGTTTGATCCTATACAACCATTTATTGCCAACAATATTACATCCTTAAGGTGCAGGAACGAGATCCCAAGTGTGGTTGTTGATTAGAGCATCAAATTCTATATTCATCAAAGTGCGTCATAATGGATTTTGCATGGCCAGCGAGAGATACGATGGTTCAAGAGTAGCTAGTAATGGATATTTATTGACCTGATATAGCTTTTTGGGTTTGTAAATGTGGTTCTTGGAACGAGTCTGCATCGGATGAGTATTAGTAGGGGCTGGCGGTTCAGGCAAGGAGTCCGTAGGCAACGACGGCACTGAGACAACATCCTATGGTATAGAATGAGTGATATTACCTTCCCTGTCCACATTGTCAGAGGGTAGGTGATCATGGGTGTTTGAAAATGAGGTCGCTGGGACAGGATTGTGGGGAAGTGAGCTAGACCAAACAGGATTGGACGGATTCGGTTGGGGAGTTAGAGACTTGTCCTTGCAAGAAACAGAAGTGGGCACAGAGAGACTCTCATCAAGGAAAGATACTACGTGAGATGATGAGGAAATAGACAGTAAGGGGTTCAGAGAGTTGGAGTAGCATATCATAAGGAAATATGTTATCATAGAAGATAACGTGTCTAGAGATGTAGGTCTTACTAGTGAGAGGATTGTGACACAGATACCCATATTGCGAGGTGGAATGTCCGAGAAAGATGCAAGGGGTAGATCGGGTTTGTAATTTATTATCGGTGTAAGGTCAAAACCATAGAAAGCAGAGGTAGCCAAAAAAGTGCAGATGGCAATAGTTAGTAGGAGATTTGTGAAGCAACTCATAAAGAGAGTTCATGTGAAGGATTGGTGTGGGCAACCTATTTATTAGATTCACTGCAGTTTGAAAAGCATATGTCCAAAAGTTGGAAGTTAGGGTGGATTGATGTAGGAGAGCTCTACAAGTCTCAACAATGTGACGACGATGTCTCTCAGTTGTGCCGTTTAACTCAGGCGTATGAGGAGGAGTAGTGAAATGTGTAATCCCATGTTGTCCCAAGAAAGTTTTAATCGCAACAAATTCACCACCATTGTCACTATACAGAGATATAATTTTAGTGTTAAAAAATGCTTCAATAAGAGATGTAAAACATATAAAGATGGATAATACTTCAAATTTCTTACGAATGGCATACAGCCAAGTATATTTAGAAAAATGATTAACAAACACAACATAATAACGAAACCCATCGACAGATGTAATGGGTGCTGGACCCCAAACATCACTAAATAGCAGTTGAAGGGGACGACTACTGGTAAGATGGGTATTGGAAAAAGACAACTTATGGCTTTTAAAACATGCATAGGACTCACAGGGACTCTGAGAAGTATTGCTACTACGAAGAAGAAAACATTTAGTAAGATGCTGAAGGATAGGTTTAGCCGGATGACCTAAAATATGATGCCAGTCTCGAGTGTAGACAGGGGTAGCAACATGGGCCGTATGGAGCTTCTTCGGACAGGTAAGGTATAAGTCATCAGCATAGGGCCTTTGCATTAGTACTTCCTTAGTCCGGACATCCTTGACTTGAAAATGAGTGGAGAAAAATTCAACCAAGACTCTGTTAGTATCGCAGAGCTTAGATATGGAAAGTAAATTATGGGTAAGGTTGGGAACATATAAAACATTAGGCAAGGATAATGAGGTAATGGGAGTGGGGAGAGTGGTGATACCAATATGTGTAATCAGTAATTCATTACCATTATCGACTAGGTAATGGGAGTGGGGAGAGTAGTGATACCAATATGTGTAATCGGTAATTCATTACCATTATCGACTACCAGTTGATCAGAACCATCGTATGGTGAGGCAAGAGAAAGATTATTAAGGTCATTGGTGATGTGATGGCAGGCGCCAGAATCAACGATCCATTTATCAGAAGGAAGCACTCTCGTCTTGTAGTTGTGATGTGTCACAGGTTGCTGGTTATGAGGACGACCATGAAGTTTGAAACAACGATATGTTGTATAGCCTGGTTTCTCACAATATTGACAAACAACAAAATAATGAGAATCACGGCTAGTTGGAGCCTATACCAATGGCTTAGAGACATCAAAACCAGAGGATATGCCGGAAGGTCGAGGTCGACGCCGCTGGTGGGATGGTGATTCCTGTGTTTGGTTGCGATGACGTTGTGGTGGCCAGTTAGTGCAATACCCAAGCAACGCCGTAGCGGGTGTGGAATCGGACCTAACTGTCCGTGTTAGATAGGCCTTATGATCAAAAGCTTCTCGTGAAGTTCCTCAAAAGAAATGGAAGATTCTCTTACCCGAATAGCTGCAACAATCTCCTTGAAGTCGGAGCCAATGCCATTGAGCACATGTATAAGGAGGTCAATAGCATCTAGACGACTGCCAATAATGGCTAATTCATCAGCAATAGTTTTAATCTGACGTAAGAAAACAGCTACTGATTGATCAGTTTTCACCATGCAAGTGAGTTTCTCCATTAAAGAAAAAATGCGAGAGCGAGACCAACTTGTATAGGTCTTACCAAAGATGTCCCATGCCTATTTAGAAGTGGTAACCGAGCTACATAACGTGACGATATTCTTAGCAACAGAGGAAAGAATGGATGCAATAAGGAGTTGATCCTGTTGAATCTAGTGAGTATATCCAGGATCAGTCACTGGTGGACACGGGAAAGATCCATCCGTGCAACCCTGAAGTCCGTAGCCAATAAGGAGCGTAGTGCTTTGCACCCGCCAGGCTGGATAGTTTGCACCATTAAGTTTAATGGAGGTAATATTCAAAACAATGAGAGGAGAGTTATTAAAGGGAATCATATTTACAGGACTGGTGGTGCCAAAGGCATCGTCTGGATTAGGCATGATGTAGAATAGAGGAAACCTTGGAAATCAGATAGAGAGGAAGGAAGATACACTCAACCAGGGTGACAAAAAAAAACTTGTCGTTAGGCTTCAAGCTGCTCTGATACCATAAAGAGAGTAATTAAAGATAATGAAATGAAGAAGAAATACTTGTGTTATTCATTCTCATCACATAGTATTATATACAAAGAATTATGTACAACAGCTAAACTATCAATACATAATAGAGTTTGTTATAGGTTAACCGTAAGTTGTTACAGACCAACAAAATCATTACAGAGAAAATGCTGTATACTGATATTATCCCTTAACAGAATCTTACAATTGGGAAAAGAGACACCGAGATCCTTTATCTCAATTTTCTCTCTGTTTCTCAATTGTTCGATCTCTACAGTGAAAAAGAACCAATAACTGCAAAAATGGTGAGCATTACAACAACTACTACAGCTAACGAGCCAGAGCAACAGAGCAAAGAGCAGGAAGAGGAAGAGAACAAACCAACCGTCGATGACGAGGCCAGTGGTGTTCAAGTCACTTCGATCATCAAGCTAGAAGAGGTCGTTGTAACCACAGGCAAAGAAGAAAAAGATTTGATTCTTGATCTGTGAGTAGTATCTACATAATCGTTCTCTAAACTCTATTTTTTAGGTTTTTGATTCACGATTTCTATTGCATACAACAAGTTTTCATTTAGTTCTCGGATAATGTCTATATGATTGGTCTTTGTTAATTTGTTTTCAAGTTCTTAACGTTTCTTTTATTAAAAAATTTAAAGGAAGGCGAAACTGTATTGATTTGATAAGGAAGGAAATTAGTAGCAAGAGAGAAGCGTTGGTAATGTGAAGCTATTGAAGCACAAGGAGTCTAGGAAAGTCCGACTTGTCATGGGTCAATCTAACACTCAAGATCTGTGAGGAGTATATGTATATTCGTTCTCTAAACTTTATTTTCTAGGTTTTTGATTCACCTTTTATGTTGCATATAATAAGTTTTCATTTAGTTCTCGATTAATGTCTATGTGATTGTTTTTTTAAATTTGTTTTTGAGTTCTTAACGTTTCTCTTCTTTAAAAATTTAAAGGAAGGCGAAACTATATCGATTTGATAAGGAAGGAAATCGGTAGAAAGAGAGATGCGTTGGCAATGTGAAGCTGTTGAAGAACAAGGAGTCTAGGAAAGTCTAACTTGTCATGGGTCAATCTAAGACTCAAGATCTATGAGTAGTATCTGTATATTCATTCTTTAAACTTTATTTTCTAGGTTTTTGATGCACGTCTTCTGTCTCATACAACAAATTTTCATTTAGTTCTCATTTAATGTCTATGTGAATTTTTAAAATTTGTTTTCAAGTTCTTAATGTTTATCTTCTTCAAAATTTTAAGAGAAGGTGAAACTGTATCAATTTGATAAGGAAGGAAATTAGTAGAAAGAGAGATGTGTTGGCAATGTGAAGCTGTTGAAGCACAAGGAGTCTGGGAAAGTCTGATTTGTCATGGCTCAATCTAAAACTCAAGATCTACACTCACCATCTCGGTATGTCTCTCACTCTCTTCTCTCTATGTATGTGTTTTTGTGTTTACAGCACTCACGAGTGAGTAATTTGTTTTCCATTAATTTATCATGATAATAATTGGTTTAACTTTTTTTTTGGTGTTACTCTTAGAAATGTTTAACTATGCTATATTTGATCTCATTCGTTTTTGTATTTTTTAATGCTTAATCTTGTGCCTCAAGATAATCGAAACTATTATGATGGTTCAAGTTACAAATCAGTGTGACCAATTCTTTTTCTTTTTTTTTTCAATTTTTATTTCATACTTCATTGTATTATGGACTTAATGTCTGTCTACGCATATTTTAGTTATACCATCAATTAATGTGCAAGAGCATCATGCAAATGATAAATCATGCGTATGGTATGCTACTCATTTTGTTGATGGGGGATTGAAGGATGAGCTTTTCTACATCAAATTTGCTTCGAATGAGAGTATGTCTTTCACTTTCATAATTTCTATATCTAGTAGTATCTCTACATTTTCATGCCGTATAAAGTTCTTTTTCACTTTTCCCTATGACTTCTTCAACTTTTATTCAATGAAATTTTGTAGATCTTTATTCATCCACAAGCTATTGTGGGATTGTTAAGATATATGTTATATGTCTAAGTAATTATTTTGGCATTATTTGTTAATTGGACATATAAGATATTAATTGGATAATGACTTGGATTCAAAAGCTATATGGATAATCTTCTAGTTGAAAAAGAATCCTACATTACATTGGAGTCTATTATCATGTTGATATTGAAATTTTATTACTGCCAAATTTGCAGATTTTGTGGATTGATAAAAGTGAAAGGATGAGGTTGTTGCGTTTTGGTATTTGGGACGTTGCTGTTGTGTGGTCAAAGTGAAACTCTTATTAGGTGAGTGATTTGTGCACATCTTAAATCTACAACAGATATCTATCTCCAACATAAGTGTACTGTTATAGAGTTGAAGTTATTGTGTGGCAATACCGTGGGTGTGCATGTGTGGCATAGTATGTGGTGTGTTAATTTCAATGAATAATATAATGTGTTAAAGTGAATGATGTGTCTAGTGAAACAATAATTGTAGTGCTGTGCGTTAATGGTTAACAGAGAAAGATATACGGCTGCAACATTACAAGGGAAAAGATAATGAAGTTGTTGTTGCATGGTGGAATAAATGTGGTGGTTATTTGGTTGAAGTGGAATTTTTAGTGTGTCAGGGAATTGTCACATCTCTTAATTACGGTCGAAGTCTATCAAATATGTCATTGTGCAAAAACCAAGTTGGCGTGCATGTGTGTTATAGAAGGAGTGTGCATTAATTGTTAATGAACAAATATACTGTGTTGGGTGTAATGTTTTGGTAGACAACTGAACAACGTTGGGTATGTGATAGATGTTACGGTGAAGAGTGAGCCACGTTGCAGTGAGTTAATGTGTGCTACGATGCAATAGCTTTGTGAGTGATTTTGTTCAGACGTCTTAATCTATTGTCTATACTTTCATATGGTTTAATTGAAGCTATTGAAGTTAGGATGGATCGTTTCAATTGAAGGATTATTTCAAGAAGTTAAACCATAGGGAACTTTTTCTTTTATCTCAAGTATATTGTTTTTCAGTTCTTAGTTGATTCAGTACTTGAGTTATTTTTTATTAATTGTTGTTTGAGTGAAAGTAGTTAGAAAAATCCTTTGACGAGGTTAACACGAGTTGGTTGTGTTAGTGGGTGTGAAAATCTTTCATGAAAAGTGAGGTTAAAAAATAGTGTCAAGGGTTGAGTGGTGTCGGCTTAGTAAAGCCTTTGGTAAATCTATTGTACTTCAATGAAAGTATTAAGCTGGGTTAGAGCTCCGTAGACGTAGGCAAGGTATGCCGAACTACGTTACTAAATTTTTTATGTTAATTTATTTTTTAGTTCTCTTAATTTTCTGATTATTTTGTTTGTTAGAAACGAATCGAAAGGTTGACGAAACTAATCCCCCTTCGTTTTTCAAGGATATACTTCCTCTAATGTATGTAAGGTGTAATAATTTTAACAAAAATGGTGGCATCACTTGTCATGCATTAAGGAAATGAGAGGAAGTAGCAGGGGTGCATGTTACTCCTATTCAAAGTAGCTATCCTAGTGGATAGGTCATACGTTTCCCAACTAATGAAATTCTGTGGAGAATTTCCTGAGGGGGAACATTCATTAAAACCTGTTTGCTTGGGACTTATGCGCGGCTTATAGGAACCACAAAAAATGTCATAGATTTCTTTTGTGTTTATTTGTTTTATCGACCTGAATTTGTCAAATCATTTTCTGAAATGAGATTAAAGTCTTATCATCTATAGTACTGAACCTTGCGCTAAGGATTTTTCTCAGTCACATGTTTTCTGCCTCTATATCTCATATAACTTTTTTCTAATGTTTCTCATCACAAGGTTCATTTGTTACTTTCTTTTAGATTGTAAAACCTTCGGGTAGACGATTCAGGGAGTAGTTGAAGATTAAGGAAAGAAAGAGGAAGGAAAAGATGCTATAGATGCTACTGGACAAACATGGTTATCAAGCTCTATACAAAAGAAAAACCAATGAGGCTATTTGATAACATTTATTAATTGGTAGCTATACATATCAGATACATATTCTACTAACTCATGTTGGTAATTGTAGGTTTACAGTGGGAAAACCCATACAATTGATGGTTGTGCTACCTTTTTTTGCAGGGATAAACTCTCACATGTCAAAAAAATGAGGTTATATTGGTTTCCTCCTTTAATTGGACATTTGCATATACTTTCTCTAATGTTTTATAGAGCCGATACTATTTGTATTTAGGTTGAATTTAATAAAGTTGCACAGTCTTTGACTGATGTTGTGGTTCTAAGCACCTAGAGTAAAACTGTTTTAAGTAGATTGGTTAAGGTTGGATTCTTGCTGTTGAGTTTGTTACAAATGTGTATTTGCATGTAGAAGTTATATGATTTTCATCATCCAAGCAGTCTCATGGACATTTTCTTCTGCTTGCAAGACAACGTTGCACTCATTGTTCTTTTAGAAGCCAAATTTAGTAATCAAGGAGTTGATAACCCTGGACAAAGACAGCTTCTCTGTGTTGTGAGTTATTTTATTATGATCAAACTACATGACTGATGATTTAATCATTGTATTATTTTCTTTTTACTTAATTAATGTTGCTTCTATCTTGCATGTTAAGGTTATAGCCTTTCATGTTTCTTTTCTGTTTTTGTTTTTTTTTCCTTTACAATTCTCAAGTTTCTTTTCCTTTTTCTTCTTTTTTCCTCTCCTATGGATATTAAATCCAATCAATGGTTAGTTTGTTGTCATGAATATAGGCTAATACACGTGTAAATGCCCAAGTAGATTTGAAGGATGTCAAACTTTGATAGGTATTCATCTTACTTTTTAAGATTTCTTTACTTAATGGATGAAAAATGTGGGCTTGATTTATCTTTCTTGATTTTAAAACTAGGTTACTACACTCTTGAAAGGATTAGAGAAAATAGCTACCAGTGCAGATATTCTCATGTTGGTTTATGGGGATTTTAATTGAGTTCTTGGAAGGTCAATTTACTATTTGGATAAAAATTAGCTATGTGTTAATTGTATATTTCTTTGCTATAATTACGCATGTTCCTTGGTAAATATGAAGTTGAACCTTTTGACATTGCTCCTCATGCACTTCTTGATATGGGAAAGGTGGATCCCCTGAAAGATTGTAATACGCAGTGCAAATAAAAAATGCAATTATATATTTATCTATTGCGTCGAATAATCATATTCATAATCAGAACAGGCAGAATAAATACCTAGAATGTGACGATTACTCGATATGGAACTTTGAAAACATGAAGCCTCTATGTACTCCACACCAAGAAATATGTCCCGCTTTCTACACTTGATATGACTATGGATAAATTTGTAGAACCCTTTCTTCAATAATAGAGAAAACAAATTCCTCAAACTTTTCTCTTGTTTATTTTTCTGTAAAAAACTGAGAATATTTATGTCGTTGTTTTTCTATCAACGTACAAAAACAAAGAAATCTATATTTCACTATTTACTATTTTGTTCACGTACGCTTTACGAAAAAACTGAAAGAAGAGCAAAGAGTTTCTCTTCTCTTCACTCTTTTCACTTCTAGTCAATATGGAAGAATGAAAGACTATATCGTTAACCACTTTATCTTTGCAAGTAATATTATATTGTTACTCTTTCAAGTCCTAACGTTTTCTCAAATAACATTTCATTTTGTTTTGGTTTTAAAAGTTAATAGCAAAAACACAACCACCAAGACGAAACCATCTAACGCCTTTTTTTAATAAATAATAATTATTATTTATAAGTGAAATAAAATAAAACTATTTTATTTTATTATTGTTTCTAAAATGAAATAAAATAGAACTATTTTATTTTATTCATTTATTTTGAACAAGAGAATTTCCAATATTAATTATATTTTCTGTGCTAGCAAAAAATATAATAATACGCCATATAAATTATTTAATAAATTATCTCATAATAAATTAAATAATCATAAACCGGAAATATTACACTCGTAAGTGTGTGACTACATAGGTTCATCACTAAGCCGGTAGTAATTAATCTAATTAATTATTAATCAAGGTTGGCATCTAGCAACACTCCTCAACGACCGAATAGCGTGAAGTAATAACTTTACAAAGATGGAACCTGGTTAAGGATAATGTATAATTACCTTCCATCATTTCAACTCCGGATTATCCTAAGGTATGGTTTAACTGTCAAACCTTATTAGATAACCAACTATGTTACCTGTCGATCATTAATGATTGGTGAATGACTTAGAAAACTCTTTTTCCTCACTCATTCAATCGCCCTAGCCAAGGTCCTAAAACAACCATTAAGATCAATGACAACATAGAGTTCAAACTCATTACCTATAGTTGATGGATCGCATCTTGACTCATCACCAATTAGATAGGTACTTAATTACATCCAATGATCATTCAACTAGCATTTTTACACACTAGGTGTCCGACATCAAAATATAATAAGTGACCTATTGATTACTATGATGATCTTAGGTCAAAGGAA
>JANSVA010000216.1:20720247-20736790 GCA_025504915.1 Erythroxylum reticulatum
GCATGCTTACATGAAACACATTATGTATCTGAGCCATTTTCGAAGGTAAGGCTAACTTATAAGCCAATGGTCCAATTATTTCATATGGACTAATATACCTTGAACTTAACTTGCCCTTCTTGCCGAATCTTAGTACACCTTGCCAGGGTGATACTCTCAGGAATACCTTGTCACCAACTTGATATTCCATATCTCTCCTGTGCTGATCCACATAGCTTTTTTTGTCTATATTGTGCCATTTTAATTCTTCTACGGATCAATTTTTCCCTATCAACAGTGTCCTGAATTAACTCTGGGCCTTCGACAATTCTTAGATCCTCTTCATCCCAATATAGAGGCGAACGACACTTCCTGCCGTACAACGCCTCGTATGATGCCATACCGATACTACTGTGATACTGATTATTATAAACAAATTCAACCAAAGCCACATACTGATACCATGCTTCCTGAAACTCCATAACACAAGCTCTGAACATATCCTCAATAGTCTTAATTGTCCTCTCACTCTGACCATCTTTCTGAGGATGAAAAGTTGTACTGAAATTCAGCTTGGTACCCAAAGTTGTCTATAAACTACCCCAGAATCTCGAGGTGAATCTAAGATCCCTGTCCAAAACTATGGACACTGGAACCCCATGTAACCTCACAAACTCATTCACATATTGCTGAGCTAACCGATCTAGTGAAAGATTCTCTCACTGGCAAGAAATGAGCCGATTTGGTCAGTCTATCCACAATGACCCAAATGGCATCATGTTGCCTCGGAGTCCTCGGTAATCCCATAATAAAATCCATCGTGATTCGTTCCCATTTCCACTTCGGAATAGGTAACGAATGTAATTTCCTTGCTGGAGCTAGATGCTCAGCCTTAACCTGTTGACAAGTTATGCATTTAGACACAAACTCTGCTACCTGCTTTTGCATACTAGACCAACAGTAATTTGTTTCAACGTATTATACATCTTGGTAGTACTAGGATGCATAGCATAAGCTACTAAATGTGCTTCCTCCAAAATCTCTTTCCTCAAATTATCAACGCTGGGTACACATAATCTTTGCTTTAACCTCAAAGTATCATCTCTCACTTCAAACTCAGAATCTGGATTCACTTTCAACTTCTCAATTAACTTCACTAAATCTGGATCTCTGCTTTGAGCCTCTTGGATTCTTTCAACCAAAATAGGCCTCAACTTTAAAGTAGCTATTAATGTATCATTCTGCCCCAAATTCAATTCAACATTTAGTGCTCTTAACTGAAGTAGGCTACGTAACCTTAATAACTGTACTTGTGCCACACTGCTATTAGACTTCCGACATAAAGCATCAGCTACTACGTTAGCTTTGCCAGGATGTTACTCAATGGTACAATCATAATCTTTTAACAATTCGATCCATCTTCTCTGTCTTATATTTAACTCTTTCTGGCTCAACAGATATTTAAAACTTTTGTGATCAGTGAACACCTGAAAAGTTTCTCCATACAGATAGTGTCTCCAAATTTTTAAAGCAAATACCACTGCAGCGAGCTCCAAATGATGTACTGGGTAATTAAATTCATGAGGCCTCAACCGTCTCGATGCATATGTTATTACTTTACCATGCTGCATTAACACACATCCTAAACCCTGATGCGATGCATCACTGTACACAACATAACCTCTAGATCCAGACGGAATAGCTAACACCGGTTCCATAGTCAACCGATGCTTAAGTTCCTCAAAACTCCTATGGCAATCGTCACTCCATCTGAAAGGCACATTTTTTCTCAAAAGTTTTGTCAAAGGGGCTGAAATCAATGAAAATCCCTCGACAAACCTTCTATAATACCCAGTTAATCCAAGGAAACTTTGAATCTCAAATACATTCTTCGGAGCCTCCCACTTCATTACAACTTCTATTTTCTTTTGGTCAACCTGTCCAGACACGATGTGACCCAGAAATCCTACTCGATCAAACCAAAATTCACACTTGCTGAACTTGGCATATAACTGTTTCTCCCTCATTATCTGAAGAACCAGTCTCAGATGTGCCATATGATTTTCTCTACACTTCGAGTATAGCAAAATGCATCAATAAAGACAATTACAAATTGATCTAAATAAGGTTAAAATACCTTATTCATTAATGCCATAAAAGCTACCGGAGTATTAGTCAAACCAAACGGCATCACCAAAAACTTGAAGTTCCTATATCTGATTCTAAATGCACTCTTGGGAGTATCAGCCCCAACTTTTTTCAACTGGTAATATCCCGACCTCAAGTCTAACTTTGTGAACACTTGAGATCCATATAATTGATCAAATAAATCATCAATCCTCGGCAATGGGTATTTATTCTTAACTGTTATTCGATTTAACTGCGGGTAATCAATGCATAATCTTAGGGTTCCATCCTTCTTCTTTACAAACAGTACCGAAGCTCCCTAAAGTGACACACTACGCCTAATGAAACCCTTATCTAACAACTCCTACAACTAGGTTTTCAGTTCCTTCAGTTTCACAGGCGCCACCCTATATGGAGGAATTGATATAGGAGCAGCACCTGAGACAATATCAATAGTGAACTCCGTCTTCCTATCTGGGGGTAATCCTGGTAGTTCAGCCAGAAACACATCCAGAAATTTTCTAACAACTGGAAAGTCCTGAATGGTTTGTTCATTCCGAGTATCCACCACGTGGGCCAGAAAAGCCTCACAGCCACCTCATATCAATCTCAAAGCACTCAGAAATGAAATTAGTCAGGCTGGCACTACTTGACTGACTCCTCAAAACACCACTCTCAGCTAATTAGGGGATTCAAGCACTACCTCTTTAGTATAGAAATTCATCACTGCCCTATGAGTAGTGAGCCAGTCTATACCTAAGATGAGGTCTACCTTTCTCAGTGGCAATATATCAAATCAGCTTCTAATTCTGCCTAATCAATCTAAACTATGTACCTTTTACATACCTCACCAATCACTATTGTGCTACCCCACTGGAGTACTCACTACTAATCCACATTTCAGTATCTCACGCTCACAATGCAATCTAGATGTCAGGTGTCGTATGATGAATGAATGTGTAGATCCTGGATCTACTAGTGCATATGCTTTAAAATTAAAAACATTCAACACACCTGCTACCATGTCTAGAGAGTTCTGTGCCTCCTGTTTGGTAATGGCGTAGACCTTGGCCTGAGATTGTGGCTGGTTTATCCAAACCTCAGTCCTGACATGGGGCCCTGCTGACTGAGTCCTACCTCTACCTCTGCCTCTCTGTGCAGGTCTACCAGCTCTACTCTGCTGAACTGTAGTCTTAATCATACTTCCTTCTCTAGCTCCAGACTGTGTTTCCAACATCTCAGGACAATATTTGATTTGATGCTCATATGAGCCACATCAAAAACATGTTCCCGTTATCTGCCAACAATCACCACTATGCTTTTTACCACAGTGCTCACATTCAGGCAATTGGAGTGACTGACTGGTAGGCACCTGGCCTTTGCTTTCCCTAGACTGAAAAAATCTACCTCTTCCTCGAGATCCAGATTGTTTTGATCTAGATTGAGATGGAGACGATCTGTTCTGACATTTTCTGAAGCTTATACCAGAATCAACCTGAGACTCATCTTGCCTCTTACCTCTAACCTCCTGTTTGTTCTCTATTTGACACTCTTTCAACAATTGTGTAATTCTGATTGAGGTCGCTCGGAGTTTTGTAAAACTGCTCAAGTTAGAAATGTTTATTCTTATTCTGATCTCCATATTCAAACCATCCTCAAATCGTCTACATTTTTCTTCTTCATTTGGGATCAATGCAATTGCATATCCCATTAGCTCATTGAATTTTATCTCATACTCTGCCACTGTGAGTCTGCCTTGCTTCAGGTCTAAAAATTCTTTCATTTTCTGATTCAAGTAAACCTTCGGCATGTATTTCTCATGGAACACTCTCAAGAAATCCTCCCAGGTCAAACTACAAGGTTTGATGGTACTGCTCGGAATGGTTTTCCACCACTGATATGCGAGACCTTACAAGAGTGAGATAGCATAGTCGAATTTCTCATCTGCATCACAGTCCATCTGGTCAAACACTCTTTCAATTCGCTCAAGCCACCCTTCTGCTTCATCCAGGTCTGTGCTTTCGTAGAAGTCCACAGCCCTTTGTTTTCTTAGCTTATCATATCTTTTTTCTCGCCTCACGAGAATTCTCAGAGGCATCTGAGAAAACTTAGGTACAGGAGACTCTAAATTGACTCCTACAGACTCCATGTCAGCTGACTCTCCAATGTGATCTCCTATGAAAGGTGATCTATAACAAACAATAGTTGTGATCATTATCAGAATATCTCACTGATTATCATATCTTAACTCATACTTGTCCTTAAAGATGCCAACCATGCTCTGATACCAAAAATGCAACATCCCACTACTATAAGGTAAATACCCGAATACCCGAAGGACATTCAAGTACATACCCTATGAAAATGGTATGTTGGAGCAATAACAAATCCAACTTACACATGACATCATTTAACGAATTTGAAAGTCACAAAATTTTAAAGATCATTCACTTCATTCATTCATAAAGCTTACACTGTTTCCATCAAACAAATATGTAATAAACCTTATACAAGTTCTAGCAAAACTACAAAAATAACAAAAGCTATATCACTTTTAGTGTCAGTTGACAGACCTTTAATTCATTTCTCTATCCAAAAGATTTCTTAAGTCCTGACTAAGGAACTACGTCTCCTGTCTCATACCTGAAAAGCCACATTGTAATTTTTGATCAGTTTTGCAAACTCCATGAGTGAACCATCATAGATAAATTCACCGGATTATATAACACATTACATATATCACAGATATTCATTCAAAACATATAATTAATTTTTAGATATTCACACAATATGGCATATCATATAATCACACAGTCTACATAGCTAAGTATAACAAATAGTTCATATCAATTTATCATTCATCTCAGCTTTACAGATCATTTAATGAAATTCAATCTTATAATGTTATATGCATGAGACTCAACATTCTTTCTTATTATTGTGACCAAGTACCTATCACATACTTATATAAATACTGGTCCATAGGGCTTAGTCAGAACAGAATCACGGAGCATAGCTCTACGTGCAGAACATATATCACGGAGAAAAGCTCTACATGGAAGTGCTTCATACTGGCAACTCAAGTCCCAACGCCTTTATCTGAGCATGCATTTTATGAAATGCAACAATTTTTGAATATCTCATATATCACAACCTTATTCAAATGCTCAGGTAAGATTTCACAGTCATCGGACCTAAGTCCGGCATTCAACTTTCGTTGAGAATCAAATGTCAAAATTCATATGAAAACAAAACACTCCTAATACATGCCCAACTATTAACTCCTCGGACATCAGGTCCGGAATTCAGAAACAACTCACAAATAGTTCAAACATATTAGAAGTTTAACAAATCAAATTAAATTCAAATCAAATCAATCCTAGGAAAACATCTAGGTTGACTCACAGAATGCTTTAATATGCTATTGCCTGGATAGTCCAGCAACGTCTGTTTGACGTCCACTTGGCTCCTCTAGAACATACACAACACATTCACAAATATCACATTGTTGCACAAATGTAAAAGTATTCCTTTATGCACATGTACTTATATAAAATATGCACAATGCATATTCAATGACAATTCCAGATATCTTATAGTTATTTTCATCATCAAATCAATTAGATATCAAATCCCTCATTAATATCATTTGGTACTTATAAATTGGGCCAAAATAAATCAACGTTAAATCAATTACATAACTTAATTGACCACCCACATGATTTTGGGTCTAACTTTGCATCATTAATCTGATAGGGTAAAAGACAAAATTAGGCAACACTTCCTTCTGGAAAGTTGTTCTCCATTGTCTTAAGTTTCTAAATACTCCATGATCATCCAATTTGATTTAGTATACCAACCAAAATTTATAACCCAAATACTTTAGACTGTTTTAGAGTTACAATAGAATTCTTACCTCAATTTCCAATCAAAAATTGGAATTCTTGGAGACAGGAATAAAACTCTATTTCTCATAAAATTTGTAGCCCTATGTCTCTAGTTTACTCCAAATTAAAAATTATTCTATTTGAATAACTACAGAAAAAGATATGGCCAAAATACTAAAGTATGTTTAAGTTGACAGGAAACTTCGCCGAGGCGAGCCAAAAGTTCGTCACACCGAACTTTCCAGATAGCAGAATTCTAAGACAGTTCTCAAAAGTTTGTCGTGACGAGCTAAATGTTTGTCGCAGCAAACTTCACTGGTCATCATCTTCCTCTCTCTACTGTAACTTTTCCATAACTCAATCTCACTTCAATATAACTCCAATACTTGCAAACAATTCCTCTAACTCATTTTCTTAACTCATAAGTACGCACACGATTAAAAAATCCAAGACTCACCCTTAACCATCTAACTTCATTTCAACTGATAAACAACAGACACAATGTAAACATGTTCTATTTCGGTTTTCTCAAAACTAGGACAGAGTATATACATATTTTCCAATCTAGAGTCCATTCAACGCAGTGTTAAACAATTCCTAATTCTCAAATCAATCGTCTAATTTATTCAACACCGAAACCTCAAATCTCTAACCCATGCATACATGTATATTTTTACACCATAAAATGAACATTATCAGAACTACTTACTGGATTCAGCTATTCTCAGCAGTAAGAATAACTCACAGACAACCATCAAGAGCAACTCAAAGTTCGGTGATGAACAAACCAAGCAGAAAATGCTTCAGATATTCAAAAACTACAGTAACTCTTCCTAATGTTTTCTTTTTAAAACATATATTACGTGGGTTCTTTACATGCCTTACACTTGTCACTACATAAGTAAGCCATATGTCATAAGTACATCACTGCCATGTGTCACTCTATTATTGGTCCATAATATCCCTAATTTTTTGAAGATTTCTAGAATTTACCAAAAATTTCGAAATAATAATATGACTCTCCAAATAATTTTTTTCAGCTCAAAAATAATTCACCAAATTTTCAAAATATCCAAAATATATAAAATTGTCAAATCACATTTAATACACTCTAATAAATCCACAATCTCTACTTATAAATCAAATTTACCCAGAAATACCAATGAATGCATGTACAATCATATGAATATGCAAAATAAATGTATATGTCACTATTATTATGCATTATGTGCATTTTCCTAAATTTCTCAGAAATTTCTCATAATTTACAATTATAGCCCTAACATGGGTAACAAGATGTTACATAACTACATCACAACTAATAAGATAAAAGATTATATTTATCTAGGAATGATCTATCAAATCCACGAAGATCTCCACTATTTTCATATGATCTTCTCATATGGTCTTTATCCCTTAGAGCTAATGTTTATCCTCTGTGGTCTTATTTACTACATCCAAGATCTCCTCATCTATATCAGTTAATGATTAGTCATCCAAGCTCAAAGCCTATTTTATTACACTGGTCCTATTCAATGCTTCCTCATGTCAAGTTCATTAACCATGATCCATCTACATATTAAATCCTTAATCCATCAAGAACTTAACCTTAACCAAGTCAAGTCGTGCAAGGTCTGAATCTCTACTAAAATTCGCACCAAGCTTGATCTAACTTGCTAAGTCACCTTGAAACTTTTGCATACCAATATGATACGTGTGATCCAGCTAACCTTCTACCTGATATTTATTTCCAGTATTCTTTTAGTCTTACATTCGAATCTTGCATCTTGTCAAAATTTTAAGTCAATATTTATCAATTTATGCGGATTGTCCATTTTCCTTACCTACTCACAAATATTTGCCTTACTTTGACATCTTTAGCATCAAATCTTGGTAAAGGCTTGTCAATGTTTGCATGATTCAGCTATTAGAACTTAGGATCTGACATCTAGCCACCAAAACCTAGTTGTCGCCGTCGCCACCATCTCTGACAACCATCATTCTCAATGATGGAACCGCCAACCAGCAAATGGCCAGTGATCACAACTTGGAGTCTCCGCCGATGTCCACAATAACAACTTGGAGTCTCTGCCCATGTCCACAATTACCAAACGTTGCTACAGTCGAAACTAGCCCACGGCCATATCAATTACAAGCCAACGGTCTGGAGCATGCCACGTAAATACACTGTGATCCATCCACGTCATAACTCATTCATAATTACGGGATAAGAGAAATTTTCGGCTTCGCAGTGGCGTCTCGTTGAGAGAGGAAAATGGCGCGAGCTCTGTTTCAGTTGAACACTGCAAGTGTAATGGCTTGTGTTAAAGAGACCAAGCATCACAATAATGGAGTTCAACTTCCAGACAAGACTCGGAACTCCAAAATTTTAGTACTTGGTGGTACGGGTCGGGTTGGTGGTTCCACGGCCACGGCACTCTCCAACCTTTGCCCTGACCTTCGAATTGTTATTGGCGGTCGAAACAGGTGAAATGAAGGGATACTCTGTTCTTTTTTTAACTTTCCTCTCCTTTTGCTTCTCACAAAGTGACGAGAAGAGGGCAAAGGAATAGAAACGAAGATTAGTATTTATGGGGGAAAAGTAGGGAGGTTAAGTTTACATTTTGATCTTCTGTGTTGTTGAGACTTATTTGGATAAAGTGTGTTAAGTCGCAGAGCAAAAGGTGCTGCAATGTTGAGTAGGCTGGGTAAGAATTCCACGTTTGCTGAAGTCGACATTGAAAATGAAGAGTCAATTGAAGCAGCTTTAAGTGGTACAGTAGTTCTTGGACTCTGCATTTTCTTATGGTTGGATGTTACGAAATTTTCATCAATTGTTGTTGTTCTTGCTCTTTTTGCTTCCGCACTTTTTTGAACGTTGATAGTAACCTTGAATTAGATATCATTAGAGAGTTTCTTTTACATGCGCGTTTGAGGGTCAATCAAAGCTTGTCATGATTCTTCTTGGCTTATGACATCATATTCCTACAGCATGCCTGCCGTCCATCTGATTTCCTTTGACAGTACTTTTCTCTTCCTTTGCATTCAACCATTTGATTATGGTTTTCTATTTTACCATGTCATAATTTCTTCATCCTTATGCTGCTATTCATTTATAACTTATTCCATGTCTTAATCAAGCTCTTCAGAACAAGGTAGTAAGTTACTTTGATCAATGCAAACTGTCTGACACAGCTCATAAATAATCCATAGGGGTAAAATCACAACCAAAAGACACGATACAAGTAAAATTGTCTAGAAGGTATCTTATAATTTTCAGGACTCAAATTTTGTGAATCAATCTGCAGACGTGGATCTTGTAGTTCATGCTGCTGGGCCATTTCAGCAAACAGAGAAATGCTCTGTCCTTGAAGCTGCCATAAAGACCAAGGTGAGGAAAGGTAAATGATGACAATTATTTCTGTCTAGATGTTTTAGCTCATTATTAGAAGCCAACTTTTGAAACTCTCCTTATGCCTCCCAACAGACAGCCTACATTGATGTTTGTGATGATATGAGTTACGCACTTCGTGCAAAGTCATTCAAGGAAAGAGCTTTAGCTGCAAATGTGCCTGCCATAACTACTGGTGGTATCTATCCAGGCATAAGCAATGGTATGTTCACGTTCATTATCACTATTCAATCAAGAATCACACTTGAATTTGTTGTAGAATAAGTATAAAATAGTATTAGGCTTTGTATGTGATACTAGTCTCTTCCAAATTTTAGGCAGCATACATTCGCTGAGTCTCCGGGATTCAATCCCCAAGTGATATTGCTCTGTCTTTTTTGCATTCTTGTTACATCTTTAATAATTGCCTCTCGGATGTGAAAGTGGTCATGCTGGAAGCTTTGGGTTCCTTGTCTATGTTGTGTTTTGATTACCTTGAAACTGTTGCTCATTTGGCTCTGATGCAAGTATCACCAACAAAGTGATCCAAATCCTCTTTGATATCGAACTAGAAATTTCATGAACAGCTGTGTCATATTGTACTTCCTAAATTTACTGATGACATCCTAACTTTAATCACCATAATGGCAGTGATGGCTGCAGAGCTAGTTCGAGCTGCAACTGCGGAAACTAATAGAAAACCAGAGAGGCTAAGGTTCTGTTATTACACAGCAGGTACAGGTGGTGCTGGCCCAACTATCCTAGCCACTAGTTTCTTGCTGCTCGGTGAGGAGGTTGTTGCATACAATAAAGGTAGGCCTCAATTGTGTATCACATCTATTATTTCCTTTCTTTTGAATGCAAGAGTCTTAACTAGTGATAGTGTTGTCAGGAGAAAAAGTAAAGCTAAAGCCATATAGTGGAATGCTCAACATTGACTTCGGGAAGGGGATTGGAAAGAGGGATGTTTATCTTCTGTAAGTTATGTATGAATGAAATTGCTCTCACAAAGCAGCAAAAATCTCCTGTATAAGTTTATAATACTAACTTATGGAGGAGCAGTCAGATTTACGCTGAGATCAATCAATTATGTGTTTAACTCTGCTTCAGTTATATCTTATGCAATTAAAGCATTACAATGTATTTGAATGTCCCCTTGTTCAAATTTACAACACTTTGTCTCACTAATATATAATTGCTTAGGTTAATAAGTCATGACAACTGTCCTTTTGGTGACGTGGCCCTTTAACGTAATGCAACCCCACCTCCAGCCATTGTGAAGCGATATGAATTTGAACACAAGAAGGCCTCAATAACCAGTTGGACCACCCCCTAAAGGGCGTCATGACAAAAAATTATGATTATTAGGTCTACACTTCCCTGTTTAGGAAAAGATTTGCTGCAATGTCCATGAATGACTAAACACCTCGCTATCTGGAAATTACTGCTCTTTCAATTTGTTTTTGATAGAGTTTGCCGTGTTAGAATGGTAATTTAAGTCTGGTTTGTGTGATAGGCACAGTTATTTTTGGTCTATATCTACCTTTATGATATTCTATTAGCCTCTTAGCTTTTAATATTTCTTTACCAAATAGATCTTCATTTTCAGGAATTTGCCAGAGGTACAAAGTGCTTATGAAATCCTTGGAATACCAACTGTTAGTGCACGCTTTGGAACTGCACCATTTTTCTGGAATTGGGGAATGGCTGCTTTGACAAGTCTTCTTCCTCCTGTACGTTAGATTTTTGATACTGTTGTGCCCCTTTTATGGATTTTCAGGGCATTTGAAGTATTTGTAAAGTCATCCACACTCAGGATCAATTAGTATTACTACTCAACCTTTAATTCAGAGAAAAGTTGATGGTTTGATGATTCGGTTGTTTCTATTGTGAGAATCAACTAACCACAAAATCCTACAGAAGTGCATGTTGAGGTGGTAAAAACCGACTTTCTCTTCCAATGAGTATCATCATACTGTGCGAATGAAACCCTTTTGTGCAACCTAACCATATTGAGATCTAGAAAGCAGATTTTATCGGTACTCAAAATTGAGATCAAGGATTAGGAAGGTCTAATGTTTGCTTAGTTCATACAGGAAGTTCTAAGGGACAGAAGCAAAATTCAACTGTTGGTTAAACTTGTTGATCCATTAGTCCGAGCAGTTGATGGGATTTCAGGCGAGCGTGTTTCTATGAGGGTGAGACAATGGAACAACCTGAAGTGGGTTTGTTTAGAATTGTGCTGTTTTTTAAGAGTGTTTTTTGAATTTTTGTAGAGAGTCTATCAAACTGTGAAAGAGTCAGGACCATTATCAAGTAAACGTTCAGCTTACTCAATCAATAGCCTGTAAATACTAAGATTTGGTGGATGGAAAGATTGTGATGGATTTACTGGTTGCAATTGAAATTGCCTCATACTCATACTTATCATTGACGTTATTATTTGACAGGTTGACCTCGAGTGTACAGGTGGGTGTAACACAATTGGCTTATTCAGTCATAGGAGACTCTCAGTGTAAGATACAAGTTTCTCAACCTTTGTGTTTCTTTAAGCTATGGAACCAAACTTCTAATGTCTACGTGCTTATGTGAGAGTGCTGATTGATGGAAAAGAATTCAAGAATAAATATTTCTGCCAACTGTAGTGCTTATGATTCTACCCTTTCAGCTCCGTGGGAACTGCAACGGCTGCTTTTGCCCTTGCAGTTCTGGAGGGGAACACACAACCAGGAGTGTGGTTTCCAGAAGAGGTATGCACAACAGCTGATTGATTTCCAGATACGGATTCAAAAATCTAAATGTTGCAAAACTGTGTTTATGTTTTTATCTAGCCCGAAGGGATTGCAGTTGATGCAAGGGAAGTTCTTCTAAAGCGTGCTGCACGAGGAACACTCAACTTTGTGATGAACAAGTAATGAAACTTGCCAACAGATTGGACTTTATTCCTTTAGTTGACCACGCTATTGTGTACATTGGTGACTAACTTTGATTTTCCTTTTCGCAGGCCACCCTGGATGGTAGAAACAGATCCTAAAGAGGTTGGATTAGGAATATATGTATGACCAACCTCAAAACGGTATAGAAGGATATTTCAATTTGTCATTCAGCTTCACCATTTACATCTGGGGCAGAAGTTTAAGAATCTGTTAAGCATTTGGGAGCTCTAAACGACTTGTAATTTACAGGACTTGCCTCCAAAGATCAAAGTCCTGCTAGGACCAGTCTGCTTGAGGAACGGGCGCGAAACATACGGACATGTTACTTTCTTTCCATTAAACTATGGAATATTAATGAAATTGTTCCCAAAAATTGTTTCTATAACTTTACACTTGGAAGAATTGCATATAGTTGTTCTCTTATCTTTAGAATTATTAGAATTTCCTACAAATGGCACATTGTGTTTTTCTTTATTTATTTTATGCTTGACTAATATTTAATGCATAGGAAACTTTAAGGGGAAGCAGGAAAATTGACTGTGTGGTTATACATGCAATTGTTTTGAAGTTGACATTGAATTATGTCTTAACTGTTAGTTCATCGAAAAAGCAATTTCATTACCAAGTTTCTTCATAAATTATATTTTTAAAAAATTTGAAACTAATTATTTTGCTTATGATAAAAGATATTAATCTCTTTTGTAGTTTAATTAATTATATTAAAATTCTGTGTCAAAAATTCATCAGAACTCATCATGTTTATCTAAAATTAACCTTTTCTATCACTATTACATAAAATTGATTATAAGTTAATCATATGATCGATAGACTCAAAAATAGAAGTTTAATATAGTTTCTATAGCTCTATAGCTTAAAGATGTGAATTGAAAGAAGAGACTAGTCAAATTATTAATGTTTTCGTGGATTATGATTTTTAAAAAACATAAAGTTTTTTCTTTAAAATTTCTTTTATTATGAAGTGACTTAACCTTATTTCAACTCTGTGAGATAATTTCATATCACTTTCTACTGTTTGATTGACATGTTTCCATTATTATCCTAGTACAGGATTACAAGTAGAAAGACTTATCGTTTTGCAATAGTATATGGATAAGTAGAGGTCATTCCACAAGGATAGTATAAACTACTATGTTTAACTCTTCCATTGGTTAATTAGGACTAAAAACTAAGTTAAACTAAATGAATTGAAAAGCCACCAGAAACCAAAAAAAAAAAAAAAAAAGAAAGATAAGAAATCAATATGGTATAACATTTAGAATAGAACCCCCCTAACATTATCTCGTATCCTTGATTCAATTATTTAAAGATTCCATCGATTGGACTAGCAAAGGCTCCTAGTTTAATGAACTATCATCCTTTGATGTATAACCACCTATCCCTTGATTGATTAATTGGTACATCTATTTGATTATAACATCTAACAATGCATTAAGTTTTGTGAAACTTCAATAAAGGTTATCTTAACTACAAGCATCACATACGTTTGTATCTAGTTGTTCAATCCTTAATAAAAGTACCTATGTCAATTCACAAATAGGCATTTTTGACAATGTCTAAATATATATTGTAATTAGATTTAAGCTTTTACTTATATTTGACAAACATTAAGATCAACAAATATATTTAACTAGCATACACCTATCTATTTTAAAACTAAAATCAAATCTTACGAAAATCAATTAGGGCTCTTTCTAACCTAGATATAAAAAATCTAGCCACTAATCATCCTTGAAATAGCAAAAAAAAAAAAGAAAGAATAACTCATTGCAAAATTTTATTTCGATTACTTTCTAAAAAAAGTTTTCTCCCGACGATGATCTTAATCTTCTGAATTAACCTGCTTCATTGGAATGATTTTGATCTTTGATCTTGATGAAGATGGCTACAAGATATGTTTTAAGGACTCTTTTTCTCTAAATGATTGCTACTATAATTACAAATTGAAAAGAAATAAAACTAAACTAAGGTAAACATGATCTAAGCTAAACATGTTTAATTAGGGTTCTTGCAACTCTATTTATAAGCTTATTTCTACGAATATAATATGGGATATAGTCGTGTCCTAGGTTATGTATCACATTGTTTTTTGAAGAGAGGAACACGGGCTTTGACATGCCTATATTCTAGGTTGTTTCATACACTGTATCTCTCGTTATGCAATATGGGCTCTAAACTAACTGTGTAAGAGATATGTCTTCTTCACTAATATTCTAGTGTGAAACATGTCCTAGCATGCTATTGTGTGCCAGATTGTGATTATTCTTCTAGCCATATATTTCGATCCAGTAAGGGACCCTAGCACATGGGTTAGCCAAAGATGAGTTTTCTTCTTGTTCTGCCTTATAAAATCCTTCAATACTTGACGAACATGATTCCAAAGCAACATTTCTTTAATTATCTAAAAAATAGATAAAACTAATTTGATCAAGGTATTTTGTATGGAAAAAATAAGGGTTGTTTGTTTCCCCTTTTTTCATGTTTCTTATTGTGGTTTTTCTAAAAGAAAGAGACAAACTATTAAAGAAAATTTATTTTGTTCTTGTTTTGATTTCTTGTTTTCAAAATAAAATAAACCAAAATAATTTTATAAAAACGCAAGTTTATGCTTGTGCCTAGTGAGAAAATTGGTTTTCAAATCCAAAATAATGTTTTTCCCTTCCATTTTCATTTCTCAAGTTGTTTTTTCACATTCATCCATTAATGTTGTTATTTCTTTTATTTATTTTTTTGACTCTAGGTTCTTTCATTCTTTATTCCTCAATTCTATCTCTGGGTTCATTTATCCTCTTATTTCTTTTCTGAATTTGTTTATTGCCCAATCTCTTCTCTAATATGATTTGCTCTTTCAGGTGATTTTAGGGAATAGTCTCGCACACCTATTGATTGCTGGCAAAGAACTTTACTAACCTTTGATACATGTTAGATTTCTACTTATATCAAGTAAGTATTTATCCTTATATATCTAGTTTTAACTAAATAGTTATTTATGCATGTTGTAGAATTAACAATTTTTTTATAATTGTTGATCAACTTTGCAACTTTAAGTTACATTTCCTTTATTTCTCTATATGGGTTTTCCTTATTCTCTTTTCTCTTTTGGATTATGATTCTATATAGTATTTGATAACTCTAAACTATTTTGTTCTTTTAGAGAGGTTGATTGAAATTATTTGCAGCAAAGCTTTCTAGAAGAGTTGGAGAGAACTATTCCTCTACTAGTTGTTGATAATGCCTCAAATTCTCCTATTTTAAAGCTTTTAGATATTTCATAGCATCTAAATATTGTATGTGAGGTGAAAACAACTATTCTTATAAATTGTAGTCATTAAAAAATTTAGTAGAATGTATAGGAATCCTTCCTATGTATGCTTAAATATGGAGCCAACCTCAAACTACTATAAAGTGGTTAATTACATGGTTGTCCATAGAGGACAGTAAGTACTGAATGACCCTTTTTGGTGTGTATGTATTCTAAGGTGGAGGAATCATCCAAATCTCTCATAAAAAGATCAAGTATCTACTGTAGGTAAGCTTTTGGGACTACTTGGGTTCCAATAAAGATCTCAGTTTCTATTATTGGTTTATGCCCTACAGCCAATTGCTTTGGTTGTAGTTTAGTGACAAATTATTTAAAAGACATATTTATCTTGTATATGTTTAAATGTGTATGATAAAGTCCAAGGAATAATTATACATTGCAAATGAAATTATAGTGAGATTATAATTATGAGATTCATATTGCATTTATGTAATATTCCTAAATGTTCCTAGTTATTGTTCTATTAAGATTGAACATTAATATAACGGAAAAAGACTAGCACGCGTTTTATTTTTCCTTATGAAGGAAGTAGTCGATCTCATAGGCTAAAGTATAAAGATACTTAAATAAACGTGTAGGTGCTTACTAGAGAACAAGTTCACTGAACAGATCCGATATGAGAAATCTATTTGGAACATTAATTGTATGTCTATGAAATTCTCATTGTGATGATTGTATAAGTGATCCTTTCACTTGAGGTCATCAAAGGTATCTTGTATGGGGATTTTTATGTTTTGATACTAGTCATGACTATTTTACCAAAGGTCGTTTAAACGGTAGTCATTGGATGTAGCATGAACTATATGGAGATAGTTGGATGATTAAGATAGGATTCACACCCTAAAGTAATTAGGGAGAATGTTCCATTGTTCTCAATTAATAT
>JANSVA010000216.1:20736890-20762701 GCA_025504915.1 Erythroxylum reticulatum
TCTAATTAAAGTTTAATTAAAATTAATATTTAATTTCAATTAAATTACTAAAACGTCCAAAGTTTATTATAAATTGGCTTGAGCTCTATGAAGCTAGCACTTCATGGTTAACCTTCTTTGTAATAGTTACAGAGTTCGCTCAACCTGTTCTGTGGATACAGTTAGAAGCCAGACACTTATGCGGCTACGATGGTTATGATGGATTGGTTTTGAAAACGATTCGAGGGATACAACAAGATAAATATCAAGTTTCGGAATAAGGTATGAATTAAATTTTCTCTTTATTTTGATTCGTGTTAATCATTTTATAGAATTAAATAGATCTTGGTTTTTGGGAAATAAAAAGTCACGAAAGAGTTTCGTGATTATTCCGCTAAAGTTTAGATTAGATCTCGACCCAATTTCCCAACATCTATAGTCACCATTATCATAAAGCAATGTAATAGAAGAGATGCTCAAGCAATTTATGACTTTTCTAAAGTCACAATTAAAACAATTATATAATTTTAAGAAGCTTGAAAGAACAATGCAGTTAAATAGTGAAAAAAATGATATTTATGTCCTTATGACATGTTTGCTTATCATAAGGTGTCCTTTAGATTATGCAACGATCTAGCCATTTTCCAACTTTTTATGATGACTATTTTCTATGATATGATGGAGAAATTGATTGAGCTATTTATGAATGAATTTTCAATTTTAGGTCTTCTTTTGATGTTTGTTTGCTTAATCTAAAGGAGGTGTTGTAATGATGTAAAGATTCCAATTTGGTATTTAATTGAGAAAACTGTTGTTTCACACTATAAGAAGCAATTATGCTGCAAAATAAGATTTCCAGACATAGGTCAAGGTGGATCGAGATAAAGTGGAAGTTATCAAAAGATAACTGTTGACAGTTTTATATAGAAAACTTTCAATACTGTAAGTATACAGAGTATAACATGTATTTCAAAAGGTATCATTCCTATAAGGATTAATTAGACACCTAAGAACTTGAATGCACCTTGTCTAAGGTACTAAAAGATTGATTGATTGAATTAAAAATAAATTTAATAAAAATTGAAATAACTAATCAAAAGAAACACTCTAATAAATATAGCTAGCAATAATTAGTCAAAGGTGGAAACTTAGGAATTATTTTATACTTGTTTTATCTTCCCTTTATCTTGTTGATTCAATTATGCTGATTTTAAATATCCTAGGGTTTTGATTACTCTCTTGAGATCTAATCAACTAATCCCAATTGAAATTGATAGTAATAAAATTTCAACCTCTTGATTCAAAAAACTACTTTTAACTATTCAATTGGATTTGAAACAATCCTAAGGATAATTAATTCACAAATAATATCTTTATTCAATTATTTATTAATCTTATATTTGAAGGTCTATTAAGCTACTAACACTCATTGTTCACCTTAACACAAGTAATTTGATTGAATCTCTCGATTTATTACCAAGTATAAGCATACCGAATATCACAAAGCATTGATATATCTATTGAATTCAACAAGAGTAAAGTTTAACAAAACATATTAGAAACAATCCCTAATATGGATTTAGAAACCCATATTCATATTCAACATCCAACAAAATGAGATATATGAATAGAAAAGAATGAAACACAGTTTGGTGTCTTGATATGGAAATCTGGAAAATATGGAGGTGCTTTTGATGTCTCCCCTTTGATCTCTTGGAATTTGATATGCAACCCACTTTTTTGGTGTTTTTCTTTTCCTTAAATACTTCTTTAGGTTTATAGGGTTGTGTCTAGAGTTTCCCTTACTTATTTTGTTTCCAAAAATAGCCCCAAAACTTTGAAAATACAAAAATTTTGCATACTGGAAACACCCTATCATGATTGTGCATGGTGCCATAATCTTGACTCTTGCTTATCCATCTTCTCTGTCACAATCATGCATGGAGCCACGATCGTGTTAGAGAGTTCATCCTCTTACCATGCATGATATTGCCATTGTACATGATCGTGGCTTCTTCCCTTCTCCAAATTCTTCCTCTTTTCTTTAATGTCTTATTTCCACTCACTATCAAATCCCTTTGGAACAAAAAATTAAGATCAAATTCTTACTCTAAACCATTCAAACAATTAAAACACTTAAAAAGAACACAATTCTAAGTCCTAAAAAATGATTATCATCTAAGAAAATACTTAAAAACACACTTTAACACCTAGAAAACATACTATAATATACACCTATCAACATCTCCACACTTAAAGCTTTGCTTGTACTCAACAAAACTAAATCAACAACAAACAAAACACAAAAACACATAACACACAGTCATGGAACAATGCAATAATGCTACAATGACATCAAATCTCATGAAATTAACTTACCTCAAATAACAACCACTTAAAAAGTGTCAACATATTTACTTATTCCATTTATGTTTAAGTGCTTGGATATTTGATCAATTAAAAAGAAGAATATTACCAAGTAATCCTTCATGAAAATTATTGTTATTTTTAAAAGATTAGTAGGTTGAATTTTATTACAAGCATCATTAGTTTAGACATTTTTTTAACAATCAACTAGTCTTTAACGAATCAAAACACCTTGTCATGAATATCCCTCGGTTACTTAACTACATTACTTTTTTTTATTTAGCTTGGTTATAGTGTCATTTTAGCCTTTTGACATGAAGAAAAATATTTTGTCGTGAATGTCCTAGGTTACACAACTATATCAAAACTCTTAATTGGCCACCAATTCTATTCTTAACCCAATTTTCTTAAAAAGGGCTAACAAAATAGTAATTTTATTTAACATTTTTTCATTTAGTTTCTTAGCCTACCTTATTTCATTTTAGTCATTCACTCTCTTGAAAGGGTACTAACGATGCTAACCAATTTAAATGAGTATAATTATAATTTTATCCAAACAAGTGTCATAAAGTGTCAAGAATAGGCGTCATATCCTAATTAATATGCATATTCATCCCAAAAATACTTAAACTATAAAATTCACAAGTTACTATGCCTTTACAATTTAAATAACCATGTCTAAAGTAAGCCAATTCCATTCAATTCATGTCATTGTCACATTCTCACAATGCACACATCATGCAACTGAATGTTCACATACTGCCGACCTAATCAAAAATTAACACAATGCAAATGCAAAATTCACCACACAAATGACATGCTAATGCATAAATATCCCCTCACTTGAACAATACATTGTCCTCAATGTGGAAACAAAAACAATAAAAAGAAAAAGAAATAACAATAAATAAAAAAGTAAGAGCAAGGAAGCTTATGGTGATCTTGGTGGCTATAGTGACAGAGATGGAATTTGAACACCTTGGACAACAAAATATTTAAGTATTTTCTTCGTTTAATACCGTTGTCGAAACTGATGACACAGTACCTCCTTCATTTGCACCTCTATAGTGTTCAAATGACCCTTCGTGCTTGTTATTTTCTTCCATTTTATTCAACATTTTCTCCCTACCTGCCTCTTCTTCCTCCTCTAATTCCTTGCTTGATGAGACTTGTTGGTGGTGTTGTGGCGATGTTAAATTGGAACTCACCTACCCTTTCTTGTGTTTAACTTGTGATTTCTTACCAATATTTTAGAGTTCCATACCATGTCACTCCAAGATCTCCACTCGTTGCAAATGCGTATAATTTGAAAACTCAGGAAATATAGGGGTTAGTTCATCAATAGGAAGACCATAAAAATGAGCTAGCACAGCGACAAGAAAACCCATGCCTAGATAGCTACTTTTCTTATTAAGCTAAGTAAATATTGTTTGAAAAATGTGGGTTGAGGTACAAACTTGAACCTTATGTTCCATGTACCAAAGGATAAATAAATCTTTTCATGGACACTTGTTACTTTGAGTTTTTGCAAAACTAGTTTAACGCATCAATTTATATAGTAACAAATGTTTAAGATTATGAATAACATTATTAAGTGCATTTTTTAAATTAAACTCATCCAATCCTGTTATTTTTCTTCAATATTTAGCAGCATGAAAGTTTTCATGTTTTTCAATAATTTTTAATTTTGGAAAACCATATACATCCTCCAATAACATCATAATCCACATTATGAGGTTTTCACACAACTGAAACCAAAAATTATCTAACTTTTGCAACTCATAATGTAAAATAGTGTAAAATTCAAGGGTCAATTCTTATACAAAGGATAATTCAAAGGTATAAATTTGTCCCATTGAATTCTATCACTTAAAGTCTCAACTTTTCCTTTCAAATCTAGATTTTTTAATATTAAAAAAGAAAATAACATGGTTCCATAATAATTCTTGAATGGATATTTTGGAATTTTTTACCTTCTTCTTACATGAAGAATAGAAAAGGAGCTCCAAAATCCTTGGCTAAGTCACGTTCACCACTTCCGGACACCTTTAATTTTCCTTTCAGATTTGAGCATTTTGCAATTTGCTTAATTCTTTTAGCCATGATGGAGAATAGAATCTATAAAAACAGCCAAAAAATATAGCAAAAAATAAAACCTAAAAATATGGGAGAAAGAAAGTGTAGATAAAATCTTGCAAAACCCATTTAAAACATGTGATTTTGTGTGGGAATCACTATATTTGTGTAGAAATAATGATAATCTAGATGAAAGATTCAAGAAAAGATTGAAAACAAGTGAAAGTAAAGAGAGATTTAAGAGAAAGGAGAGAGCTATGAAGGTGGTTGCTAGTTTAGAGAGAGAAAATGAGAGGTGGAAGAAGAGAAAACAAGTATTTAAAGGGTTAAGGTTTCAAAAAAAGAGTAAATTAGGTTTTTTTTAATGGGTCATAAGAGGGAGATACATTCTCATCTACCACCGTCGTGTCTTTAGCCATAATCGTGATAGGGAGGCTTTCCTTTTGCCAAGCACGATCATACATGGTGCCACAATCTTGGCATGATTGGAACACTCCATTTTTTACCATATTTTGCTCTATTTAGCAATCAAAATCACTCCAAAAACAAGAAAATAGAAAACCTACATACACAAATTTACAAAAAAAAAAAAAAACTAACTAACATAACATGCTAATTTTTGGTCATTAGCTTGACCATTCATCATTCAAATTTTGTTTAATGAAGTGAAAGGGAAGAAATTACTTCCATTTCTTATGAAAAGACTCCTACGAGATATGACTTATATCTTTGTCCATTCACCTTGAAGGTTTCCTTTTTATTGTTCTCTAAATCTGAAGTTATGTGCTTTAATACGTGGGTTACCTTGAAAGGCCCACTCTATCGTGACTTGAGCTTTCTTGGAAACAACTTCAATCATGAGTTAAATAATAACACCGCATCTCTTACCTTGAACTCCTTTCTTTAATATGAGAATCATGCCACTTCTTAACTTTTTCCTTATACAACTTGGCATTCTTATAAGCATTTAATCAAAGTTTGTCTAGCTCGTTTAACTATAGATGTCTCTTCTCACCTACTTGCTTCCAATTAAAATTCAAGGCCTTTGTTGCCTAATATACCCTATACTCCAACTCCACGGGTAGGTGAAAAGCCCTTCCATAAACAAGTAGAAATGGGGTCATACCAATTGGAGTGTTAAAGACAGTTTAATAAGCCTATAAAGCATCATCTAGCTTTTACACCAGATCCTTGAACTATTGACCACCTTCTACAATATTCATTTCAGCTTATAGTTGGTAACCTCCATTTGACCACTTATTTGCGAATGGTACAAGGTGGCAATACTATGGTGGACTCCATATCTCTTAAGAAGAGCGTTGAAAGATTTGTTACAAAAAATTGCTCCTCCATCACTAATTATGGTTCGTGACACTCCAAACCCATTGAACAACCTCTTGATGAACTTCAACATCACTTTTACATTATTAGTTGGAGTCTCCATTGCTTTATCCCATCATTATATGTAATCCACTTTGACTGAGATATAAGTATTGCTCATGAAGGATGGGAAAGGTCCTATGAAGTCTAGTCCCCACACATCAAACAATTCAACTTCTAGAATGTTAGATGATGGCATTTCATCTCTCATAGAGATATTTCCCACTTCTTGGCATCTGTCATATTTTGTAACAATGGCACGAGCATCCTTGAACAGGTTCGACCAATAGAAACTACATTATAATACTTGTGTCACCATCTTGTTCACTTTATAATGTCCTACATAGGTAGATTCATGACAATGTGTTAGTATGTCTAACATTTATTCCTCTGAAACACATTTTCTAACTAATATGTCAGCACATATTTTATAAAGTATTGGTTAATTTCATAAGTAATGAGTACACTCATACAGGAAATTTTTTAATTATTAATAAGAGAAATCAAGGGCAAGGATACCATCCATGACATAATTTGCTATATCAACATACCATGGTACCATAAGGCAGTTTAGCTACATTATGTTTTCATCAAGGAATCATTCATTGATGTCATCACTTTATCGTAATTCCCCTCCTTCAAGACATGATAGGTGGTTAGCAATGACATTTTTTACTCCTTTCTTATCTCTAATCTCAATATTGAACTCTTTTAAGTTCTACCTATAAACCTTTCTCTTTACTCTTCTCTTTTAGGGAGTCATCATTCACCAAACACTCTTAAAATAGGTTGCTTGAATTATAATTAGTAAATCCTCCCTCATTGAGGTATCAATCATATCATTACAAGAATATGAATATTTAAGAGAAGGATATTTAATAGCATTAGGTAAATTGAACTCCCTTCTCATATTACTAACACTTAAGGAAACCTTTCCATTTTTCACATAAATAACAACTCCATCTACAGTTAGGAAAAGGCTTTTTAAGCATGATGGGCATTTAAGTATCTTCCTCCATCTCTAAGACAATAAAATTAGCATGAATAAAAAACTTACTAACGAGTAATGATCTTCCAATTATAAGAAAATAGTTGTGGACTTCAAACCACATATCTTAAGCTTCTTACAAATGGATAAAGGAATATTAATTACACTTTCCCCTACATTAAACAAATCATAATTAAAATTCATATCACTAGTAATATATAGAGCAGAAAAACTACCAGGATAACACAACAATTATTACAGGGTCAATTTTGAGGTTAGTAAACTCAAGAATTAATACCCTGCAATTGTGATCAAATCTACACACTTGATCCGGTAGACGTCGCTCCCTTATTGGGTAACATCAATAATGCTGTAAAAGGAGATTAAATGAAGCAAAATATTTTTCTCTCATAAGAAATGAAGACAATATGATATAACAGGCTATTTTATAGAGCAAAAATATGTGAAACATATAAGAGAAAAGGAACCAGCAATAATGGATTAAAAAATGGGATTGTATTATAAAATTTTTGAAGTGACAGTGCACACCACACTTTTGGAAGATTTACATTATATTAATATCCATCCAACCTTAACAGTTTACATAAATATCGACATTAAACTGATTTTGGATAGTTACAAGGTAGTTTATAATCCAATAATAAGGGACATTAGGAATGATACGTGTAAGACATACACATTACTACTTGCATTTACATATAATTGTCTATGCCCTTCATGCATTTACGTTAGAACACATACAATGTTCATGTGCAACCAACGTCGTCCATCCAACATTGTAACACCAACATAACACCATATAACCAACTAAAACACAATCTGTCCAGTAACGCAATTTCGTGTTCCAACATCTTTAGTTTTTTATGGCTACTTAATTAAAGGAACAAAAGGGATCTTACAACACTCCTCAAATAAAGCTACAATTTCAGAATCCCCAAAATTTTTTTTATTATATCATACCTCCTTTAAAAAATTATCATTTAAGGGCATTTTTAAAAAAATATGCAGATATTAATATATAGATTTTGAAGAACTTCAAAAAAATTTCAAATTGTTTATCAAGTTTAACCTTATTTAATATTTTAAAGAAGGACATGGGTGGATTGTATAATATAAGGGCATCGTATTTAGGTTCCTAATCTTCTCCTCTTTGGTCTCGCTTTTCTCATTAGGTATCTCACCCTCTTTGTATTTCTCATTCTCAACGTCTCTCACATTAAGGTTCTTTAATAGCTTACTAATGCTCAATGTCATATCCTTGCGAATGCTCTTTAGGGTTCTCAAGTTGGCCAAGAAGTTGACTAGGTGGTCTAGCAATAGAGCTAGCTTGTTAGACAATTTAGGCTTTTAGCTTCTTATTATGAGTTTCTAAGGTGTTAACCTTAGAAGTAAGCTACCTAATTGCTTCAATGAACCCCTCATTTTGTTTGGTCTACTAGAAGATTCTCAATTAAATACTTTAAATTAGACTTTTGAGGAGGGGGTTAAAGGTCCTTGATTGAAAACTAATTGATTGCCTAACATTATTTTGAAGAATTCAGTTAGATTTACACCCATAAAATGTTGTGCTAATTTATCAAACCAAAATTGCATGTGTTCCAAAAAGGATTATTTTTCAGGACGGGATAATTGACATAGTTAATATCTTCAACTAATCAATAACGGAAAAAGGAATTCCCTAAAAGATAATCAACAACTATATGTCTTAATGATCCATAAATATCAAATTAAACAATAGATTCTCCAAAATAATTTATAGTCATATAATCAATTTTTTGATAAAGCGTTAACCTTAGTAGTATGAAGATTCAAAGCATCAATATCATACTCACTTGGAACCTTCTTTGGAATGACTCCTTTACATAATCATTAAAAATGATTTTGACCTATATCCTCCATCAAGTTGTATTCTTTATCTATATTCTTATTCATAAGAGCACCACTAGTAGTAACATCAACTAAAATCTTGGTATTGTATGTCATCTCATTGCAAAAAGTTTGAATAGTGAACCAGTTCTTAAGCCTATGATTTAGGCATGATCTCAATAGTTCCTTGCACCTCTCTTAAGTGTCATAAAATAATTTACCTTACCTTTAATTAAAATTTGTGATTTCATTTGGAATCTGAGTAGTTTTCATAAAGGGGAAATACATAGCAAGAAATGTTTAGGATAGTTGATCCCAATTCAAGATAGATCTTGTTTGCAAAATTTTCAACCATGTTTTTGCCTTACACCTTAGTGTAAAAGAGAATAACCTTAACTTGATGGTATTGGTAAGACACTATTAAGCTTTAGGATATCATAGTACTATAAGAATATTGAGAGATGAAAATTTGGATATTTAGTTAGAATTACTCTAAACTAGATTTGTTGAACTATTGAGAGGAGAGAAGGTTTTAGACTAAAGTTTTTGGCTTCAATATTTAACCTTGGAATTCCTAAGCTAACCCCTTAAGCAATTAGTACAACAAAATCTTTCAAAAACCTAGTATTTCTTAGCCATCTTTGCTTCTTCATCCTTTATTCATCTATTGACTTTCTTTCTAATATGTAGGTTCCATTTGATTTAGAGATGTAGTTTAATAGTATTCCTAAGATTTTTGGATAGTTAAATACAAGATATCAACTGTGAATGAGAAAATATTGAGAAAATGAAGCAAATAATAATGAAACACAAGAAAAAATCTATTATAATTAATTTGTTAATTAAATCAATATTAACAAATAATAGTCCTTAACAATAATGCCAAAAACCTGATGTTTGTTTTATTAACTACAAGCGTATGGTGTAGTTGTAGCTAGCACTAACAAGTACATGTTAATCTCATAAGGACTAGTTATTAATTACTAAGTCCTTATAAGATTAATTATTTAGACTATTAAACATAATTAGTTAAAATAAAATGAATGAACAATTATAAAACACCAAATTAAAATAGTGATTAATTATAGAACAATCTATAAATAAATTAGACTTATGCAAGATATTCCCTAATACTATACTATATTTTGACTTCCTGGTTTAATGAATCAATCTAGTTCTTTAGACTAGGAAGGGCTCCGAAGTTACAATTATACACTCTCTCAAGCAATATATTCCCTATCATTAGATCTAATTAATTTAAACATCTTTCTAATTAAGACAAACCAAGAATGCATTAATCTAATTCATAAATTATTGTGATAGGTTTATCCTAACTTAAAAGAATCATACAATTCTCTCTCTCGAGTAATCCATTTAAGCCTCACAATTTATGTTATGATACAAACATACAAAATATATCTTAATATCAATGTATGAATCTAAATGTTTAATCTTCAATTTTTGTTTCTTTAATTAAAACCAATGCATGAACATGAACTCTTCTTAATAAAAAATAAGGACCTCATTAAACCAAAATATTAATTTAAAATGTCACATCATACAATTTATCCTATATAAATCTATATCCCAATTACTTTATTAATAATCAAGAAAGAACAACTAAAAAACAAGGAAAAACAATGGATAAAGGAAACATATCATGAATCTTTAAATTCATGTTGAATCATGTTGGAACTCTTATTCCTCTTCTAAGATTGTCTTTCCCTTTAATCTCTAGATATTTGGTTAGCTCCTAATTGACTTTTTTTGCTCAAAAATAATTTGTCAAAAAAACTCTCTTTATTGTAACGACCTCTTCTTCCGATAAATTAAACCTTAAATTTTATGCACAATATAGGCCTAACATAGGATCATGTAGGCTTTTTGTTGCATTATCTTCCATTTTATAAATTTTACATAATTAACCATCATCAACATATGGTTGAAAAAAAGACTGTGTTATCACCATGTTTGTGAACATAGGCTAAATATGGGGGTATGTTGGTTATGCTTGAAAAAACAAAATTACCCTTCTTATAATATGGCCTAAGCATAGTGAGAAGTAGGTGTTGTGTTCCTAAGATGAAAGGTCTCCTTAAGAGATGGAATGAGATATGGATGAACCCCGTATTGTGATGTTATCGAGTTCCAGTGCTTTGTTTAAATCTTTTAAACTTTCTCAAAATTGACTGAATTATTCTCCGAATTCAATCCTTTTGCATAAAGGGGCTAGAATAAGACCTATAACAAAATATAACTCATTTTGAGTACCAAGTCATATAAAAATACCTAAAATACCCTAAACATAAAAAAATCATCTTAAAAGTAAAGTATGTTTAGCTTCCTTAAGCGTACATTGACCATATACCAAAAATTTCCTCCTTTTCTTATAGACTTATAAAATAACCCAATTAATTTGTTTTAGGTATGTAAATGAGCTTAGGCGCTTGATTTTTATTTTCCTTCTTTTTAACTCACTTCCATAAGGGTTTACTCGTTCAACTTTGTTTCATAAAACAAAATTAGTCACTATTCCCATAATTACCATAAAAGGCCATATTATATAAGTAATATAGGTTCGTGCTATGATAATGAACATTGTGATTTTGTTTCATGAATGCATTCATTATTCTTTTACAGGTATATGAGTGATAGGGATCTCTATTTTAGATAAAGGATTTAAATGGTCTCATAGGTAGTGAAGAGAACTAGCATAATTATATGTATAAGATATGCTTCTTTGATTGTATTGATGCTTATGAGGAGTGTCAACATGTTTCATGACATTATGCTTAGTATAAAGCCTAAGATAATATGAGTAAGATTAGAATTTGTTATGTGTTTTTTATAGAATGATTATTTTTCGTTAATATTTTTTAGTTATAGTCCTAGATTGTGAACCATACACAAAAACATGAGATTTTTTTTATGATGAGATCTAGTAGATGTGGCATGTGTATATGTTTTATATGTATACTTAAATATGGATGCTCTATGTTTGCCTGTCATTTTAGGCAATATTTCTTCAATGTACAAATGCTTTCATTTTAAAAAGGTAGTTTTGGTGATGGAAACACTCTCATAACTATATCTAATTTCAAGCCTATTATTTTAACTCTTTTGATCTCCTAACATGTTTTCAAATTTCTCACTTCCCTTTGTAAACTTAGAAAAATTGTCCTTTAGGGGATAAACCTCCTTTTTCAATTTTTTGTTCTCATTCCAATTACACTATGATTATCAGTAATGGTTGCACTCTTAGATGCCTTAATGCTATAAAATCCACTTTATATCTTTTCACTTTCACCTATGCATACATCTAGATTCTTTTAAGCCTTTTTAATCTTGGAAGATATTTTTTAAAATATAATTTCAAGGCTATAAATATATTCATTATATGTTAAATCAACATCACTATCTAATCACCTTTGAAGTTCTTTCTTTTTACAGGTTCTCCTTCATTAAGAATGTTTTGAACAATTTAGTGATTAAGGCAATGTCCCTTAAGCACTTTCATTATTTTATGTCAAGATGCCAAGAACTGATAGAAAGAACAATTACAGAGGAACAAAATCAAGGAGAGTAGTAAAGAACCGCTATGAACTTCCTAAGACTGGGGTAATGCAAATCAACATGGATCAAACCAACACTGCTGAGTATGATACAAATCGATGTTCAATTTTATGCACTAGCCAATGAGGATCCTATCATCTAGCCAACTTTCTAGAGATTTGTGACACTTTAAGAAATAATGGGTTATCGAAAGATGCAACCAAGATGACAATATTTCCTTTTACACTTGAAGATCGAGCCAAGGTATAGTTGAACTCTTTTAACCCGAGAATGTCAAATTTTCAACAAAGTGAAGGGAAGTTTTTATATGAAGCATAAGAGTGATTCAAAGAATTACAAATGAGCTATCCATATAATAACTTTGCCAAAGGTGTTCCTTTTGTAAACATTCTATAATGGAGTGAATCCACCCATATAGGACACCATAGATCCAGCAGTTAGTAGGTTTTTAATGAGGAAACTGATTGAGGTAGCACATGATTTGTTAGAAGAAATGAACAAAAAACAACTATTTGATAGTTATAGGTTGCATAATACTTTAGTGGATAGTTTAGCATTTGTTTAACTAATAAATTTAATGATTAGTGCATGTTTAGGTTAAGATTGTGTTATTCAGTTAGATATTTGTGTTTTGAGTGTTTTATGGGTTAGAGCATGCTATTAAGCTTAAATTTTGTGTGATTGGGGTGCCTTGATGTTTTTGTTAGTGTTTCAGATCAAATATTGAAGAACGAAGAGAATTCAAAAGAAACTTCCAAGTAAGTCCTAGGGCCACGATTGTGATAGAAACCTGATGGCCTGCCACGATCGTGATAGAAGCCTGGTGGCTTGCCACGATTGTGGCCTCATATACCATGATCATAACAGAGAGCAAAAATTAAGTGTCTCGATCGTGGCCTACATAATAACAAACGCAGACCGACTTCTAAAATGTGAATTTTCAAGAAATATTTTAGACTTTTGGGCACAGATAAACCCTAATGTTTGCCCTACATGGAAAAGATACATCAAGAAAAAATGAAGACCTAAAAGGGAGCTCCAATTTCTGCCACTTTGGAAAATTCCAAGAAGAAAGAAGAAGAAAAGAGAGAAGAGGAGGGAGGAGCGGGCTTTTGCTGTTGTTGCTTTCCTGAGCCATCCCGATCCCATCCAAGTGACATTTTCTTTTCATCTTTGTCATTTTTCTTCTTTGAATATGTAAGATGGATATGATGTTGTTGATGGATTTGAGATTGATGGTGACGCTCTAACTTTTCTTTAGGGATTTAAGCTTGATTCAATGTTAATAGATTTTTTTGTGTTAATTCATTTGGGTGATGTGATTATTTGTTACAACTTCATGCTTCAGTAATAAATCGAGAGAGTGAATCGAATGTAAAATGATTGAGGTGGTTAATGAAAGTTAAATGACATAATAACGCATGCAAGTAATCAAATCAGTAATTATACGAAGAGAGATCTCATATGAGACCCGAATGTTTATTAAAAGGCTTAAAAACTGATTAGGTTGTGGGCTAATTGTTAATCGAGAGCTGACATTTTTGGTACTTGAATAAATTAGGGTGACTTAATTAGGACTCGAGAGAGAGTAATCTACTCTTCGATAGTCTAGAATCGACATCGCATTAACACAACTAATTAGGTTAACATTGATGATAAGATAAATCCATTTTTCATAATTTAGTAATTTTCTTGTGTGATTCCCTATAGTGAATTTGCTGGTGCTCAATATTCAATTTATTTTTTGTTAATCTTACTAATTAACTTTCTGTCAATCATCTTCACGTGTTTAATTTTCTGTGTAGTTTTTATTTTCATTTTAATAATTATTTAGGCCTTATAATTAGATTAGTTTGACAACTCTTTGAAGGATCAACACCTCATATACTACATCCACAGCCTGTGTGCTTATAGTATATTAAGGGTTTGAAATAGAATAAAACTTGCCTTAACAAGTTTTTGGTGGGTTACATTATATGTATTATATGTTTTTATTTTGAATGTAAAATTTTCATATTATATGTTAGTTTGTTGAGGATTGCATGATATAATTCATGTGAATGTGTCAACGGATAGGACTTAACGAATTCGATTTAGCTTTGAACATAGTCTTTTAAGTTGCTAAACTTTATTAGCTTGAGAAATTAGTGTTCTAGGTTGCTTCGGTTAGATATGCCTGTTAATTAGGATGCGATGTTAGTTTATTCACTTTAGGAATTTACCACATTCATTTATAATTTTAGGCTAATCAAATAAGTACCACCTTTAGTATCTTTTTATGAGAATGATTAGCTTAAGACATGAGGTAGGCAAGAAAAAAATGTGTTCTATAAATCTTAAATAAACTATTATTCTGTTGGCCCTTTTTGAAACAAATTGAGTTATGAATAGAGCTAGTAGCCAGTTAAGAATGTGATGTAGTTGAATAACCGGGGGGACACTCATCACAAATGTTTGCTTTCATATCAAAAGGCTCTAATGGCATTCCAACCAAACTTTTAGTAAAAACATGGCCTAGTTGAGTAATCAGGAGACATTCATCATAAATGTTTTCCTTTGTGTCAAAAGGCTAGGTTAATATTAATAAAATTAACAAAAATTATGTGTTGTTTAATAAATCCTACTGATTTTAGAATATCTTGATTTATTATAAAAAGTCATTTAAGGATAGTTATAATTTTGATTGACTAAATAATTATCAATGTGTGTGTGTAAGTGATACGAGTGAATGAATGTGACATTAAGTCCTGATTAGTATGTAAGTGATACGAGTGAATGAATTGGGCAATAGGTCTTTATTAGGATGTATAATTTAGTCTGAAGTACTTAGACACATATTTTTCATGTTAATAAGTTAGAACAACTTGAAGGATTGTGTTTATAGTTAAATTTGTTTCGTAAAGTTCAATGTCATTACACCATTATTGCATATGTGTGTTTTATTGTTAGGTGTGTTTTCTATTTTGTGTTTTGCTGATTTTGGTTTGCTTAAGGACAAGCAGAAGTTTAAGTGTGGGGATGTTGATAGTTGTAGGTTGCATAATACGTTAGTGAGTAGTTTAGTATGTATTTAGTTGTTAAATTGAATGATTAGTGTGTGTTTAGGTTAGGATTGTGTTATTTACTTAGATATTTGTATTTTGAGTGTTTTATGGGTTAGATCGTATTATTGAGCTTAAATTTTATGTATTTAAGGCGCCCTTATGTGATTGTTAATGTTTCAGATCAAACATCAAAGAATCGAGAGAATTCGGAGTAAACTCGGAGCAAAGCCCAGGGACAAGCTTAGTGGTTTGCCACAATCGTGACCCCATATTCCAAGAACGTGACAAGTCCACAATTATGGCCTACGTGATAGCAGACGCATAATAGCTTCTAAAACACCATTTTTCGAAGGATATTTTAGAATTTTAAGCCCGAGTATACTCTAATAATTGCCCTAAATGGAAAAGATATATAATGAAAAGAATGAAGACCTAAAAGGAAGTTCTAATTTTTGCCACTTTGGAAAAACTCCAAGAAGAAAGAAGAAGAAGAGACAGAAGAGGAGAGAGGAGCGGATTTTTGCTGCTTTTGCTTTCATTAGCCATCCCGATCCCATCCAAGTGATATTTTCTTTTCATCTTTGTTGTTTTACTTCTTTAAATGTGTAAGATGGATATGATGATGTTGATGGATTTAGGATTGATGATGGTGTTCTAAATTTTCTTTAGGGATTTAAACTTCATTCAATATTAATCTACTTATTTTTATGTTAATTTATTTAGGTGTTGTGATTATTTTTTGTAACTTCATGCTTCGGTAATAAATCGGGAGGGTGAACCAAATGTAAATTGATTGAGTTGGTTAATGAGAGTTAAATGACCCAATAAACCACGTAAATAAACAAATCTGTAATTATATAGAGAGTGATCTTGTGTAAGCCCTAGTTGTTCATTAGAAGGCTTAAAAACTGATTAGGTTGTGGGTACCTTTCGATAGTATAAAATCAACACCACATTAGCACAAAAGTGATTAGGTTAGCATTGATGATAGGATAAATCCCTTTCTCATAATTTGGTAATTTTTCTTGTGTGATTCCCTATAGTGAATTTGGTGGTGCTCAATATTCGATTTCTTTTGTGATAATTTTACAAATTAACTTTTTATCAATTATTTCACATGTTTAGTTTTCTGTGTAGTTTTTATTTTCATTTTAATAATTCTTTAGGCCTTAGAAAACTTATAACTAGATTATTTCGACAACTCCTCTAGGGATCGACATCTCACATGCTACACCTATAACCTGTGTGCTTACAGTACATTGAGGGTTTTAAATAGATTAAAACTTACCTCAACACTATCTATAGACAATGAAAAGAAGTAAACAACAGCCAACCTTTAGAGATCAAAAAGGAGTGCTTGTTATGGATTTAGTGAAAGTTTTGTAAGCTCCAATGTCAACATTAACCAAACAATTGAACAACCTAAAAGCCAAATCTTCCACCCCACTCAAGGCAATTCAGCATAAATGTGAACTATGTGGACAAGAAAGCCATATCTTAGCTGATTGCTTCCTAATGGGAAATAACCACATGAAGTAGCTCAATTTTTTAAAAGTATAATATGGTCAGAGAGGTAATAATTCCTACTCTAATACTTACAATCTTAGGTGTAAGAACCCCTAAATTTTTCTTGGTCTAACAATGTAAGAAACCCAATGAGAGCATGAGGATCACTAGAATTTCAGTAAGAAAGACTTGGTTCATTAGAGTCAAAGATGAGAAAATTGATGGATGTTTTGAATTTAAAATTTGTGAGCTAAGATGAGCACTAAAAGAGGATGGAAGTTAAACTCAACCATATCATGAAGAATAATGCTTCTTCCATCTATAATTTGGAGTTTCAAGTGGGCCAACTAGCTAATACATTGTCTACATGAAGTGTGGTGAGTCTACTAAGTAACACAGAATCAAACTCAAGGAAACAACTAAAAGCCATCATTCTTAAAAGTGGGAAGGAGTTAGGAGAACCAATAGAAAAGGAAGTTGAATCCGACCAAAGAGAAAATCAAGAGAGAAAGGATAGGAAAGAAGATAAGAAAGAGAAAACTCCTTATTTCATTCCTCCTCCATATATACCAAAAATTGCATTTCCACAGAGGCTATAGAAGAATCAAATGGAAATGCAATTTGCAAAGTTAATGGAGAAGTTAAAGATATTGCAAATTTCCTTGCCCTTTATTAAAGCTTTAGGGAGCACACTTAAGTATGTAAAGTTTCTTAAAGACATCTTATCGAATAACCATACTTAAAAAGACAATCAAACGGTCTCTATGATGGAAAGTTATAGCTCTATAATTACCAACCATATGCCCTCAAAGTTGAGAGATCCAGGGAGTTTTACTATACCCAGTGTAGTTGGTAATTTAGAATTCTCTTCATGTTTATATGAATTAGGTGCAAGTATTAGTTTTATGCCTTTGTCAATTTCCAATTTCAAGAAATTGGGGCTTTTCGCTTGACACAATCTTAACTTTGAGAATTGCAAAACTTTAACTTTTCTTTATCATCTTGAGGTGTGCATGGATTGCTCCTTATCAAAGAAACAAACTCATTAGTAGTACCTATATTTTTTATCATCAAAAAATTAATTGAAACCTCTTTTGATTTAATAAGTTGGATATTTAAAAGTAGATCCATTAATTTTCTCACTAAAATAGGTAATTGGATGGTTTTCTACATTAAAATAATTGTAGTATCAATTCTTAATAGTTCATATTCAAACTCAAAAAATTTTAAAAATTTATGCAAATCTAAAAAGGAGCAAAACATAACATTTCTTTAATTAAATTAAAACTATGATCTTGCTCATCCCCTTACTTAAATCCAACATACTTTTGGACAAATATCAAAATCATTCACAAACTTCCTATATAAACTATGAAAAATTCTCACATATTTTGTAGATTTAGGTGAAGGTCACCTTGAAATGGCCTAACCTTCTTCCCATATACCTCTATCCTTTTCATACTAAACAAAAAATAAAAAGAAATACTTTATCCATACAAAATGATAATATGTAATATTTCCAAAATTTCTCTAAATATAAGATATATTTTTATATTTTATGTTAGATTTTTTTGTCCTTAGGGACAATTTTGTCTTTGTCTCATAGTGTTGGACAACATTAATTACATTTTTGTTTCTAAATAAATTATAGATTGAGTTGCGCAATTTGATCCAGATAAAGATAATAAAGTAGCCCAATAAATGATCTAGATTAATGGGTCGAAGTTTGGGTGAAAAATGGGTACCAATTAGCGTGGACCGGGTCCATATCGGCCTTGTCATGGGGAAACCCGATATGGAAGCTATATAAAGGTTAAGGTCTACTACAGTTGCTCATATCAATCGAAAGCATAAGGAGTCCCTGACCCATTAGGCGAGCTTTTGTATTGAGAAAACTGTAGAAAGGCCTAGACCACGTGTCGAAAAGCACTTTCCGTAAAAGTCCCAGGAGATTCGAAGACATTTGGAACTCAAATCGACATTAGAATTAGAGATGGAACCGAAATCTAGGTATTCCATATTACTTTCATTTTTTATCCTTTCATGTAGATCCGGGATACGTAATAAAGCTTATACTACATGTTACATATGGTATCAAAGGGGTTACTTGATCGGATTGCCAGAAAAGAAGATTTTTCGATTTTTCATATCATTTAATTTTCCTTCATTTTTGATTCATTTTTGACTTTTTTTACGTATATAATTACGTAAAATTATACGTAAAAGTAGTATATATAAGGCTAGCTATGAAAAACGGGCCAAACGGAGTTCACGGCATCCACCTCTAGCATCGGAGGAGGTGAAGACCGTCGGGCGCACGCGCCCCACTCTGCTACAGTACGTGGGAGCCCCCACGTGCGGTCAACACGTATGATGCACACCCCAATCGTGCGTTGACACACGACTCCATCGGGCGAAGGACGCGTGTCGCTCATGTGTCACACGTTTAACTCGTGCCTGCGCACCGACACACATGGAATGACAAACACGTGCGTGCCACAGGACCATCCAGACCGTCCACATCTTATACATGTGGCACCGATGGATGTAAGACACATGGTGGCGCGTGTTATGCACGTTCTGTACATTAGCCGCATGTTTGCGTGTGACGCTCACGTGCCAGATGTAGCGGACGCACGTCGATGCTGACATGTGTCGTGTAAGTGCAGTTGCATGCCACATGCATCGATGTGGCTGTCCACCTCAGCGGCTGACATCATACTGACGTCAGTTGTATGATCTAGCTATAGTGTTTAGAAAATCACAAAAATTCTAGATTTCCCGTAAGGATGCCCCGGGGTGTTTTGGTTAGTTTCTAGGTCTAGGAAATTTATAAAGTAACTTTTTCCATTTTTCTGAATTTATTACATTAGTAATAAATTAAAGTTTAACTCCAGAAAAAGGAATTAAGGTATTCTGAATCTGATTTCAATTGAATTTTCATGCTTCGGATGTCATATGAGAGATATACATAAGGTTCTTGTGTCTCGGGTCTCATATTCAGTGCTCGGGATTGCATGACAATCAATCAGAAAAAGAATTGAGACATTTTGAACCATTTTTTATTGAATTTTTGTGCAATGAACTTGCCATAAGGGAGATACATGAGGTTTTCGTGTCTTAGGAGGTCGATTCAGTATCCAGTGACGCAGGATAGTCACTCTACTGAGATTTTTCTTTTACGAAAGTCTCAAATGAAGTTTTCGGAGAATGTCTTCAGCACGAGTGTGTGACAATGAGTCAGTGCATTCAAATTTTTGCATTTATTGATGATGTATTGTCACATACGGTATGCCCATGAAGAATGTGAGAATAATATAAAGATGTATCCCTTGTGTTTACGAACTTTTTGATTGCTAATGAGAATGTAGTTACCAAAGTGGCCTTTCAAGTCAGTATTTTGAATTGTTCTGCTTGTATGTCGGGGGATGTCTCTGATTTTATGTTTGGTTATTTTGCCCAAAGATGTTGGCCTTACACAATATTTTGAGATGCACATAAAAGCATTAGATGGAGGAAAGCTATTGCTCAAGTGATCTATTCACCCAAAGGTGGTACTATCATGAGAGTTGAAGGTTTGTACTCCAATCACTTTTATGTGTGGAAGTCTAATTGCATATATTATGTATTCAGTCCAAAGGTGTTTTATAATATGTGTGATCAAATTTTCTGTAAAGATACTATTCAATGGCTTTTGTATTGCTGCTGTCCTAAATTAGTTCTGATTTAAAGATTATCATTTTGAAGTCACCTTTTCAATCAACAAAATTAGTGTCACCATTGAAACCCTATCTGGTTTCAATATAAAGAATTAGACCGAGGATGTATTGAAAGTTATGGAGATAGCTGTGGTTGATATGACCATATAGACGGGTAGGCCATCTCTACTTACATCCATTAGCTCGACAGCTCATAAAGCAACATATGAAGCCTGGGATTAGTATAACATATTATATCTGATGACCACTAAGAAATCCATACCTAACGATATGCAAAGTGGACTTCTGGACACAGACATAGTGAAGGAATTTCTTGATAATGTCTCCTAAAGATACACAGTCTCATCTAGTGTTGAGACAAATTCCTTGATGAAAGTATTATTCTCCATAAAGTATACAGGGATAAAGGGGAGTAATGGAGTACATATCAAGAATAATTCATATTCACAGTAGGTGAAGATATTGAGACTTCAATGCTTTGATATCCTACTGTGTTATTGAGGTGGAGAAACTCAAGTTTTGCTACTCCTACAGTCCTCGAAGCAGCTTAAGGGAAGACATAGATGAAGCCTATTAAGCTCAAAGGTAGAAAGTTCAAATCTTCTCCATATGTTGACATTGGCCAAACCAGTTCTGGTAAAGGTCCCTAGGACATAAAGAAACTAGTAATATGAGATTTAAAGGAAAGACTGTGACCATCAGGTTATTCTTTGGCTTGTCAATTATGAATCTAATTTGCGATAATTGCATTAAGTATAAGTGGCTATTTAGTGTAACATCTGATCAAGGTGCTTCCACAATGCAGTAGTTCATATCCAATATAAAGCCAAATAAAGGGAAGGAGGAACTAATGGTTCACAGCAATAAAGAGGTGGAAGTAATATCTATAGGGGATGTACCTATTGAACTTTATAGTAAGGTTCATTTTATTTTTACACGGCACATTTTACATGTGATCTTGTGATCAATTTCGGACACTGAAGGTTGACGGTTTGCATTTAATACTTATGTTGTACAGTTGTTGTTTAATGAAAAACATAAAGGTGCAACTTTCTTGTCATATGGTTTGCATAGAATGTGTCTTACCTTGAATTAGATATATACTTCTTCGTATCTTGCTAAACAAGTTGTGAAGGACCTGATGAATGAGAAGTCATACATGGTGTGACATAAAAGTTTAAGCCACATTTCGAAAGCTAGGTTGAGAGATTGATCAAGAAAAGTAGTTCTTAATTCTATATTAAGATGATCTAGAAACATATGTTGACTATTGCAGGGGTAAATTGACTAATAAGGACATTGAGGTCAACTCATACTTCTAACTTGTTGAGTCTGATATATAAAGATTTTAGTAGACCTTATATAATTGTATTGTCCAATTATGAAAGTATTCTGACATTTATTGATGATTATTCCCATCAAAGTCATGTGTTCTTACTTAAAGACTGAAGGTTGAGAACCAGTTGGAAAAATTCATTAAGATAGTCAGCTTTGACCGTGGAGGAGAATATCATGGCAAATATGATGTTTCAGGACTTTAAAAGGTTCGTTTGCTAGATATATGGAGTTAGTTGGAATAGTGACTTAGTTCACTATCCCGAATAGTTTTGAGCAAAATGGTGGGTTATTAAAAGGCATAACTGCACCCTAAAGGACTTAAATAAGTCAATGCAGAGTAGAACTGATTTACCTAATTATCTAAAAGTTGAAAAACTCAGCCTTTCACACATTCGTGTAAAGGGCTGCCCTACTGAGGTAGTATAATCCTTATAAAGAAAGATTGCATGCTCGTTCCCCTCATTGCTATTTAGTAAAATATCTTAACCACTTTAGGGCTATAAATTTTATTATAAAGAAGAAGGGACAAGAATAGTAGAAAATAAACAACTAAGTTTCTAAAATACCATGTCTATGATCTATGATGATGGTAGGCCCCTTGACCCTTCGAATGATAGCAGGGAAGAAATTACAGGTATCACGTACCCGCGACTCATACAGTTAGATCTGATGGATCTAGATCTTTGTATCATACCTGTATAGGAATTGGAACCCATACCTGTACACATAGAGGTTCTTGGAGGTACAAGATCTAATACAGTTAAGTAAATCCACTAGATTGAGACGACTTGCTATCCCATCTGATTACATAGTATGTCAGGTGTACTAGACTATGTTATTAGACATATTATAGATCTAGCTACTTTTACAGAAGCTGTTTCTGGACCAAATGCGGATGGGTGGTGGGATGCGATGAATGACGAGATGCAAGCCATGAAGCATAGTAAGATCTAAGAGCTAGTTAATTTGCATAAGGAACTGCAAATTCATCAGCTGTAAATAAATTTTTTTACACCTAAAGGATTTCAGGATAAAGTTCAACAGTTTATGGGCTCGCTCAATTGCTTATTGGTTCACTCAGGAAAAAAGGCTGACTTTGTGTTACCTTTTCTCACGTATCCTCATAGGATATATTTTGAGTGATAAAGGCAATTGTAGCTTATAATGATATAGAGTGACATCAGATGGCTGTCAAAACTACCTTCCTAAATAATGACCTTTATGAAGTGGTTTATATGTTACAATCTAAAGGGTCCTGGGATCCAGTAAGTACTAAAATGTTTTGCGAGTTATGCAGATCAATATATGGCTTACAAGAAATCTCCTAAAGGTGATACCTTACATTTGAAGAGGTTATGGCCTCTTCCAGCCTCATGGAAAGCAAAGTTGAAAAGATGCCTATACTATGAGGTCGAGGGAAGCAAAGTTATCTTCCTATTACTGTATAAGGATGATAAATTGCTCACATCAAATTACTTGACCATGTTGTGTAAGGTTAAGCAACTTTTAGGCAAGAACCTTGACATAAAGGACCTTAGTATAGCATCTTCTGTCCTAGGTATTCAGATTCACCGGGATAGATCTCAACACTAATCAGACCTCTTAAAGAATGCATACATTGAGTATGTGTTACAAAGGTTTAATACGATTAATTGTAAACCTGTTGTAGCACTTGTCTCTCACAGTGAGAGATAATCATTGGAATAGTACCCAAAGAATAAAGTAAAGAGAGAGATTATGAGGAATGTTTCGTATTCTAGTATGATGGATAGCCTGATGTATGCTCGACTATGTACTAGATAGGATATTGCATTCACTGTTTGACTATTTGGTCAATATCTGGTTAATCTAGTTATAAAACTTTAGAATGCAGTCTAGGGAGTGTTGAGTTACTTGAAGGAATTAAGGATTATATGTTGACATATAGAAAAGTCAACAAACTAAATCTTATAGGGAATTCAGATTCAAATTTAGCTATGTGTTCGGATGATCGAAAGTTCACTTAAGATTACATTTCAAGTTTGCAGATGGTACAATGTCGTAGAAGTGCGTCAAATAAACACACGAGTAACTTCCTCAACTAGGCATGCAGAGTGCATGCTAAAGGGCTGCTTCGTAGATGGTTTAGCCCATGAAATTTGATTTCTGAGTTGTCTATGGTCCATTCAGTAGCTAGACCCATTTGGTTTTACTGTGGTATTCTTCTTACAGTGTTATTTAATAACAAAAAAGAATATCACAGGTTCATAACATTTAAGGATCAATTATTGATTTCTAAGTGGTCTGTGGTCCATTCAGTAGCTAGACCCATTTGGTTTTACTATGGTATTCTTCTTACAGTGTTGTTTAATAACAAAAAAGAATATCACAGGGTCATAGCATTTAAAGATCAATTATTTGGTCATAAAGATGTTGATACGAAAAGGTGACATTAAGGTTTGAAGCATTTAAAGACTGAGGAACTGTGAGTCGATCCTTTAAATAAAGGACTTCACCCACTTATGTTTGTAATATAAGTATACAGTATAGGTATTTTGACATCCTTAGACACTGTTAGTTAGAGGGATCGCTATGTTGGCTCCATGTACATTTGTACATTTTAAAGTATTATGATAGTATGATGGTTCATTGATAAAGATGATCATCGTTTACCCTCATTAATACGTGTTATCATACATTGTCATAATATACATAAAGGTCTGAAAATTTGTGTCGATCTTAAGCATTTAAAGGTCATTGACCATATATACAAATTGACCTTGGCTTATGTCATTTAGACGCATATAGTTTAGCATAGATATCTAAAAAGTTTGACATGACATAGGGAGATATAAGTTTTTAATCCCATAAGGGTTCTCTAATGCAGTTTAGCATTCAGTTGGAGAACATAAAGGTTTTCTCCAATGTTGTTTAGCATTTGTTGGGAGGAAACAAGTTTTCTCTAATGCTGTTTAGCATTCGGTGAGAGAAAATTGGATTTCTCTAATGAAATTTAGCATATGCGGTTTAGCATAAAGTTGGAAAAATCGAGACCTACAAACGAAGATGATACAATTTAGATCATAAAGGTATCATTGTAGTTTGCCACATTCCATTTTCCTATTCATGTTAGTGAGGTATTAGGTATTCGTGATTGTATTGGATCTGTGTCAAACATGACACATGTATCTGATACTCTTCAGTATCGAAAGCTTTGTAGGACAGAATAATAGAGTTTCATTATCTTTGGATCAAATGTTTTGTTTTTAAAACTTAATGGACTAATACAGTAGCATGGCTTAAGAGAGTTTTTACACTGATTTTAAACTAGAGTCAACTGCAATTAATCCTTGTCTAAATGGGAGATTTTTAGACTTTTTTGTCCTTAAGGACAGTTTTGTATGTCTCATAGAGTTGGACAACATTAATTGAATTTTTTGTTTTAAAATAAATTATTAGTTAAGTTGCGCAATTTGATCCAGATAAAGATAATAAAGTGTCCCAATAAATGATCTAGATTAATGAGTCAAAGTCCAGGTGAAAAATGGGTTCTAATTAGTGTGGACCGAGTCCATATCAGCCTTATGATGGGGAAGCCCGATATAGAAGTTATATAAAGGTTAAGGTCTCCTGCAGTTGCTCATATCAATTAAAAGCATAAGGATTCCCTGACCCGTTAGGGGAGCCTTCGTATTGAGAAAATTGTAGAAAGACCTAGATCACGTGTCGAAGAGCATTTTCCGTAAAGGTCCCAGGAGATTCGGAGACGTTTAGAGCTCATAATCGGCATCGGCATCGGAATCAGAGATGGAACCGAAATCTAAGTATTCCACATTACCTTTTTTTATCCTTTCATGTAGATCCAGGATATGTAATAAAGCTTATACTAACGGTGCCGATCTTGGGGGCAAGACTATAGTCGGCAAGTTTTCGATATAAAACTAACAATTCGTGACCGACTGCGGTTCGTTTGCA
>JANSVA010000216.1:20762801-20781966 GCA_025504915.1 Erythroxylum reticulatum
TCTGTAATCATTACTTTTGTTATTTGTGAGGTTACACGTGCAATATATATATATATATATATATACATATATATATATATTGCACGTGTAACTTAAAAGAAAAACTTCACATAGACTATATCTATCTTTTAAAAGGTTAAACAAATTGAATTAGGAAATTTCTTAAGTTAAAACTATTTATTTTTTATTCAATCTTGCTCAACTAGTTAAGGATAAGTTTGTGTACTTATGGACCTTCTCAAGGCTTGCATCTTAACGGGACTTTTGCTAAAATATTGTTGTTATTGTTGTTATAGTTGTATCCAATCTTACTATTTCTTTTAATACTACCCTCTATGTCATATATTCTTACTCATTTTTCATTTTTCAATCCTTCCAAGTAAGCTTTATTTCTTACAATTCTTACTCTTATTTGACCATGTTTTGTTAATTTTATTCAAAATCATTTTTAATAAAAAAGAACCTTCTATTTGTCAATTGACACATCAAGACAACTTGTTTAATCAATAATTAATATCCATTAGATCACATTTTTAATTTTCTCTCTTGTTTGATAAATCCTTATATTTTTACATTAAGTTTATTTGAAGATAATTATATTTGTTTTTCAATTAAAATTTTTATCCAACAAATAAACTTATTTATGATAATTTTTATTTGTTATTTGCAAGTATATTTTTGTAGGGTTAATTACCAAAAACTCAAACTTTCGTCAATTTTTTGATTATAACTCGAACTATAAAAAGCAGCAATAAAATGTACAAACATTTATTTTTTTTCAATTTTAGCCTAAACTTTAGAAAGTAGCAATAAAATGCTCAAACTTTAAAATTTTTTCAATTATAGCCTGACGATAGTGTTTCTGTTAAGTTTGTTGAAGTGATTTACCATGTGCTTTAGAAACCTTAATTATTAATACACGTCAACCAAAATTAACACAACAAATGAAGATTAATGAAACGACGTTATTTAATTACATAATTAAAATGACGTCGTTGTTTAAAAATAACCTAAATCATATTATGCAGTCTCGATGACCTTACGCCTTAATTTCAATCTTCTCTTAATTTTTAGTTTGTTCTCTCGATGTTATCACCCTTCGATTTTTAGATTACGCAGTCTCAATACCCTTACACTAAGGGTATCAGGAGAACAAACTAAAAACAAAGAGCTTACTAATGTAGTATGTTGTAATGTGAAAGTGGCTTGGGGCGTTAGAAGAACAAATAGAAAACAAAGAGTTGAGGGCGTTAGAAGAACAACATATAACGTCAGGTTAGAATTGAAAAAAAAAATAAAAGTTTTAAAATTTTATTGCCACTTTTTAAAGTTTGATTTTATTAATATTTTTTAAAGTTCAGACTATAATTAAAAAATTGACAAAAATTTAGGTTTTTTGGTAATTAACCTATTTTTATATTATAGTAAATTTTATTATCCTTCAAGCTTTATGCTTGTATTTAGCCTAATATGTAATATGTAGTACTTTTCTTTTAGTTATTTAACCTAAATATTTTCTTGTAATGACTTGTTTGATTTATTTATTTACTTGTCTTCTTTCTTGTGTGTATATTTATTTACTTATTTTATCTTTTCTTTATTCTTTACCTTGTCTATTTTTATTGTAATTTATTTTATTACTTATTTTTATATTTTATTATACATATATTAATTATTATTATTATCATTATTATTATCTTTTTGTCATCATATGTGTCAATAAAAAATAACCAATTACTGGACTGCTTATAAAAAGTGAAACAACCCGTGACAATGTGTTTGGTTAATTATTGTAGCCATTATTTGTTTTTAAAAGTAAGAATAAAAATCAGGTTTCATGTGAAGTATGGACGTCTAGGCCTTTGGTAAAAGATTTTAGAAACGTTTCTTACTAAAATTTGCTTACAAGCCCATCCTGATTTTACTGTTATTTTGCTTTTTAGTCATTTTAAAGGTCTTAAATTCTATCCTGGAAGATTTGCTTGTTAGTCATTAGAGAGCAATGGTTGGGTTTAATCGAGCCATTGTTCTTTTAGGCTATTTTCTGCCGACTCTGCTAGGAGTTGTCTCCAGGTTCGATACATTTTATTTTGGGGTGATTCGAATCATGTCAACGCAATTAGAAATACGCTCAATTTGGTGTTGGATTTATCGAAAATAAAAGCAGCTCCAAGGAGGAACTTTACAAACCCAAAAGATGCATCACAATCAGTTTGGATCGCCAGCGTTGTCAGTATGAGACACAGAACTACCTAGGGTTAAATTCTTCGAGGGATGAAGGGTTCAGGAAACCATGAATTCCAATTTAAGATCTTTTGCAAAGGGAGGTGATTATGCTGCCTCATTTTAGAAAGAAGTCACGGAGGCGGTTAACTGTCCCATCGAACTGCAATTGCTGCAGGTGGATTTGCATTTAATCCAAATAAGATGGAGACATTTAATCGGGTGATCGATAACTTTGATGTGACTTTGCCTTGACAACCTGTGCAATGAGGGTGAAATTGGCTCCATGTTTTGTGCGGAATGAATACAAGAGCATAATTCGATATTTAGCCCGCTTGCTTGTCAATAAGAATTTCAGACAAAACTTTGGAAATAGGAATAAAGGGAATTGTTAATATAAATAAATGAAAGTTTTTACTAAATGTCATTGTGCAGGTCTCTCGTTTCCCCAACCCACACCCTCAAAATCCCTTGAATTGAAACCAGAGGCTTTTTAGGGAATAACAACAAACATTATGGCCAACGCCGACGCTGAGGCAGTGGACTTCGAGCCCGAAGATGACGATTTGATGGACGACGACATCGATGCCTCCCCTCTCGCCGCCCATCTTCCCAAGCTCAAGTCCGCTATCACCGGCGGAGCATCCTCCTTCTCCTCCGCTCCTAAGAAGACTAAAGGCCGTGGCTTTCGCGAGGAGGCCGACGCCGACCGCCAGACACGCCCTGCGGTTCGCGATTTCGATTCTCTCGGCTCCGATGGTGGCCCCGGCCCACAACGATGTTAGTGTCTGTTTACTTTACCATTATCCTCTTCGATCAATTCGGCGGTTTTTTTAAAAATCCTAGATAGAAGCTGATACATGTATTCGGGTTATTTTTGCATGTTTTTCGTTTTCAATGGGATTTACCACATTTTTTTATCTCAAGAGTTAATGAATCACAAACACTTTGAAGTTTATAATGGGAATGTCAACGAATTTCCTAACACATTCATGTGTATACGGATATAATAATTAAATTTTGCCGATAAATGAACAATTGATTTAGTGTAGTTGTATCTTTGGTGAAAACTTGGTATTTTTGTGTGCGTTGCCTATCATAAGTTTTATTCACATTTAGGAGTCGTAAGACTACATCCATTTTGGGTTTTACAGGTTGAGGGAAGTTTCTGAATAAGTTCAAGGAGAATCGATAGCCTTGGTTTTGCCCAAGTCTTACTTAACTAGTTTACTGTTATGATTCAATCAACTCCTGATTATGTCAATCTGTCATCTACCAGTTCTGCTTTGCATCCTGAGCCTTAACGGGATACTTGTGATGCTTTGATGGAAAATGGGAATTTTGTTGTTGTTGACCCTTATTTGTTAACAAGACAGAGTTTCTAACATGTACCTTCGAACAAGTGATAGCTGTATAATTCAGTAAAGGGCCTTTCCTTTTCTAGATTTTGTCCTTCTAGTTAATCTTATTGTTACTTATTACCAACATCCTGCAGCCATTGAGGGATGGATAATTTTGGTGACTGGAGTGCATGAGGAGGCACAAGAGGATGATTTGCAGAATGCTTTTGGTGAGTTTGGGGAGATAAAAAATTTGCATCTAAATCTTGATCGACGCACCGGCTTTGTTAAGGTAACAGTTTGTTCTCATACAGGAAGAGTTGGACTTTCTGCAGAGTTAGGCTAGGAGTTGTGTTATTGGGTAATATGTTGCCAGTGTTTTTTCTTTTAAAAACTTTAATGATGGCTTCTTAATGAACTTAAAGTTTTAAGTGGAAAACTCAGGAGAGTCTGGTAATGTATTTGGTATTTCAATGTCACTGAATCCTTATTAACCGTTGCTATGGCAATATAAAATTTGACCCTGAAAGCAGCTGTATACTCGTACCCCAATTACTATCCTTACATATTGCTGTTACTGCTCTATAGTTTAGTGAATTCCATGTTAGCATTGCTGTTCTAGAAACAGTAAATTACTGTCTTCGAAGATCGATATTTTTTGTTTTATTGATAAGGCATGCATATCTGTTTTTGCTACCCGTTACGCTTCATTGAAAAGTTTTGAAATGATGCTTGCTCAGTTGATGAAAATGAACCATCGAATTTCTAGGGGTATGCATTAATAGAGTATGAAAAGTTTGAGGAAGCACAAAATGCGATAGCTGCAATGAATGAATCTGAACTTCTCACACAGATTATCAATGTCGATTGGGCCTTCAGCAATGGTCCCAGCACTGGACCATTCAAAAGAAAGAATATGAGGTTTGTTCTATGCACAATATATTTTGTTGCTGTCTTAATGCACTTCTAATTTTGGATTATCAGGTATTGGTCTAGATGGTAGGTTTGTTAATGACATAGCAAAGAAGTCTCAAGCTGCCGGGGTTTGTAATCCTATCTAATCTTCAAGTTTCAATAGTAAAGCGTTAGTTAATCTTCCGTTCTTTTTCTAATGAGAATCTGGCTTTAGGGATTTTAGTATATTTAGGCATGCCAGATGGCGATGTAGTATATACCACATGTTACAAATTAACGTTCGGGCGAATGAGAAGGTTGGTTAGAGGGGTTAGTTGGAAAGCACTTAGGTTTTTCTCTTGAATGTTTTCAGATCAGGACGAACACATCGCTCAAGGAGTCCCAGGAGGCGATACTAATTATTTATGCTGCTTTCTATGAGCCTGTGGATTTTTATCGAGGGATGTAACTGCAGTTTGCTGAGTTCTATACTCTCCGAAAATGTTGTGGGAATGAAATTCTTTTCCGAGTGGTGTTATTGACTGCTGGCTCCAGAGATCCGGTGTGGAGTGTTAAGTTGAAGTTACAAGTAGCCATATTGGCAACTCAGTCATTCCATTCCCCGGTTTTTATTCTAAAAATTTCTGCGAGTTGGGGATTGCATTATATCATAATTTGTGATAAGTTTTGAAGTTGTTTTTGAATTAACGTCACGTTCTCCTCTCCCACCCATTTTGTCTTTTTTAATTCCATTGATGTCAGGCTGAATTATGGGAATAAGGAGGTAGTAGTTTCGAAAATGTAAAAGGATAGTAAAAGGTACATTTGGAATCTTAACTTCTTAATGTTTCGAAACATTTAAATTGAATTTTAACCATTTCAAGATGATTTTAGGTAGATGAAGGATTAATTTCTCATTAATTAAATCTTATATTAACATTATTTTTATTTTTTAAATAAAATAGGCTCTAATATCATATGGTAAGTAGAATCTATTGTTTGGAATGTATAAAAAAGTTTCACTATTGACAGAATATTTACTTGAACGTTTTATTAAAGCTAGTTATATTTTATTGTAAACATTAAGATTTAAAATACTTTAATTGCAAAGGTATTGACAATTTGCTTAAGAGTGGCACTGGCGCTTTTCTATTTTCATTTTAAAATAATTTTCTCAGATAATAAAATCAAAATTTCAATTATTTTCTTGAACATTATTAATTGTATTGACAATTAATTAGGCATCCATCTTCAATATAGGGTGGTGTAAAAAGACTCGCTGGGTTAGAACTTCGGCCTCTTTGGAGGAGTGCCATGTATGATTTGTCACGAATTGACTTTCATCATTCTTTATAATATCCATTCTGAAACCAACGTGAAAAATTGTAGTGTTTGCATTGCATTTCAAAACATTACAGTGCTCAGTCAATAGATAAGCATTGTTTGAACCATAGATTTAAGAAGCACTTCTTTCCCTGTATCGGAAAAGAATCTGGTTCTCTAAGATGCTACTACTTGGTTCCACACTCTCTCTTTCAAACAACTTTTTGCCTCTCCCAATCAAAGAAGAAATGTCAAGATATTTTCCATCTTAAAGGTTCTTAAATACACCAAGGATGGATGTCCATAAAACAAGATGAAACATTATAGACAAACAGAATGTGTCACTTCCGAAAATTAATGATGTGCCCAGATTCATCCTCGTATTGCTTCAAGATGGACTTCTTGTGATAAGCTTCTTCATTCATTCCATTAAAGAAAAAGAAGTTATCATCTACAAAAAGCATATCTAAAATTGGATTCATAATTCTTCAAATCTTAAACCGATTAATCTTTCCTTCCTTAAATCCTTCTATTAATATATTATATTAGTGATTATATAATAATATATAATATATAATATATAATTAATACCTTTATTTTTGTAATTTAAAAATTCTTATCTTTTCATATATTGAGCAGCATGCAAATGCTTGTTAAATTTTAACTTCCTTACTTCAAAAAAATTTTATTAACTCTTTTATTAGTGTCTTTATTGAAAAATTATAAAGAATTGAATCAATATCAATTACCTTTTGACAATATGTAATTAATAAAATTATATAATTACCAATACTCATTTGATAATAGTATGATATAGAAGTATAATAGTAAATATAAATATTTGATTCCACATAACATAAAAATTCATATTTTCTATAGTTAATATTGTGTTTATAAATGAAAGGAAAGAAATACAAGAATTATTATAAAAATATAAGTTTAATTTTCAATAGTATTATAATGCACTTACATCTATACAAAGATAAGCATTTCAACAACAAAATCCTCATGGATTGGAATGTCTTTTGAATTGATTTGTTTTCATTCTAAGCTAAATTGATACTTTGATTGTTCTATGCCTTGTATAGTCTTGCGTAAGATTGTTTGATTTGGATTAACTTCGTTGGCTTTTGTGCCAATATGTATTTTCATTAGTTCATTAAATGAACTACGTTTTATTAAAAAAAAATCTTGGCATGGGAATTAGTAAGGAAGTACAAGACTTGATAGTCAAGATTGCTGAGAACATGTTTAAAAAGTGGTAGGTGATTAATAAGGACATGGCTATAATTGGAAGATAGTTGGAGATTAAGTAGTTATGGGAAAACTATTTGAGGTGGATGAAGTTGGGAGGGGTGTATAAGCACACTAGTAGGACAAGAACAGGAAAGACACACAATTCAAACTAAAAAAAAGATCATTGCGTTGAGTTTTCTTGGCACTTTATACCTATCCTTTACTTAAATAAAATTATCTTTTTGACTAAACTTTTACATTCTAACACCCTTTAGCAATTTGCTAACTTAGAATTATAATCTCTAATTTTTCCAAAACTGATTTATATTGTTGACTATAAGTTAGATGCAATTTTAGGAGAATTCCACTTTAACATGCTCAAATTCTAAGTCAATTATAAAAGTGATCAAAATTTTGGCACACTTAGTAAGACTATGATGCCATGTATAAGGATTAGAAAAAAGTTGTTAAGCCTCCAACCTTGAAGGAAGAAGTCTTTATTGTATTATGGAATAAAGGCTTTGTATCTCAAATTGTTAAAAATCTAGAAAAGATAACATTGCCTTCAGCTAACTCTTCAATATACAATAATTTGAAATCACTGCAGCTATTAATAAGAAATGATGTTGTTTATACAAATTATATATTTTAGTTCAAGTCCAATTTGACCTCTGCAGCTAAAGTAGTCAAAATGTTCTTGGAGAAGATGGAAAAATTTCTAACTACTTTGGGATAGGCTGTTTATACAAATTATATTTTTGAGTTGAAGTCCAATTTGGCCTCTACGGCTAAAACAGTCAAAATGTTCTTGGAGAAGATGGAAAAATTTCTACTACTTTGGTACAGGCCACTGGGTAGAATTCTCTCTCTCTAGAAAGACAAAATTTTGAAAGGCTTAAGGAAGGGGTGGGTAGTTTGCATTAAATGTAAAGGGAGTTAGTGAATTTAGTTATCCGCTATATTCTTCCTTTGTGGAAGATACATACGTTCCTCCTCGTAAAAGAGAGGATATTTTTTGCATCTTTACATGTTAATCCCAGAAATGGCTAATACATTGCTGACCTTAAGCTATTGAGAGACAAGGATTTTCTTGTGAATTCAAAACTAACTAACCAAATTATAGCTTAGGGGGCAACATTATGGTTGTAAAATATGATCCTTTTCATGCTGTTGTTCTGACATAAATAAGTTTCAAGTTGATATGGAAGCATTTAAAGAAGCTGTTCAAGAACTATATAGGCATGGCTTAAGAAAGATTGTCCACCCAATATTTCTATGAGCCTCATCCAATGAATATTGACCACAAGAATCATTTTCCCAGTGGCTATAAAATTATTGAGTTTACTTTATTCTCTAGTGAAGATGGCTAGTCGATTATCAAACACTTTACTAGATTCACTATTCTGTGAGGTGAATTGGCTAATTATAAAAATTTCAACAATTTCAAGCTTAGGTTGTTTCCAATTTCATTAATAGGTTCAAGTTTTTCTTGATATGCTTTATTGCCTAGGAATTTTGTCCTTTCATGGACAGAAATGGAAAGACTATTTCATACTTAGTTTTTTTTTTACTAAACTAAAAGTTAGTATAGTCAAATTGTCTAAATTTATTTGCAAAAGTGGCAAGAATGTAGACATGTTCATTGCTCGATTCAGGAGAATAAGGAGTTGATGTCTAATTATACTCTTTAGAGATCAAGTATATGAAGCTAACTTGAACTTTGAAAAAAATTCCAAGGTATGAAATTTCATGATTTTTATTAATTAGTAACAAAAGTGTCTAAATATGATACACTTCTTAAGGAAGGCGTATATTAGAAAAGGAATTTAGTAGGTACTTATTTTATGGAAAAAAAGTTGATATGAATTAGCATTGTTTAAGGTTAATCTCCTAAGAACTTGTGTTTCCCTTTCTCTAGAACAAAAATCATTTAAAGATAAAAGGAAAATACAATCACTAACTAATAAAATTCAATAAATTGTTAATACCTCTAAAACAAAGGAAATGTTTAATTTTATATTACAGTTAAGGTTTATTAGTTTGCTGTCAAAACATAGGATTCCTACAAAGGAAGATATTTTAAGGAGGAACTAATGTAAGTACCACAACATATGTAGTCACCCTTTAAATTCATACTATGGATTAAAAAATGTTATTCAAGATTAGATCAACAAGGAAATTCTTTTATTTGCTGAATTTGATCAAACCATATTGATAGATGAATATTCATTTCCATCAATTGCAATTATTAATATTATCGAATTTGATTTATGGCTTGTCATAAATGTTTAGAGGAATCTGAAGATCGTGAAGGATCATTTTACCTCATCTACGAATTTAGGTACTGATGTTTTCATTCTTAACCATTGTTTGAATGCAATTACTAAGAATGAGAATCTGTAATTCCTAGAATCCATCAAAAGGTAGAAATTACAAATCAAAGCACAAGATATAATTCACTCATTTTCAAGCAAAAGCTAATTTTTAAAATTTAACCTTTCAACATAGGCAACCTCAATTTGTAATACCATCTCAGGTGTCTCCATCCTATTAGTGGAAATGCATGAGGTAGCATGAGAAACCAATGTCATTAACTTGAACTCAAAATAGAAGACTCCAATAGCAAAGTTGCCACCATGTTTGAAGGAAGCAAACCATCACCATTTAAGAATGTCATCTCAAGGAAGTCCACAAGACCTATTCCTTTTGAGAAAAGTAATTAAAGCCTAAAGAATAGGAAAGAATGTGTTAAAGTTACTAATAAAGGGCATAACAAAATGAAGGAAAGGTGTAATAATAATTTTCTTAAGAAGTAGCCTAACTTTAAAAGTTATGATGAAAGTTTTAGTGTGAATTTGTCACAGTAGGGGAAATTCCTATTCAGTTGACACTTTGTCATTATTTTGTGAGGCTTCTTGCCTCTTATAGCAAAACTTCTTGGAAGAAAGTAAACCTTTTTCCTGATAAAAGAGAATGTAAAGTATTTATGTTGGTTATGGGTAATGCTAGAGAAAATGGTTGATAACATGGCTCAACATAAGACTCTTGCATATTAAAGCCCACATTAATGGCCAACCGTCCTTGAGAGTTTTGTTTGATAACAAGTCAATTGTAAATATTATGCCAACTAAAATGGTGGAAGTTTTAGGCAAAGATGATATAGATTTGATCTCAAAGGAGGAGTCTGTTTCTTCATTTACTAGGAAGACTACTAAGTTATAGGGAATTCTCCATGCAAATTTCATAGTAGATGCGAAGTCTTCATGGTAGCTTTCTTGATCATCAAAACATATACATGTTATCAAGTTATATTGGTGAGAGATTGGACTCATTCCAATTTATGTATTCCTTCATTGCTTCATCATCTTTTTCTCTTATAGAAAGGCAATGAGGTGGAAATTCTTTTGGCTGATTCTCAACCTTTTCATTATAAATTACATGTAGTACATACAAAATTCTCTAATGATTAAATAAGACCAATTCATATTCGAAATTTAGTTTATAAGGAGTGTTCAAAAAATAAACATGAAAACAAGATAAGGTTAGAGTCAAAAATGTTAGTGAAGACAACTAGCATCATGTTTGACATAGGTTAATGAAGGTTCCAAATTATAAAAGAAATTGATGAATAGACTTTCACAAAAAGAAGTTATGGTAGCTGTAACCGCAAAAGTCAAATCTTGAATGTAGTATATCATAGAGAGTTTTGAAGAGATAAAAGGGTATGAGAATGTCGAGTTGGTTTTTTAAGAGGAAGAACTGTTAGTAGAGGATGAGGATCAATTTAATGATTTGAAATTTACTCTTGTAAAAATTGATGACTACGGGAGTCTAAATCAAAAATAGCTTGAGGAAATAGATTTAGGAAGTTAAGGAGAAATTTGGAATGTTTTTGTTAGTAAAAGTCTTGATCCAAAGATAAGGGTCAGATTAGTCGAACTTCTGAAGTAATTTAAAGATTTTTTTTACTAGGATTATACCAAAATGTTAGGATAATGTAGAAAGTTAGTACAACAAAGACTTCTTATAAAGCCATAATTTAATAATTATTACCAACCTCTTAGAATTGGTCGAAAGAAGTCGAGTTAAAAATTAAAGAAGAGATCGAAAAGTTATGTAATGCTATTTTTATTAGTTCGGACATATATACTGAGTGGCTAAACAATTTTGTACTTATAGTAAAGAAAATGGCAAGTTAACAGTATGTGTTGACTTCAAGGATTTGAATGTTGCCACTCCTAAAGATGTGTATATGATGTCAATTGTTGATTCTTTAATTAATGCAATAGATAGGCATTTCTTATTTCATTTATGGATTACTTTTCTAGTAATAATAAGATTTTTATAACTATAGATGATATCTCTAAAAAACCTTAAGATGTCCTAAATCAATAGGAATATTTGAATGGATTATGATTCCTTTTTAGCTTAAAGAAATTGGGACCACCTATCAGATGGCCATAAATGCTATCTTTCACGATTTAATAGGCCATACTTTAGAAGTTTATATAGATAATATTATTGATAAGTCCAAAAAGAGTATGGACCATGTCCAAATTTTAAGGGGAAGTTTCCAAAGAATCATAATGCATATGTTGAACTTAAATCCTTTGAAGTGCCTTTTTGGGGTAAAAGTAGGAAACATTATAGTTTTTTTTGGTCTATCAAAAAGGGATTGAATTACACAAAAATAAACAAGGGCGATTCTTGAAGCAAAACCACCTCAAAATAAGACAAAACTTTAAAGGATTTTAGGCTAGGTAAAATATGTTAGAAGATTTATTGCTAATTTACCCAATAAAATAGAAGAATTTTTGGATCTTTTGAAGTTGAATTTTTTGAGGAATCCCATTGGGAAGAAAGACATCATGCAACATTTGATAAGATCAAGTTATACCTAAATAAGTCACCAATGTTAATGCCACTATAGAAAGGAATACCTTTAAGGTTATACATTTCTTCCATAGAAGAATCTATTAGGTGCTTATTGGCTCAAAATAATGAGGTAGGTCATAAGTAAGCTACATATCACTTAAGTAGAGCTCTAATGCCAACAAAAAGGAAATATGCACCTAATGTGAAGTTATGCTTGTCATTATATTTTGTCTGCTCAAAATTAAGACATTATTTGCTTCAAAATTGGGTTTATGAATTTGCTTCAAAATTAGATTTAGGTGGTTTTGCAAACCAATATGAAGAAATATATGTTGAATAAACTAGTCATTTAATGGAATATTGGAAAGTGGTTTATGAAACTTGTAGATTTTAACCTAGTTTATTTTCCTCTAAAGTCAGTAAAATTTTAGGCATTGGCTAACTTCTTAGCAAGCCACCCAATTATAGAAGTCCAAGATAATGTGGAGCATTTAACGCTTATTTGTGAAAGGTAGCATTGGGAGTAAAAGTTTAATAGTTCTAGCATAGGGAAATTAATTACTGTTGGAATGGTCATTACATCACCAAATGTAACAAAAACTCTTCTTTATTTTAAGATGGATTTTTCATATACTAATAACCAATTGAATATAAGGGCCTAATAACTAGGTTCGGAACTTATGGTAGATCTCAGAGCCAAAGAAGTCCCCATTATAGGAGAGTCGTAGGTGGTATTGCAGTAGGTAGTAGGAGAGTTTAGTTATAAAAGTTTAACTTTATTGCCCTATTATATTTCTACTGTTTAATAATTGGAATTCTTTGATGAGCTTGAATTCTAGCATATTCCTCGAGAAGAAAATTAGGAGGTGAATAAACTTTCTCAAATTGCCTCTAGGTTAAGGATGTCTGAGGAGCTTATAAATATGTTATTATACAATGAAAGTCTCATCCTTCTATCTATAAAAAGGGGATTTCCTTATAAGATTTCAACATTGATAAAGAAATTTTTTAAGTTTAAAGGGAAAATATAAAAATTGAAGAACCTTGGTAAAAAGATACCTATAGAATTCTCAACTTTGAATTGATTAAGGAAGTCTTGTTTTGTTGAGGCAATGATGGACTTCTTTTAAGATGTCTTAAGATGCCTTAGGCATTAACAATAATAAGTAGGTTCATGAGGGAGTATATAGGGCCTATAAGTTTGGAATTAAGATGAGATGGCTTATTAAGCATCATGGTTACTATTGGCCTTTAATATTAAAAGATTGTATATCCTACGCAAAAGGGTACCAACAATTCCAAAAATATGGAAGAATATAGGAAATTGTTACCTATTAGTTGACCTTTTGCATAGGATATACAATCATTTAATATTCTTCCATTGAAAAATGATGACCTTATTAAAAAAATATATCCACCTTCCTCTAAAGGTCATAATTTTATTTATTTTGGCAATGGACAAAACGGTTGGTGGCTTCATCCATGAAATAATTTAAACAAATTAATGTAATGAAGTTTGTTAAGGAGCAAAGTATTCATAAATTTAAAATTCCACAATCAATAACGAGTGACTCGGGACCACGCTTACTAGTTTGCAAGTTAAAGATTTTGTCATAGATTATGGCATGCAATTACTAAATTCGACTCCTTATTACATTCAAGCTAATAAACAAGTCGAAGCATCAAATAAGGTAGTCATTGAAATTTTGGAGAAGATGTTAGAGGAGAATCCTAGAGATTCTCATAGAAACTTTTATGAGATTTTATGGGCATATTGAACTTTTATACACATTACTACAGAGGTCAATCCTTTTACTCTAACTTATAGCCATGATGTACTTTGTATGAGACTTTATGAGCATATCAAACTTTTAAATGCATTGGTACAAGGTTTAATCCTTTTACTTTAATCTATGGCCACGACGTTGCTCTCTTTATAGATGTAGTAATCCCATCTTTAAAAGTGTCTAAATATATTTCTTTATAGATATTTGTGTACTCTACTATGATGATGATGGAATTAGAGGATCTAGATAAGGTTCGTCTCTAGGCTTTAAACAACATGATTTTAAGAAAAAGAAAAGGTGGAAAAGTGTTACAATAAAAATGTTCATAAACGAGAATTCTAAGAAGGTGATTTGATTTGGAAGGTGATTTTAACACTAGGAATGAAAAATAGAGAGTGGAGAAAATGGTCCCCTTATTAGGACGGGCTGTTCAAAATTTATAAGATTTTGGGAAGTAATGTTTATTGGCTATCGAACTTGGAAGGTGAACCTCATAAACTTTTTTATTAATAGGGAAATATTTGAAACCATATATACCTACCATATGGGAGAGATAAGGTATAATAGAAAAAGAATAAAATTCTCTAAAAACAACATAATTGTTCAAGCAATGATTGTTCAAAAGGAAATAAAATTCTGTAGGCCAATATGTGACTAGTAAATTGTTTATAAATTGTGTAGAGAATTCGAAGATGATCCAAGTTAAAGGATTAGATCTCACCCTATTGTTTAATGCAGAAAATTAATCTTCTTTAGCTTGTTATACTTGTTGTTTCTAAAGGTTAACTTCTTCCTTTTGCAACATCAATAACTATTTTGAGCTCTTTATTCATTTGCTTAGCTTTGTTGAATTCTTGATTAAGTTTCACATTGTCTTGTTTTGGAGCCTCTTGCTTCTGCCTAGTTAGTTTAATGACTTTTTCATATTTATCAACTTGATCCTCTAAAGAGTGGAGTTCTTTCTTTAGCCCTTGAATTCGTACGCATAAACTTTTACCTTTAGATTCTTCCACTTTATAATCCTTTTAGTGCCTTTGCTAAAGGCTTAGTTTCTTAAACTAAACAACTTATTCGTGGTAAGATTTCCTAAAAGAGGAGAATACTTTTTAAATTTTACTTAGGAGTCCACCAATGGTAGACAACAGGGTCACAAAACCAATATAGGATAGCATACTTAAAAAGGAGTTGCATTTAATTTCATATAAGAATTGAAGTTCTTCTGCATCATAAGCTTTAGGTACTCCTTAACTCTTATCAACTCCTCAAAATTAATTGATGGAATAGTAGTGGAAGGGGAGTTAGGTGAAACATCTAAGAAGTTTAGATGAAATGCCTCTTCAAAAGTTGTTTTTGCTATCCAAACATCTCCTACCTATAAGATATAAAACAACTTGTCAAAAGCTTGAAGAATTTCTATAATCATGAAGGAAGTTCAGGTTTTACCTCTAGTGAAGTAACTTTTGTGTTCTTTAGTTTGGGGGAACTTCTAACTTTCCTAGATTCTAACTTATGGGAGAGGGCAGGTGGTGGTAGGTGTGATATTTAGTCATTAATGGAAGAAAATTAAAGGTATTAATTTGTGTTAAGAATAAAATAAAGAAGTTAGAAAAGGGTCAAGTACCATCACTAATGTCTTCTGCAAACGTCTTAAGGGTGGAAGAAGTCTCATCTATGGGGGTTGTTTTTTCAATAAAGATATTAGTGACTTTAATTTAATTAATCATTTTAGTTATAAAACATGTTTATTTTTTAACATATTTCTTCAAGACTGATGTTTTTACTTTCTTAAAGCTTAAAGTAGATGGAGATTTCCCTTTAAGTTTCCTATTAATGGAAGGGTTTGTAACTAGTTTTACATATTTTTGGGAAGTAGTCTTTTCCTCTTCTTTGCCTACAACATCTACAGTTTGAAATCTAAATCAATAGAAGTAAGTGATAGGGATTGAAATTAAATAATTTACAAAAGACCAGAGCAAGAACAAATATCTTTACGGATTGAAAAATTTGAGTGAGTAACCAATTACTGGTAGCTCTTTTGCCAAAAAATATTGCAGGCTTTTATATCGGCGATATTTACCACAAAAATCTTACACTTCAAGATATGATAATGCTCAAAATTTTCATGTAGGAATATATCATTAATGGCACCAACCTCAAAGGGAACTCCTATTAGGTAGTCTAGAAGATGGATGATAGGAGGAATTCCTAAGGATAGACCAAGCTGCTAGCTCCAGAGATGACACATATCTATTTCAAAGCCTAAGGTCGTAATAAAAAGGCCAGGCTTCAAAACCTTGTCACAACCGACTACAATAAAAGGAGTTGGAACTTTTAAAAATTTTAAGCTAACAAGGTCTTTCAAAGAAGCTCTCAAAGGGTTTGAGTGGGTCTAATGACCTAGACTTTAAAGAAAATATCCTTCACGAATTTACTATATAGGCTTGTTAAAGTATAGAGACCAAAAGGATTTGGGAATCTATAATTTGTAAAAAGAAGGCTTTTTTGGTCCCTGAGCTTTAAAAAATAGGTGACTGTCCAAATTTGGATGAACCATACACCTAAATTGAGCCTTTAGAGAGGAAGATTGGACAAAAACCTTCCTAGATTTATGTAAAGGAACCATAGAAAAATAAAACCTAAAGAAAAAAGTCTACTAGAGGCTAATACTCTAGAGAAAGGAAGTAATTCTTGATTTAGTTTATTGTTTAATAGGTAGAAGACAAATTGACTTAACAAAACCTAGATAACAAGGGAAATTTAAATGGGAATTTTGATTTACTTACCTCTCTTAGATACGTAAGAGATGGTTTAGGAGAGCCAACAAATGAAAGGACTCTAATAGTCAAAGGTCATCCCTCCTCATAATCACGATGTGGAATTCTCCTTTGAATGCTGTAAAAAGGAGATTTTGAAATCAGAATAAAAAGGAAGTTTAGAAAAGGGTTTAAGGTTCAATTTTTTTTACCTTAATCTAATAAAAGATGTGAGAGGCTTGGTAAGAATAGGGACTATCTTAAGTTTTACAGCCTACATGAAGAATAAAATTTAAAATGCTAATAGAATATTTGAATAAAAGACACAGTAAAAAAAGAAACTGAAAGAATTTGTTGAAATTGTTCATTTGGCAATTTTTTTGAAAAGCTTTGAAGGCCTAACATATCAATAATAAAAGGAGATATCACTGGGTTGTAAAGGAATTTACAAGTAAGAAAAGACAGAAAATCTAGAGTTAATTGAGAGGACAAAGATTGCAAGAATTCTAAGGTAGTAAATAGTTTAGAACAAAGGGCATTTATAGAAAAGTGAGTAAAAACTAGAGGAGCAGTAGGAATTTGAGATCAAATAGAGCAAATCTTTTAACTTCTGTACTAAGCAGGGAGTTGAGAGTTTTTAACATAAAGAAGGGTTGATACAATTGATGTGCCTAATGTTCCCTTTCAATCAAGGATTCTTTTTGGCTAAGGTTTATATGAAGTTTATCTTAGCAACATTTCTAGGCCTCCTCTTCTAGATGAATTCTTCTTAGTTCTTGAACTTCTGCTAGTCCATATTTGAGAATTTGATTAACAAACTTGAACACAGTTTTGTGAAAGTCTAGAAGGTATTCAATACTATAAATTTAGGTTGTTTAACCAAACATATGTGGGGTTGATTGTTAATAACCTAAGTAAAATAGCCTATTTGGCCCAAAGATGAAAAAACCCAGTTGTTAGGATTAACAAAAGTCAACTATAATAGTCTTATCTTTACTTAATACAAAAACATTGGCATTTTTAGGGTCTCTTCTAGTACCTTTTAACTTTTGTATTTGGATGCAAATTAACGTTACATGGAATCACATTTGGTTAAGTGTTGGTCCTTATAAGTTTAGTGAAATCCCTTCTAATGAATCTTCTCCCTATTGCTCTCCATTGTTTTCTATATATTTTTAGTGTTGGCTTCCATTGATAGGAGACCCAAACAAAGTCTTCAAATAGAATATCATCTTCCCCTAGTCTAATAATAGAAATGGTATCAAAGCAAATCATTCTCCATCTCAACGCACATATAATTTGGCATACCCTATTATTTTTCTTAATGCTATTGTTTCATCCATACGTATGGGTTTACTAATGAAACTAACTAAAAGACTCAATCATTTTATTGAACCAATACTATAGAGAAAAATTATGAATATTAATCTACATGGAGAAATTATCTTACTTAAGCTTTTACTAAGTTTTTATTGCTATGAATGGGAGAGTTTTGGGGTACTAAGGACCTGCTTCCAAAACATTCTTTACGTCATTATTAAAAGAGAACTTAAAAAGAACGAGATTTTCCTTTGAAAGCAAAATTTTACTCAAGTCTCTCCCTTTGCATTACCTAAGAGCCCAACTACTGATAATTGGTAAAACAAACATTTAGAAAGGAATAAACCAACTATTATTGTTGTACATCTATTGGTAATGCATCGTAACACTATAAAAAATAACTAAACTTAAAACTATAACTAGTGATAAGTCTAGGTCAATCTTACAGAGAGCGTATATAAAGCTTTCAGAATGAAAAGAATTGGTGTTTAAGTTGGGGGGTTGTTTGGTTTCAAATCAAAAAATAAAGTGAAATTAAACTAATGAATGCAAATTAAAGAAAAAAATCAAAAAGTGATAAAAGTGATGAATGGATTTGGAATTCGGTCCTCAGTTCAATTTTAACCTAATCACGAATAATCATACTTCATTGTCTTGTTATTTTTATATCTCTTCTAGCAACTATTAATCGTAGGTTAGTAGCAAGCTTTGTTAACCCCGATTTTCTGTTAGGTCGTGTTTAGTTAAAAAAAGCTCTTTAAGTAAACCTAGCTATCGAATAACCTAGAACAAGCCTTTTAGATTTGATAGGACAACCGCATTATGAGTTAGGAAAATAGATTAATTAAGGTAGCAACCATATAAGCTCGATTCATTTAACTAAGGTTACGTTATCTCTAATGATTCGATACCATTAGTTGCTACAAATGAATCCAAAGACAACTATTATATGTTGTATTCAAGATTTTAGCAATGAGTTTTCCTAAAAACAATCTAATAGAAAGCTAAGATCATTCTTACATAACACCCAATTGAATAAACATAAGATAACATAAACAATCTCTAAAAGAGAAAGAACACAATACATATTGGAGAGATGCCTAAAACATGTCTTAGGCTTTGATTTCACCGTAGAACTGGAATGAGAAAGCCTTGCCCTTTATGAGTCTCCAAAGAGTGCATGCTCTATTCCTTATTTTCTCCTAAAACCTATCCATCATGTTTAAACACTCAAATGTCGTTTTATATTAAAAGTTAAGGTTTTGGGGAGATACATGGTTGTGTATCAACCTGTATAAATTGAGAAAAAGGTTAAACTCGTTAAGATACACGATTTGATACACGACCGTTTATCCAACTATGTAAGTCAATAAATGTCTTCCGAATGTTTACACGACTGTATAAGTATGCATGG
>JANSVA010000216.1:20798801-20812422 GCA_025504915.1 Erythroxylum reticulatum
AAAACAAAGGCTTAGTTTGATCAAAATTTTTCAAGCATTCAAAAGAATCCAATACCATCATAAAACAAGCATCATCATCATCTATAGAATCTTTTCTAAACATATCTTCCAAATATGTTAATAATGAGTCTTTAGATATAAGGGAGGAGAATGTAACATCTCATCCCCATATTAAGAGTTAGAACCCTAAAATACCGTACATGTGAGATCAATGAGAGATTAAGAAAAATACATCTCATGCTTATGCATACTTTAGCATACACGCACGTGAATCTGAATTTTTACATACATTAAAATGACTGTACATGCATTCATTGACATTCCAGGTGTAATTGTTTATAAAAGTGCTTATATTGAGAATTGTGAATTATTTGTATTGAAAGCAAAATTGGAGAAGTATAAATAGTTGGATTAGAATTTTGGTGAATTTTAGGAGAAATTTTTCCAAAAAAATGTTGGGTATTACTGGACTAGGAAAAATGCCACTTGGCAAGTAAATTGATGAATGGAAATAGAAATAAAGGTTTAATAATATTGAAGAAATTTCATTGATGACTTAGGAATTTTTGAGAAAATGATATTAAAAATTGGGAGACAATTGCAGTAAAAATATTAGAGTTAGTTGGACTAGTTAAATGAGAATTAGTTAAAGCCTTAAGAGATGGATGAGTGACAAGTGTCATATGTAAAGTTGATCTTAAAAAGTTTACTACTATTCTTTTAACTTTGAAAGACAAAAACACTGCTTGTCTTGCCTTAAAAATATCTTCTTTGTGGTTATCTTCTTCAAGCTTGTTCCTTTACATAGAGTTTTCCATCAAACCTTCACCAAAGAAAGATCTTGTTTTCATCTACCCTTTTTCTACTCCCAACTTCGGTTTTCTTCCTTTTGCCTCAAGAAAAACGAAAACTTGCCCAACTTCTATAATGATGTGCTTAAGTTGCATAGAGATTAGGGTTTCTTGAGATTTTGACGAAGCTGGAGATTTAAGAAGTGAGTATTGAGTAAATCCTTATGAGTTATTGATATATGTATTAAATTTGGTGAAGTAGTTGATATTTCATGTTTACGAGAAAAATATAGACTTTTCATGTTCTTCGTGAATATAAGATAGAATTGTGGATTTGTTAATTTTTCTGTTTTGATGATAAATTTTTTTAAAGAGGTTATGGAAATGATTTTTGGAGTTGAAAGATCTTAGAAAATAGGTATAACTAGGTGCAGAAACTTTTTAAAGAAAATAGACGTGAAGGCTCTATTTTCACTGTGTTTATATATGCACATACGCGAGTTTTGAAAGTTATTCGAGATGAGCAAAAGAATGAATTTAGAGTTAAGACATAGGTGTAGGATGATGTTTAAAGATGAGAAAGATTGTTTAAAATGAAAGTTGAGAAGAAAAATGGAGAATGTACAAAAAATTAGAAGTGTAGAAAAATGAAGAGATGGAGGAAAAAAACATAGAAAATGTGAAGGAGAAGTATGAATGATCCTTTTTCTATTTTTGATGATTTTGTTTAAGCATGGATTTTAGATTTTTTTTGTGCAAGATTTGAGTTGGATGGAAGTTAGAGAGGAAAATGGAAATTATAGAGGAAAATGGAAAATGTGTAAGATGAAAAATTGCAGCAATGGTAAGAAACGCAGAAATGAGAAAGATGAGGGAGGGATTTTCTGCTTTTAATGGTGGTGTTTTAATCTGAATTGCAGAGTTGTTTATGAATGTTTAGAGTTAAATGAGAGTCGAAAATGGAGGTTGAAATAAGTTAGAAATGGTTTAAGTGAAAGAAAAGAAGAAAAAGAAAGTAGAAGGAACAACAGAGGTTTGGAAGGAGAACCTTAAAATATGTTACATGTGAGATCAATGAGAGATTAAGAAAAATGCATCTCATGCTCATGCATAATTTGACATACACGCATGTGAATTTGAATTTTTGCACACATTAAAATGACTACACGTGCATTCATTGACATTTTGGGTGTAATTGTTTATAAATGTGCTTATATTGAGAATTGTGAATTATTTGTATTGAAAGCCAAATAGGAGAAGTATAAATAGTTAGATTAGAATTTTAGGAGAGATTTCCAAAAAAAATGTTGGGTATTACTAGACTAAGAAACATGCCACTTGGCAAGTAAATTGACGAATGGAAATATAAATAAAGGTTTAATGATATTAAAGAAATTTCATTGATGACTTAAGAATTTTTTAGAAAATGATATTAAAAATTGGGAGACAATTGTAGTAAAATATTGGAGTTGGTTGGACTAGTTAAATGAGAATTAGTTAAAGCCTTAAGAGATGGATAGTTAAATGAGAATTAGTTAAAGCCTTAAGAGATGGATGAGTGACAAGTGTCATATGCAAAGTTGATCTTAAAAGGTTTACTACTATTCTTTTAACTTTTAAAGAGAAATACATTGTTTGTTTTGCCTTAAAAATATCTTCTTCGTGGTTATCTTCTTTAAGCTTGTTCCTTTACACAGAGTTTTCCATCAAACCTTCACCAAAGAAAGATCTTGTTTTCATCAACCTTTTTTCTACTCCCAAGTTAGGTTTTCTTCCGTTCAAGAAAAACCGAAACTTGCCCAACTTCCATAATGATATACGTAAGTTGCATAGAGATTAGGGTTTCTTGAGATTTCAACGAAGTTGGAGATTTAACAAATGAGTATTGAGTAAATCCTTATGAGTTGTTGATATATGTATTAAATTTGGTGAAGTAGTTAATATTTCATATTTATGAGAAAAATATACACTTTTCATGTTCGTCGTGAATATAAGATGGAAATGTGGATTTGTTGGTTTTTCGGTTTTGATGATAAAAATGTTTTAAGAGGTTATGGAAATGATTTTTGAAGTTGAAAGATCTTAGAAAATAGGTATAACTAGGTGCAGAAACTTTTTAAAGAAAATAGACTCTAGGGCTCTATTTTCACTGTGTTTATATATGCACCTACGTGAGTTTTGAGAGTTATTTGAGATGAGCAAAAGAATGAATTAGAGTTAAGACATAGGTGTAGGATGATGTTTGGATATGAGAAAGATTGTTTAAAATGAAAGTTGAGAAGAAAAATGGAGAATGTACAAAAAATTAGAAGTGTAGAAAAATGAAGGAGAATCATGAATGATCCTTTTTCTATTTTTTATGATGTTGTTTAAGTATGGATTTTAGATTTTTTTATGTGTAAGATTTGAGTTGGATGGAAGTTAGAGAGGAAAATGGAAAATATGCATAAGATGAAAAATTGCAGCAGTGGTAAGAAACGTAGAAAGGAGAAAGATGAGTGAGGGATTTTCTGTTTTTAATGTTGGAGTTTTAATCTAAATTGTGGAGTTGTTTATGAATGTTTCGAGTTAAATGAGACTAAAAAATGGAGGTTGAAATAAGTCAGAAACGGTTTAAGTGAAAGAAAAGAAGAAAAAGAAAGTAGAAGGAACAGTTGAGGTTTGGAAGGAGGAGAAGAATAGAGGAAGTGGGAAAGTGTGATCGTGCTTTTGCACAATCGCTGCTTTCGTATAAAGGCTGGAGACTCGCGTGTATGCCGTAGTATGATCACAACTCGAGCAAAAACTCGTGATCGTGCTCATGCATAATCACGACTTCTTTGGCCTGAGAAAATTTGAACATTCTTCAATATTTTGGCTATATCTCGGTCTCCCGACCTCAAAATGACATGGTTCTTAAACCATTGGACTTGTAACACATTAATCTACATCTCCACAAAAAATATTAGCCATCTGAAATCATTTGTGATAGATTGAGTGAAAAATATGGGCCTGATCCGAGTGGGTGTTCACGACCTTGCATTGCACAACCGTGACTTTTTTTTTGTTGGTGTGCACGGGCGTGCATTATGATTACACGCCCATGACTCACATGCTTTGGAATGCATGTCCATAAACTAATGTTGCATGTCCGTGACTTAAATTTAGTTGGGTTAATGAATTTAAGATGAAAATGTTGATTGTGCTGGAATATGATAACCAAAAAGGTTTCATTGAATAGGTTTCGGTATTTTGACAATATCTTGTTCTGTAATTATCTTAATGGAGTGATTTGTGATTTGGAGTAAACTACAGAAATAGGGCTACAAAGTCTCTAAAGAAATTTAACGTTAATTCAGTCTCTAAGAATTTAAATTTCTGGATGGAAATTGAGTATAGTGTACTGTATCAGAATGAGAATAGTCCGAATTAGTTTTAGAATAACTTTCAAAATACTGATCCAATTTGCATGATCTTGGTGTCATTAGAAACTTAAGATATAGGGGAACATTTTTCTAGAAGAAATTGTTGTCAAATTTCTTCATTAAAGAACATGTATAGTTGACCCGAAAGTATGTTTCAGGAAAAATCTGAATTTGACCAAATGAGTTATGAATTTTGATTCTAATGGTCTTATTGAGGTATAAACCATAAGTATGAATGATACTTATATGAATTTGTAAATATGAATGATTATGTTACGAGAATAATGGAATGATACCTGGGATTGTCATTGAGCATGTATTGTACATAGTCCATATAAACATTTGTGCATAAATAAACGCTTATAATTGTGCAATGTTATTAATGTGTGTGCACAATGTGTGTATTGCATAATGTTGATGTGTAGGAAAAACATTCATATGTTGATATTTCCAAATCATGGAAGCTAATGCTAATATAGAGCATACTGTGAGTCGACCTAGATGGTCTCATTTTTTTGTTTATTTTGATTTGAATTTTTGCATTGAATGACTACGGTTATGATTATTATGCAATGTGAATATAATTGATATGAATGTGATTTGCTTATGTTGATGCCAGATAATGAAGGTCCGATACTTGATGTATTAATGTTATATTGAAGTGCTATTTGTATGTGAATGAGAAGAAATAAGTGTATTCTTAACTTAATTGTTGAATGCCAGACCAAGGTCTGATGATGAATGTATAAGTGATTATGAATCCAAAATCATGTGATTGATTGAAAATATGCGAATATTATGCATTTTATTACATGAATGCATGAAACATAAAGGTAGTTATGACCGGAGTAGCCACTGAAAAAGAGCTTAAAGCTTATAATGTAAAAAGAAGCTTGAAGCTCACACTGTGAAAAAGAGTCTCAGGCTCAGTTGTGAATGTACCCAGTATCCATTAAGAGATATGGGAAATTATTTGATACATCTCGATATCCAGTAAGGGAAATGAGCTAGTAATTAGGCACTCAGTCAAAACAAAGTAACAAATTGAAAGTGAGTCTAATGTGCACTGCATATGCATGATATGAATGATTATAATGGTTTGAGCGATTTCAGAATGTGGTATGTGTTGAATGTAAGAAGTGAAATGACTGATCAAGTGTATGTTATTCAATATGATTATTAATGAAATGATGTGAATTATATGAACATGTAAACTTTATGTGTTATGTGATTGAGTGAGCCATCGTGGATGGTCACTCACTAAGTTCGCAAAACTCACCCAAAATTTGCAATATTTTTAGTCTCAGAAGAGTTACCCTGTTGGGCAAACGGGATTAGTTTGTGTCTACATAATTATTTTCGTATTTTTGCAACAAATTGAGTTTTCTGCAATTATTGTAACAGGTATATTTGAATATTATGTTTTGTAAAAACTTTCTATAGTGGAAAGACTTGTAAATGAGATTGATTAAAGTGTAATAATAATTATGTTTTCGATGTTTATGAAATAAAAATACAGGCTTGAATTTGAATATTGATTTCTGCATACGTGTAAGATAAATTTGAAAAAGAAAATTAAACTAACTTTTTGAGAGTTTGATCATTCTAGCATGCCACCCTTGTGAAATTTGCACTTAGACATCATTCAGGATGTCAGGTACATGTCTTGAGAGGGTGGGGTGCTACGGAAAAGATGTTACCACATAAGAGGATATGACATCCACTCGGTTGCAAGTCGGTGTATCATTTGGATGTTTGAGCAATCTATATATGTTGAACCTTACCTTCTAGCCATTTACGTGCAAGGTCAGTTCCCTTTGTTTCACATAAATCACTGCGTCTCTGGTAGCTAAGAGTGGTCACCCAATTATGATTGGGATCTCTTTATCTTCTTCCATGTTGAGCATCATAAAATCTGCAGGGAGAATGAATTTATCTACACGATCAAGAACATCTTCTATAATACCTCGAGGATAAGTGAGGGAACGATTGGCTAGTTGGAGGCAAATTTTTGATGGCTTGACTTCTCCTAATCCTAACTTTTGAAAGATGGATAAAGGCATGAGATTTATGTTTGCCCCTAAATCGCAAAGCACCTTACCAAAATGTGTGTTTCTGATCTAACACGAAATTGTGAAGCTTCCCAAATCTTTCAATTTTCGCGTTAACTTTCTTCGCAAGACTGTACTACACTCTTCTGTCATCAATACCATCTCATAGTCTCCGAATCTCCTTTTTTTGGTAACAATGTCCTTGATGAATTTTGCATAATTTGGTACTTACTCAATATCTTCAATTAAGGGAATGTTGCTCTCAAGTTTCTTAAAGACTTCAAGGAATTTTTCTAATTGATCATTGATTTTCTTTCGTTGAAATATTTGAGGATATGATAGCTTGGGGATGATTTTTGTTTGCAGTTCCCCTTCTACTTTCTTCTCCTAGTTAACTTCCTTCTCAACTTATGTAGGTGCATTTACTTCTTCACAAGTATTCTTTCCTTTGTTATCATTGGATCGAGTGGAGATCTTTTCTTTAGGTTTCACCTCTTCCAATTCTTTTCTACTTTGAAGAGTAATGGCCTTGCATTGCTCTCTCAGGTTAGTTTCAGTATTACTTGGAAATGGCCTCTGAGTCAAATTCCTAACAACAGTTGCAAGTTGTCCCATTTGAACTTCCAAACGCTTCAATGAAGTCCCAATACTGGTTAGTTGCATCTGTAGCTCATCCATCTCTTTCTCGCTCTTGTGTAAATGATTCCTTGCCTCAGTTACAAATGATCAATCATTTCTTCCAAGGAGGGCCTTTGTTCTGCCAGTAGTGGTCCATATCCAAGTGAGTGGGGCATTTTTGTAACATCTCGTCCCCATATTAAGAGTAACCTAAAAATATGGTACATATGAGGTCAATGAGAGATTTGAAAAAAATGCATTTCGTGCTCATGCATATTATTAGCATTCACACACGTGAATTTGAATTTTTGCACACATTAAAATGACTGTATATGCATTCATTGACAATTGCCGGGTATAATTGTTTATAAATGTGAGTATATTGAGAAATACGATTTTTATATGTTGAAAATTGATTTGGGGAGTGTATAATTTGGTTTAGAATTTTTGGAATTTTTTGGAGAAATTTCTGGAAATTGTTGGGCATTTTTGAACTAGGAAAATTACCAAATGGCAAAACAATCGTTAAATGGTAGTAGAAATTACTGTCCGATGACAATGGAAATTTTGATAAATAACTTTAGGATTTATTGACAAGTGCCACTAGAAATTGGGGGACAATTGGAATAGAAATTGAAAATGATTTGGACTAGTTAAATGAAAACAACCAATCTAATGCTTTAGAAATAGGATACTTGTCACCTGCCCCAACCATGTCTTAAGTCATGAGCTTTTAATTAAAAGCCCCCTTTTTGGTTTTGTCATTCACGATGCTCTCTCTCTTAAAGAGGAAATCGATTTTATTTTGTTCTCTCCATTTTCGTAGCTTTTCTTCTCCCTCTCTTCCTCATGAGATTTAACCCTTCAAATCTCATCTTTCATGCTACTCTTCCACCTTACTCTCTCCTTCATTCTCACTAAAAGACCCAACCTATTCCTCCATGAAATTTGATGATGGTGGAGATGAAAGAGTTAGGATTTAATGGTGATTTGGAAGATTTGGAAGCTAAATCAAGTAAGTAATGTTTAATTTTTATGGTTTGGTTAAACGAAGCAATTGTGATGATAGTTAGAGGTTGATTTCAAGAAATGGTGTTTTGGGTATGTGGGTGTCATGGATGGTAAAAAGATCTATGTAAATGTCTTATTTTTACAATTGTGAATGATCATTAATGACCCATGATTTGTTATAGAGATGTTTTGGAAATTGGATGATCCATATAATGATGTTAAGATGAGTGTAGTTAGTAATTAAGAACTTTTGGTGATGTGAGGAAGACCCTGTAGAAACCTTTCTTCTTATGCACTGTAGACTAAAGTATCTTCTATAGTTGACCTTCTGCATCTTCTAAGGTTGACCTTCTGTATCTTCCAGGGTTGACCTTCTGTATCTTCTACGGTTGACCTTTTGTATCTTCTAAGGTTGACATTCTGTATCTTCTAGGGTTGACCTTCTGTATCTTCTAAGGTTGACCTTCTGTATCTTATTATGCCTATCATCTGCTTCTGGTGCCCAACTTCTGACGCCTATCTTTTGCTTCTGGTGCCCATCTTTTAGTGCCTATCTTCTCCTTCTGCCATCTTCTGGTGCCTATCTTCTAGTACCTTTCGTTTGATCTCGTCTGACCTTATTGTCTGGTCCAATTTTGACCATCTAGATGATAGAATCTATCTTCAAGATCCTAAGAAGGTTGTATATCTATAATTCCTCTTTCAATTCATCTAAGAATGACCTTGATTTGATATCTATAGAGAAATTTATGCTAATTGTCCCGAAACAGGTTCGCTATGATTAAGGACAAAATCTTGTTTGATTCTTTCAGCCATAACTTTGTTATCCGACCTCTAAATGAAGTGATTTTTGGATAAATAGATTCCTAACACATTTTCCTTTGCACTATAGACTGAAGTATCTTTTAGGGTTGACCTTCTGTATCTTCTAGGGTTGACCTTCTGTATCTTCTAAGGTTGACCTTCTATATCTTCTAGGGTTGACCTTCTGTATCTTCTGGTGCCTATCTTCTACTTCTGGTGCCTATCTTCTACTTCTGGTGCCTATCTTTTGTTTCTGATTCCTATCTTCTGTTTTTGGTGCCCATCTTCTAGTGCCTATCTTCTGCTTCTGGTGCCTATCTTCTGCTTCTGGTACCTTTCATCTTATCTCATCTAGCCCTATCATCTGGTCTAATTTTAACCCTCTATATGACAGAATGTATCTTCAAAGCCTTCATAAAATTTGTATATCTATAAGTCCTTTTTCAAACAATCTAAAAATGACTTTTATTTGATATCTATAGAGAAAGTTATGCCAATTTTTCCGATAAAGGTTTAATATGATTAAGGATAAAACCTTGTTTGATTCTTTCAACCATAACTTTGTTATCCGACCTCCAATTGAAGTGATTCTTCAACCTATAGATTCTTAACACATTTTTCTATCGCTCCATAAAATTTTATAGCTTTTGATATTGCATTGAAAAAGATTGATTGAATCAAATTAAGGGTATCGGATGGAAGACTATGAATTGGATATTTTACTAAATATACTTTGGTATTTTGATGATATCTTGATCTGTAGAGCTCCGAATGAGATGGTTATTGTTTCAACATAAACTAGAGACATAGAGCCACCAATGATAGGAAGGAATATAATTTTAATTCTGTCTTTAATACTTACAATTTTTAGATGGAATTTGGATATAGTGTACTGTTTCAGTTTAATAACAGTCTAAAAATGTTTAGGCCCTAACTTTTAGAATTCTGAACCAAATTAAATGATTTTGGTGTCATTAGAAACTTAAGATATAGGAGAGCAATTTTATAGAAGAGAGTATGACTAAATTACATATTTTTCACTTTCTGATTGAATGTGAATAGTATACCTGAAAGAGTGTCTTGGAAAAATTTGAAAGTAAGCCAATGAGAAATAAATTGTGATTTTAATGGTTTTAGTGAGGTATAATCCTAAGTATGATTTATATTTAGATGAGTCTTGATGTGGGATTGATTTTTGATGACAATATTGGATAAATACCCGGTATTCTCATTAAGCCTGCATTGAACATTACACATGTTATATGATTGTGCAATTATTAATGTGTGTGCAACATGCATATTGTATAATTATGATAAGCAGGTTAAATGTTCGCATTCAAACATTTCTAGATCATGGAAGCTAATGCTAATCTAGAGTGTACTGTGAGTAGACTAAGATGGTCTTACTTTATTGTTTTTTTTTTGTTTAAGTTATGAATTGAATGATTATGTAACTAAAATGTGTTAGTTCCGAGCAATATATGTCTGAGGAGTTTAATAAATGTGAAATCATTGAAGTGCTCATTGAATGTGAATTGGATAGAATAACTGTTTTCTTAACTTAAATGTTGAATGCCGGACTAAGGTCCATTGACAATGTGAATGAGAATGTGATAGTGAATATGATTATGTGATATTGAGCACTTTGAATTGACTGAATATATATGATGCATTTCATTACACGAATGCATAAAAGATAAACGCAGTTGTGACTAGAGTAGCCACCAAAAAAGAGCTTAATGCACAGCATGTGAAAAAGAGCATGGAGCTCAGAAAATGTATAAGAGCCAAAGGATCACTATGTAAAATGAGCCCGGTATCCCCAATGAATACGGGACAGTTATCAATGAGCCCGATATGGGACAATTATCAATAAGCTCGGTATCCAAATTGAATACGGGACAGTTAGGCACTCGTTCACAAAAAAGTTATAAATTGAAAGTAAGTCTCATGTGCACTGCATATGCATGATGTGAATAATTGTAATGCGTGGAATGTGAAATGTGAAATGAATGATCAAGTGATATATGCTTAAGTGAATGTGTAATGTATATGACTTGATCTAATGATTCGACGAATTGTACGTGTTATATGATTGAGTGAGCCATCGAGGATGGTCACTCACCAAGTTCGCAAAAACTCACCCAAAATTTTGCAAGATTTTTTTTCAACCTCAGAAGAGCACCCTATTAGGTAAACGGGAGAATAGCCACTACATATAAGTGAAAGATAAAGGTCGGGATCAGTTTGCATTTGCATTTGTAGTTTCTTATTTTTGCATTGAATTGAGTCATCTACAATTGATATAACTTGTGTATTTGAGTATTTCTATTTGTAATAACTTTCAAAGTTGGAAAGGTTTGTAAATGACTTTGAAATGTAATGAAATAATGACTACAAGTATCTTTGTATTTGTAATGGGCTCAAATGGCTATTGAAATTATGATGATTGTATTATTGTGATTAAAAATGATTATGAAATAAAAATGGGTCCTAACTTGATAATTGATTTCTACATACGATTGTGCTTCAATAAAAAAATTTCTGCAAGAAAATTTTACTGACTGACTGTGTTAGCATGCCACCCTCGTAGGGCAAGTACTCAGATTTCACTTAGGATGTTGGGTACGTGTCTTGTGGGAGTGGGGTGCTATATTGGTTGGTATCAAAGCCTAAATTTCTATCTTATATCGGCGTTTTCTAAAATATGTGTCAAGGTACATGCATTTTTGTTATGTCTTAATAGGCAGTAGCAACTGATGTTGGATCCCGTTTTTGGAACCCAAACATTCGAAGACATAACAAAGCCTGTCGACCCATAAGGGTGGTGTGCCCATAATAGCCAAACATTAACATCACAATTTTTTGAGAAATCACAAGCCAAACTCAGTCATATTTCATTAATGAATCCAAATAAAGTTTATACAAGCTCATTACAAAATACAAAATACAAAATACAAAATACAAATGATATAATTGAATGCTTATGCTTGATATGATTCTAAAATACAAAAGTTCCTAAACTAACTTAATTATAAAAGTTTCTAACTATCTTGGAGTCTCGATGTCTTGCAAGGATCGCTAATCTTCTCTTTCTGCACTTAAGGAGGGAATTGTGGGTTGAGTTACACAGCTCAGTGGCTAATATATTTACAATCATTGGCAATTAGCAACACAATCAAGCATGCATATACTTCATATATTCATATACGTCTATATCTCATTGGGCTAGCAATTTCAATCATTCACTATTCAAATTCACAACTCATAGTTCAACATATCATCACATAGAACATGCCAAGTGTAATTAATCATTAAAACATAACACTCAATCTTGCATGATAACTTAATAAATCAAAATGAAAATGCACAACAAATGGCTCGAGGTTCTGTGAATAAAACAGAGAAACCGAAGTTTACTTTGTGAATAAACGAATCCACTTTTCAGATTTCATGTACCACAAGCTGGCAGCCAGGAGAAGGCTTTACGTCGACGTGCACGTGACTACAAAATGGTTCCTCTCTCACCCAAATAGAAGAGCATAATCATGCTCAAATCATTTTATAAATGCTTTCATACTTTGCATGCTCTTTCCTTTCTTTTCATTTATACAAAATGCCATGACAGATATTAAGGCATAACATGATCAAAATCGAAATTCAATTAAATTAAAATGTCATACATCTTTCAATGCATAACATAAAACACATCATAGTACATTTTCAATCTTAATGATAATTCAAATTCATGCAATTTAAGCATAAGCACACAAGTAGGGCATTTGCCCATTGTACAACAATTATAAAAATATTACCCACCTCATTTGCTTGCAAAAATCTAAGTCAAGGTTGTCTTTCCCCTTGCTCTTAGGTAAGATTCTCTTGGTTCCCTAAAACAAACCAAGTCTTATTTAATAGGAATCAATAGAAATCCCATAATGCAAAATCACTACAATTTATTATAGAATGCTTAAACCCAAGCATTTTCTAAATTCTATGACCTTTCAAAAATCTGAATGATCCAAAATGATCTTACCTTCAGTCTTCACCAAATGAAGGGATCTTTAGCTCAAATGGAAACTCTTCTCTTCCTCTACCTTTTTCTTTTCTTAAACCACTTCAAAATCTCTCTTAAAAGCTAAGAAATTAAAAGACCCTAGATCAACTCTCTTGTTCTCTCTCAACCATCGAAATCTCTCTTCTTTCTCTTTCTTCTCTCTCAACCATCGAAATCTCTCTTCTTTCTCTTTCTGATTTCTCTTCCATGCGTCTAGCTTCTTCTAGAATTCTAGACAACACTTCTTCTTCTCACACCATTTGCCCTTCCATTTTTGCTTTGTCTTTTTATGCTTAAGTGTCTTGCCAACAATATCCTTGAACATTTTGACATAACTCTTTCTTCTAGAAAATTGTTCTCCCTTGTCTTAAGTTTCTAATAACACCTAAATCAATCCATTCAGAATTCCAAAAGTATTGCCCCAAACATTTTTGGACTGTTCTTATATTGAAACAGTATATTATACTTAAATTCCACCCATTCATACTCTTCTAACCGATACCCTTGCTTTGATTCAATTCATCTTTCCCAAATCAATACTAAATGCTATCAAATTCTATAGAGGTACAGAATGTGTTAAGAAACTATTGGTTTAAGAATCATTTCATTTGGAGATCGGATAACAAAGTTATGACCAAAAGAATCAAACAAAGGTTTTATCCTCAGATATATTGAACTTATCTCGGGAAAATGGCATAACTCTCTCTAAAGATGTCGAATCAAAGTGTTCTTTAGGTTTTCTGAAAAAGGGCTTCAAGATCTACAACTTTTATGAAGACCTTGAAGATAAATTCAATTATCTGAAGGATTAAAAATGGACTTGACGATAGGATTAGACAAAACCAATCAAAAAGCAAACGAATTGAAAAAATAGACGAAGCAAAG
>JANSVA010000216.1:20815285-20847403 GCA_025504915.1 Erythroxylum reticulatum
ACATACTCCAAATAACTTAAAGCACTTTCCTCTATGTAACTTTCCTTAATGTTCATATTGAGGGTTCATGTACTTACTCCTCTCCATCCTGCTATTGCCTCTGTTAGCCCCCATTTTTTTTTTCTTAACGAATAAGCATGAGTTAAATAATTTTGAGGTTTTGATAGATTAATCATTTTGTAATTATTTAATTATGTCAAATTTTGTAGGATTTATTGAATGGGTAAGTGGAATTAATGTGTTCAAGTTATAAGAATGTTCAAGGTTGTTTTTGGCAAGACACTTAAGGTTAAAAGAATATAAGCCTATAAGGAAGGGTAAAATGGACTTTTTGGACTCATTAAGGGTACAAATGGAGGAAGAAATGTTGTCTTGTTCTTTTAAGAAGGGAAAAACATGAATTGAGAGAGAAGAACAAAAATAGAAGAGAGAAAGAAGAGAGTTTCGGTGGAGAGGAGATGAAAGAAGGAAAGATAGTTAGGGTTTCATCATTTCTTAGTTTTTAAGAGAGAGTTTGAGGTTGTTCAAGAAGGGGAGAGTTTGAGGTTGTTCGAAAAGGGGAAAAGGTAGAGGAAGAGAAGAGCTTCCATTTGACCTAAAGATCTCTTCATTTGATGAAGAATAAGGGAAATCAAGAAAGGAAAGAGAAGCAAGAGGAGGGGCATTTTGAGCAAGTCTTTAAGTAAGGAAATCAAAGTGGGTACATATTTATAATAGGGTAAATAAGCCACTAATGCTTTCTTTGAACTAAAGAAGTTTAATAATTTCAATTGCATCATAAGTGTTGCATTTATTACTTTTAAATGATTTAAGAAATTGCAATATGTTGTTATATGAATTGTGTGATGATTTATGAAAAGACTTTTAAAGTGATTTTTAAAAAAATATAACATGTTTATGAAATCATGTTTTCAAAATATATCAAGTTTATGAAATCAATTTTCGAAAAATTTCCATCATGGGCAATATGTTTACAAGTTATGAAATGTATGACTATATGGGTTTGTGGTGGTTCCCTAAGTTAAGTCAAGTGCACTTTGACAAAAGGCTTCTCTCACCTGCCCACTAGTGGCATGGAGCTCTTTCACGGACTCTCATAAGTTCAAGGCTATGCAAAACCATTATGTGGGATTGTGTTAGTACGTTTTGTTCACAGCTACACAGGACCCTTATAGGAAATGTGTAGTATGTTCTATTTTGGATCCACCCAAACCATTTTGATGAGCTTATGTGCTTATCGTATGTGAACAAGTTTGATGCATTCATATTTTTTAGTTTGAGAATTTGAGTACAAAGTTGAGAATTTGAGAAACATGTGTTTTATGAACTCAATGAGAATTTTCTATAACAATTGAATGTTTTCAAAGGTTTTGCTTATTTTTCCGTTATAAACTATTACCCGTGAGCTTTTAAGCTCACCCCCTTTTCATCCCATCTTTAGGGGAAGAAAATGAGATCAAGTAACCAAGAGTCGAGGAATCATTCTACTTTTGCATGTTTTTGTAAATTAAGTTAAATTTTGTAAAAGCAAGAGTTAAGATGCATTTTGAGAATTATTGGGGTTTTGTATCTTTTGTATTTTGGATTTTAATACCGATGATGTAATGTGGCTTGGAATGCCATTAAAACTTTGTAAATTCTTATTTTGTTGTCAATGAAATATGAATTGTGTATGGATGATGTGAGTTAAAGTTGGATATACTTGAAGAAATTACCAACTTGAGTTGATGATTTTTGAACATGAATTGTTGATCTATATAAAATATACATAAGTGAGAAGTTATGAAAAAGAAAGTAGGGAATTATGAATGATGAGATGTAGTTGAATGTGATGAGTCAAATGAGTTGCAATTTGAGAGTTTAACAAAGTCAATTTGGTAGTGGAATGGTTATGCTCAGCACATTCCAAGTTTGTGCAGTGCAAATTTCAAGTCTTCCATCTAGGAAAAATTCATGTTTTGATTTCAAGGGAAAGTATGGATTAATATAGGTTTAATTAGACAAAGTTATCTTCTAGAAAGTTGTAGCTTATCTTTCTAGCTTTCCAACGGTATATAGTATGTAATTTTTGAACATCAAAGTCGAAAGGTATGATCTTTATAAGTGGAGATGCTCTAGAGAGTGTAGTTAATGATTCAGAACTTTTAGTGATGTGAGGAACACCCTATAGAAACCTTGTCGTCTGGTATCTATCATCTGGTGCCTATTCTCTGGTTCAATTTTAGAGCCTTTGGTCTGCCCTTCTTTTGATTTTGTCTAACCTATTTTCTAGTTCAACTTTGACCCTATAGATGATAGAATCTTGCTTTGGTGTCATTATGAAAGTTGTAGATCCAGAAGTTCTCTTTGAAACCATATGAGAATGACCTTGATCCGATATCTGTAAAGAAAGTTATGCTAATTGTTCCAAAAAAGGTCTTAGAATAAAGCCTTTTGTATAACCTTTTGTCTAGTATCATCTGGCCTTTCGTCTGGTTCAATTTTGACCCTATAGATGACAAAATCACACTTTTATGTATTCATAAAAGTTACATATATATAAGTATTATTTCAAAGTGTCTAATAATGACTTTGATCTGAAATCTCTAGAGAAAGTTATGCCAATTGTTCCACAATAGGTGTTAGACTGAAGCCTTTCGTCTGACCTTTCTTCTAGTATCGTTTGGCCTTTCGTCTGGTTCAATTTTGAGCCTATAGATGACAAAATTTAACCTGGTGCCCTTATAAAAATTTTATATCTGTAAGTCCTCTTTCAAACCGTCTAAGAATGACCTTGATCCAATATCTCTGAAGAAACTAATGCTAATTGTTCCAAAATAGATCTTAGACTGAAGCCTTTCGTCTAACCTTCCGTCTAGTATCTTCTGAACTTTCTACTGATTCAATTTTAACCCTCTAGATGACAAAATATCTCTTCAATGTCTTCATAAATATAGTATATATCGACATCTTCTTTGAAACCATTCTAATATGACCTTAATTTGACATCTATAAAGAAAGTTATGCTAATTGTCTCGAAACAGATTCAATATGATTAAGGACAAAACCTTGTTTGATTCTTTTAGCCATAACTTTGTTATCCAACCTCTAAATGAAGTGATTCTTGGACCAATAGATTCCTAACACTTTTTTTCTATATATCCATGAAATTTTATAGCTTGTTATGTTTATTTATAAAATATTGATTGAATCAAAGTAAGGGTATGGGTTAGAAGAGTATGAATGAGATATTTTACTGAACATAATTTGTTATTTTAGTGATATCTTGATCTATAAAGCTCCGAATGAGATGACTCTTGCTTCGAACTAAACTAGAGAGATAGAACTAAAAATTATTTAAAGAAATTAAACATCAATTCAGTCTTTAAAACTTCAAAATTCTAGATGGAAATTGTGTATACTGTACTATTCCAGTTTAATAACAATCTGAAAATGTTTGGGCCCAAACTTTTAGAATTTTGAACCAAATTAAACGATTTTGTGTCTCTAGAAACTTAATACAATGGGAAAAAATGTTATAAAGAATTCAAATTTGTAATTCCATTTTGAGGTTTCCCAAAATTTGTTCTAAAATAGGGGAAACGAGTTTGTTTCTGATATTTGATTGGTATGGGCACGCCACCCTTATGGGATGATGACCAATGAGTGTTCATTGAAATAACCCTATATAGGATAATATGCTCACATTTTATGACTCTGATTATTGGGCTCCAAAATCAAGGTCCAACAGCCTCCCACAGTTGAGCCTTACACTGAAACTACCCTTGCTTGCTTGTTCTTAGTAGAGCCACTACTTCCCACTTCACTCTATATGTGGAAATTTCTCATACTCCTCTCAATCATTAGGACACTCATTCCTTTTTTAGAAGATTGTTCCAAATTTTTTCTCTTCCTATTCACCTTATATTTTATGTTCTCCAATTTCTCATTTTGGAGAGCAGCATCTACTAGCAGCTGGTAGTCACAGAAATTATGGATCAATACTTTCTTTTTAATCCCTAAATGAATTCCTCCCTCAAACTTACAGTACTTATCCTCCTCATTCGCAACAATATTGGTCGTATATCATGAAAGTTAGGTGAACTTCAACTCATATTGACTCACAGTCATATCCCTCTATATGAGATTCAGGAACTCTCTAGCCTTCTCTTGGACATAGAGTCTCGAGAAGTACTTCCTCTTAAAAACTTATAAAAAGTTGCTCCATAATAATACCGGTGGTATAGCTTGACTATAGGGCACTAATTCCCACCAATAGAGTGCATCTCCTTTGATTTGGACCTTCGTTTGTACCCTTCGAGGTCAAATAAAAGAAATAATCCAAGTAATGCAATATAAGATGCAACCTTGGGTTGTTTCATTTAATCGAAACCTAAAATGAATGGACCTAAATTAACCTATGTGTCACGAAATGCAAGCTAATTTGGTAAGATGGGGGTTTTGATCTTTGAAAACATTAACTGTACTAAATTGAATTGTAAGAAAAAAATGTAAAATGTATTTTCAGATTTTTGGGAATAGAAAATGGAACGATTAAGACAAATGATCAAAGACTGATAAGATCCTCTTGAAATGAGCTTTGGCCATCATAGTTCGAAACTAATTTTAATAGGAGTGGAAATCACTAAGTTTCAAATGGGTAAACCTTAGAAAACTCTTTAACTCCAAGATCTTAATCAATGGGTCTCCATTTCTTAAAACCCTATTAAATGCTCTTAGTGTGTGTAGTGGATAAGTTCATGCAACAAGTCACCTTGGGATCTAGAATCAACTTAATATCAAACACAATTATACAAGATAAAAGAGAATCAACAAGATCACAAATAGACATATATGGGACTTCATATATTTAAGTTTAAAGTTCTATATAAACAAATCCAAGCTACACATTAAATTTCCAACACTTGATTAAACTATAATCAAGTATGTTCAACTACAATTTACAAATCCTAAAACTAGGAATTCATAGATCATAGCAAAACCATAGATTAAGCTACTCCCTTATTAAGCTCATTGAACTCTAGCCATTGCTACATCTTCAAGAGGAAAGAAACACCTAGCTTCATAATCGAGAAGTAATCGGAAGCACCCATGCTAGAAGTTGATAGTGAAAAATGGAAGAAATGAGATGGATATGAGAGAAGACGATGGTATGTTAGTTGTGGAAGATGATGGAATATGAATATTTTTCAACTCCCCCTCTCTCCTTTTGTATGTTATCCAAAAATAGGTTCTTTTCAAAAATAAGTTGTTAGATCGAGTTGCACAGTTGGTTAATTTTCTGAAAATGGTTCAGGTCTAGTGCCAATTTGAATGTGTCACCGCGGTGAAAGGATGAGTTCACCACGAAAAACTTTGCCTGAAAGGTTCCTTCAAAGATTTTCTGATTGCACTGCAGTGAAACATCATCCTCACCTCGACAAACTTTGCTTATTTCCCTCATTGGCTTGTGTTCTTAGTCTTCACTCTTTGTCTTTACTTCTTGAATGTCCTACAATGAAAAATTATAGTTTGCAGTATCAATTGTTCTAAAAATCAATTTAGTGCAATTACTAATTATTTGTGACAATTTTACCTTCAAACCATATTAATTAAAAACAAGCACTAATGAGCTAAATTAAGCACAATATCAGATAATAAAAGCCTAAAAATAAAATAAAAACCACGAAATTGTCAGCTAATGATATAGGAAACTTGGGTTCAATCAAATTCCCCCAGACTTAGACCTTTATATTCCTGGACAAAGCTTATAAAAGTCAAAGAGACACAACTATAAAAGAAAATACCAACCATTCTTAAAAATGAGAGTAGAGAATCAGTTAAATAACTTCCTCAGAAGTTAACCCAAGCAGACTGAAAGAGCACTAAGAAAATAAACACTATAAGTATTTAATCTAAGAGATTGGGCAAGAGAGATTTCTCTCAAGAAATTTTTTTTAATCTCTGAACTCATTTATCTTGGGATAATTTCACTCTACAATCTACTTAGTCCATTCTCTTCCATAAGCTTTTGATAATTTTACCTGTCCACCACAAGCACTATAATTTCGAGAATTAAGAGGACTTTCAAGTTTATAGTGTATAGAAGGCTAAATGAAATGGATTGGATAGAAGAAGAAAAATGAGTGCATGCATCATAATTATTTTCCACATGAAACAAATGTCGACTATGTGTAAGAAAATATTTAAACAATCAACAAACATAATCTATCATTTTTTATAACTTTTCTCTTTTGAGAAAGTTTTTAAGCTTTTTGGAACTTTTCTTTCTTTTCTTTTGTATAGAAACCCTTGTTTTTTTAGATCATCTTTAACTGGAGAAGATATATTCACATTAATTGTGAAATATGCATGCACTCAAAAGATGGCTCAAAGGGGCTAGCAATGGTTAAGTGTTTGGGTTAGTAGGCTTTTAAGAAGAACGCCTCTATCATATTAACAAAATTTTAGTTCATCAAGCTTTGATCAAGAATTAAAACAAGTTCTAGAACGATATGAAATTAAGCAGATACACACAGAAATGAAAGAATTCAGGCCCAAATATCCTTCTGATAAGGTTAGTATCTCAATTAAGCAATCTTAAGGTTTAAAAATGCATAGTGCTACTCTCTTAACGTACCCTCACTTGCCTCTTATAAAAACATTGAAAATGGAATTAATCCAAAACTATCATTTAAAAATATAGATCATTTTCTAAAAAATCATGGACAACTTTGAAATTTATAAAATCTTTGACCACGCGTCGTTACGTTAGTCAAAATAAAATAACTAGACTACTACTATAGCAGTGGTAAGTTTTGGTCGATCCAACAGAGAGTGTGTGTAAAATTTATAAAATGAAATTAATCGGTGATTAGGTTTAACAGGGGGGATTTTGGAATTTGGAATTTTGAATATGAAAATAAATTAAAACTAACTAATAAAAATAAATTAAAAAATGCAAAATTAATAATAAAAGTAAAGAATTTAGTAGGGACTCGATTCTTTGGTTCAATCTCAACCTATACCCTAATTAAGCATATTTTATTGATTTGTTGTTCTCTAACCTCTCCTACCAACTATTAATCATGGGTTAATAATAAACCCGAGTTTTTCCTTAGGTTCTGTTTAATCAGATACAATCGTTAATTAAAGCTAACCACCGAATAACCTAGGATACAATTTCTAGATTTAATTAGGTAGTAGCATTACGAATTAGGAAAACTGATTAATCAAGGCAATAACCACATATGATGCATCATTTAACCTTGGTCATGTTATCCCTAATGATTACAAATCATTAATCGCTATACATGAATTTCAACATAACAATTACGGATTATATCAAAATTCTAGCAATGGGTTTGTAATTAAATGATTCAATGAATGCACTAAAATCATCTTTTCATAATACCCAATGGATTCATACACAAATACCCAAATAATAACGAAAATCTGATTATCCATACACAATACGCAAATCAATTAACATAGGATAACATAATCAATTTCTAATGAGAGAAAGAAACAACCAAATAATAAAAAATACTTAACCTAGGTCATCGACATCAATTTCATCTTCAAACCAGCGTCGGGATGTCTAGCCTTTCATGGATCTCTCTAGAAAAAATGTTTCAACCCCCATTCTTATAACCCTACCGAAGCTCCCTTTATTTCTCCTTCACTACCCAAGCTTCATATTTCGATATACTATTCATTGATGTCATAAATAAAGATGGTGGTCCATTACTATTCATGTCTCTACCTAACCTCACTACACTACCCTCCTATCTTACAAGCTCCTCTTCTGTGTTTAACGAAGACAACTGTGTTAAACGTAGACCTCTCACGCAACTCCTTTTTTTTTATAGCTTGATGTGATAATTTAATATGGATGGCCACCTCACTGTTCATGCAAAAACCCTTCTTTGATGTTTTTGTTGCTACTCTGTGTTTTCGATAAAATGCACCATACATGAAAACTGATGTTTGTGTTTAACGTCCCAGCAACTATCATTTTGGTTGTGGCTTATGACCATGTTGTGTTGTTTTTGGCTAGTCCATGCTGTCATTTAGCTTCTCTTTAGTCCTCCCATATATGCAATGGTTTTGGCCTTGGCTTCCAACATTTATGTTGCATCATTTCATGCTCTTTGGACATCTCTTTCAGTTGTACGTTACATGGATGTTGTTTATGTCCATCTTGCAAGCAGCTATTTTGCGTTTTACTTTTTATGATTGTGCCTTCTTGGTGTGTTGGCATGGAATGCATTTCTTACTTCAATTGTGCTACTAATAATTCACATAATTACATGCAAATTTCATGCATATGAGTGTTGATTTTCTACTTCCTTATGCTTACAACATGTGTTGTCCATGAAATATGCTATCCATTAAATCATTATCTTACATGGATGTCTTAAGTGAGTGATTCTTTAAAAAACAACCTAAAATATCTTACTTTTGACTCACTTTAACTTATTTGCTTCAGAATTGTACCTAAAATCACATATGAGTTAAAGTGAGTACCTTAACTAATTTTATGTCAATAATTGATAAGTGTTAGGGACTAATTTCATAATCAATTAAGCACTTATCAACTAGTTAACCTAAAATGTTGGCCATATAACTTAACACTAGAGTAATCCAATGTTCTAGTGAAATATTTGTTAATAGGCAATTTATATTGATTTTAGATACATAATTTGCTAAATTTTTGTCCACTTAATGTTTAAATTGCATTAATTAAGAGTTATTTGTTTTAATTTTAGGCACATATTAGATTTGGAGCATTCAAAAGCATAAAGTAAGAAAAGCTTCTAAACGAAAGCAACAGCTCGATAAGAAATGACAATATTGTAGCAAAAATTTAGGCACTTCTTGCAACCAAAAGGACATGAAATAGAGGTGGACAAACAAGAAGAAATAACGAAGCCCACAACCTAAAAACAAAGATGTTTGGCCAAGACAGCGTGAGAAGGGTTGTGCGTGAATAGGAAGGGTGGACCTAAAACCTTATTTTCCACATCAATGAATAGGAAAGAGAGAGGGAAAGTTGGCAGTTACAGAGAGGAGAGAAAATAGAGTAGCATGAGAAGGGTTATGTGTCAATAAGAATGGTGGACCAAAACCTTATTCGTCACATCCATGAATAAGAAGAGGGGGAGAGAGCTAGTGGCTGAGAGAGGAGGCGTGAATAGTAGAGGTTAATCCCATCTGCTATAGTAGCAAGGAGGGAGGAGAGAAAAAAAAGTAGCGTGATAAAGGTCTACGGTAGAAAAAATAGTAGCGTTAGAAGATATCTTCTTGGATAGTAAAAATCGTCTCTCTCGAAGACCATTTATTAGTTGTTCTTAGTTTGCTTTTATTCCATTATTGATTTAATTTTTTTGGATTTAATCAATGCAAATATATATTATGACCATGATTTGTGTTACATTGATGAATATGTATAAGTAAGTTTTTTTTAGTTGAGGTTAGGATTGATATTAGATTAGGACAGTATTTGTGGTATTGGTTTTTGTTTGATTAAATGCATATTTAGTCCTAATTTAGCTTCTTCACCTAGGTTAAGGCCTTATATGATTAGATGCCATAACCAATGGGGTTTAATTTGTCAAAAAATCAATCAAGCAATATATTTAAGACTAAATCATAGACTAACCTTGGGATCTTATGTGAGGATACCTAGGATTATCAAACTTAATTTTAGGCTTCCTATATTGAATGACTTTTATTTCAAATTATTTACGAACTAAGTAGGTAACTCGGATTTAGAAGAGAAAGGAATTTATATGAACATTGTGTTCGACTTGCTTAAGTGAAGTAAATCCTAAATCAATCTACCATTACAAGTTTTAGTGTCTAATCCAATTGAAATATGATACCTTAGCCAAATTTTGTCATTTGATTTAGTCTAGTCATTTTTAATTCATACTTTGCATCTTGCATATTTCCTTGATTTGCTTATTTTATTTTATTTTCAAAGTAATCAATTCCTGGCCACCTGAGTAATTTTACATTGTTTAATTTAATTGTCTTATGTGTTGGAATCCTTTAGGTATAATATCCAATTCTTACCGTTTTATATTACTTATCACGAGGTACGCTTTTCTCTAGCTTGGTCTAGATAAAATTTAATTTATATTGCTTTGTTTAGACTGTAATAAGTTTTTGGCACCGTTGTTGGGGAAATTCCTTATTGTGAGTTATTAGGTTAGATGGTATTGATTGTCTAATATTTAATTCTTACTTTGTTGTTTATTTACATATTTTAGTTGTTTTCTTGATTACTTTACTTCGGTGTGTTTTATTTTCAATTATTAGCTCTGTTATTATTTGCTTTTTGTTTGTTTCATTTTGTTTATGCTCACTTGTGGTTAAAAGCCTGAGAATTTGCTACTAGATACTGAGATTGAAAAAACTATTTGCAGGTTGCGCAAGGAAACCATATTGGCTCGAAATAGTAACACAAAAGAAGGGATTAGAGAAGAGCAATTTGTAGAGATGGAGTAGCATAAGGAGGGGCTGATGCCACATCTTGAAGATAAAAGGGATTTGACTATGATGGATTTGACTATAGGGCATAACAATAGACCCATGCCTCTCCTTATAAGGCTGACAATCACAGCTTTGAGTTTTGAGATTCCTTACTACATTACATCCATGGTGAGAGCTTCTCAGTTTGGAGGATTACATTTGGAGGATCTAAAAACTCATTTGGAGACCTTTCTGGATATTTGTGATTCGTTCAAGCAGAATTGAGTGTCGGATGACATGGAGAGATTAAGGCTATTCCCATTTTCTTTAAGGGATAAGGACAAAGCATAGTTGGCTAGTTTGAAGTCTGGATCGATTACTACATGGTATGAGATGATGAGATTATTTCTGGTTAAATTTTTCCCTCCTGCCCAAGGTTACAAAGATGAAGAATGAGATCATTTCCTTCACATAATATGAAAATGAAAGTCTATATAAAGCGTGAGAGCAATTTCGAGATATGTTAATACAATGTCCTAGTCATGGGTTCTCCACATGATAGTAGGTTAATACTTTTTATACAAGAATGACCCCATTGACCAAGAGTACTATAGATGCTGCAGTAGGAGGTAGTTTAATGAGAAAGATGCTAGATCAGGCCTATAGGTTATCTGATGAGATGGCCACTAGCAGCTTTCAATATCATACAGATAGGCATCCCAGATGACTAATAGGTGCTCATATAGTAGACAATACAGTAGCTTTATCATCTTAGATGGATGTTTTGATGAAGAAGCTGGATAATCTAATGCACAGTGTGAGAGGAGGAGCTAGTTCTTCATTAAGGAGTTGTGTTATATGTGAGCATTGTGTTAAAGATTCCCATGCATGTTCTGAGTGTCAAGTTAGGAATCCATTTGCTTAAGAGACAGAAGAACTCCATTATGTAGGCAATTATAAAAGACAAAGAGGGGAGCCATATTCAAGGTCCTAAAACCCAGGGTGGAGGAATCGTCCAAACTTCTCATGGCAGAATGATCAGATGGCACAACCACAGTCATCTAATGTTTAAAGACAGCCAACTATAGGTTTTAAGGCTCCTAATCCTGTGCCACCTGAGAAATCCAATCTTAAAGAGCTCTATTCTCGAAGTACATCTCCACCACTGAGGTTAGGATGTAGAATCAAGAATCTTCTATCAGAAACTTAGAGAATTAGATGAGGCAGATTGCAAGTTTGTTGAAGGAACGACCTTTGGGTTCATTGCCCAGCACTATTGAGGCCAACCCTAGAGAACATAAAAAGGCAATCTTATTGAGGAGTGGTAGATGAATTAAGGATGTTAACGAGAAGTAGAAGGATAACGAAGTGGAAAATAATGAAGAAGAACATAGTCGGGAGGGTAGTAAGGAAGATAAGGAAGCACCAGCTGTAAGGGAGGATCATCCAAGGTTATTTGCTAGCCCCCATCACACATCTGGTTAGACCTCAGATTCCTTATCCTCAAAGGTTAAAAGGTACACAATTAGATAAGAAGTTTGGTCATTTTCTTGAGATATTTAAAAAATTACATATAAACAATCCTTTTGTTAAGGATATAGCGCAGATGTCTTCTTATGCTAAGTTTTTTAGAGAAATTTTATCTAATAAGAGGAGACTTAAGGAGCATGCCATAGTGAAGCTGAATAGGGAATGTTTGACCATATTGTCGAAAAAGTTGCCACCAAAGTTTAAGGATCTAGGGAGTTTGGTGATCTGCATATAGACTAGATATTGATGAATTGGGCTGCGAGCATTAACTTAATGCTTCTTTCTATTTTTAAGAAGTTAGGATTGGAACAGCCCAAACCCACTATTGTTTCGCATTAGCTAGCAAATAGGTCTATCACTTATCTAAGGGGAGTCATTGAGGATGTGTTGATCAAGGTTGAGAAGTTCATCTTCCCAGTAGATTTCTTTGTCCTTGACATGGAGGAAGACAGAGACATCTCCATCATTCTTAGGAGACTTTTCATAGCCACTACACGGACCATCATTGATCTGTAGTATGGAAAGCTCATCTTAAGACTTCAAAATGAAGAACTAGGGTTTGATGTGTTCGATGTTATGAAGCATCTTCTACTCTTGACTCTTACCATTTTATTGATATTTATTCTTTTGATGCTGATAATTCTTCTATTGTTTATGCATGTTTGTTAAAAGAGGGGGTGCAAGGAATGATTGAAGAGTTAGGGGAAGAGTTGCAAGAGGAGTTGGAGGATATTGGAGTTGAGTTAGAGTAGGCATGTTGGACATATTATAGAGCAAACGAGCCTCTCTAATGTCTAGCCAAGCTATTTCTGAAGCCTTCAATTGAAGAGCCTCCTTTTCTTGACCTTAAACCTCTTTCGAGTCATTTGAAGTATGTTTATTTTAACCCACCTGATCAATTATCATTTCTTCTTATTTTTCAGGTGCCATAGAGGAGTAGCTGTTAAGTGTATTATAGGACCATAAGAAGGCCATTGGGTGGTCCGTTATGGATATCAAGGGTATAAATCCTTCCTTTTGTATGCGTCTGGAGGATGGAAGCAAGGCGATGGTGTAGCCCCTGAGGAGACTTAACCCATATATGAAGGAGGTAGTGAAAAATGAGGTAGTAAAGCTTTTAGATGCAGGTATTATCTACCCTATTTTTTATTCTAGTTGGGTTAGTCTTGTGCAGGTAGTGCCAAAGAAAAGAGGCACCACTATGGTTGAAATTGAGAAAAAATGAATTAATATCCACTAGGAAGGTAAATAGGTGGAGAATGTGCATATATTATAGGAAGTTGAATGATGCCACCAGAAAAGAATATTTTCCTTTACATTTCATTGATTAGATGATTGAGAAATTAGTTAGATATGATTTTTATTGTGCCTTAGATGGATATAGTGCACATTTACAGGTTTTGGTAGCCCTAAAAGATCAGGAGGAAACAACTTTTTTATGGTACATTTGCATATAGACACATGTCATTTGGTTTACGCAATGCTCAAGCTACATTTCAAAGATGCATGATGGCTATTTCTTTTGACATGCTTTAACCTTGCATTGAAATTTTATGGATGACTTCTCTATAGTTAGTACTTCATTTGATACATGCTTGGATGACTTAGAAAAAGTCTTAATTAGGTATAAAGAGACCCATTTAGAGCTTAATTGGGAAAAATGTCATTTCATGGTCCAGGAGTGCATTGTTTTAGGTCACAAGATTTTTAACAAAGGTATAGAGGTAGACCCAGCAAACATGTTAGATCCATTAGAAGTTTTTTAGGCCATGCTGGATTTTACCGTAGGTTCATTAGCGTGAGAAGATTACTTCTTGAACAGCAAAAATTGTCTTTCTTAAAGACCATATATTGGGTGTTCTTAGTTTGCTTTTATTCCTTTATTGTTTTAATTTTGTGGATTTAATCAATGCAAATATATATTATGACCATGATATGTGTTACATTGATGAATATGTATAAGTAAGTTTTTTGTGGATAAGGTCAGGATTGATATTGGATTAGGACATTTTTTGTGGTATTGGTTTTCCTTGATTGAATGCATATTTAATCCTAATTTAGCTTGATCACCTAGATTAAGGCCTTAGATGATTGAATGCCATAACCAATGGGATTTAATTTGTCGAAAAATCAATCAAGCAACATATTTGAGACTAAAGCATAGACCAACTTTAGGATCTTGTGTGAGGATACCTAGGATTAACAAACTTAATTTTAGGCTTTTTGTATAGAATGTATTTTATTCCAAATTATCTATGAACCAAGTAGGTAGCTTAGATTTAGAAAAGAAAGGAATTCCTGTTGGGTTTGACTTGCTTAAGTGAAGTAAATCCTAAATCAATCCACTGCTGCAAGTTTTAGTGTCTAATTTAATTGAATTTTGATACCTTAGCCAAATTTTGTCACTTGATTAAGTCTAGTCGTTTTTAATTCATACTTTGCATCTTGCATATTTCTTTGATTCACTTATTTTATCTTATTTTCAAATCAATCAATTCTTGATCGTCTGAGTAATTTTGCATCATTTAATTTAATTATCTTAAGTGTTGCAATCCCTTGGGTATGATATCCGGTTCTTACCATTTTATATTACTTGTCGACGAGGTACGCTTGCCCTAGTTTGGTTTTGATAAAATTCCATTTATATTGCTTTGTTTAGATTGCAACAATATTATGGAAATGCACTCATATTGGAAGGCTCTTAAAGCTATTCTTGTTTATTTTGAGATCTACTCTCCAAAAATGAAGCGTCATTGGTTTGTGTCCTAGGTGACATAAACCAAGTTCTATGATTTTTTTCTAGATTAAAAGCCTTGGATATTTTGAATGTGAAGAAGTTATCATATATGAGTACTACCTCCAATATAAAGGCTCTCCATCTATTCTTAACCCAATCTTTCATTACTGGGTATAAAGGTCTCTTATGTGCAAACCAGTCTACTAAGGAGTTGTTCCACCTCTCCACACCTACCTATAGAACCTCTATAGGGAGGTTACCAGTCTCTATCCATCCTTCGAGTGTTGTGGAAACTAAAATAGCTTTATATTTCAAGTTTTGGTTCTAGTTTGTGATTTTTCTTTTGTTTCATGAGTTGAAGTAGAAGTAGAGGAAGGCTTATCTAAGTTCGGAGTAGAAGAAGGTGAAGGGGACAGGGATTTCTTCTTTTGTGCATTATGATGGTGCATAGGAGATATAGTAGAGAAAGATCTATCTGAGGTTGGGCCATGTTTGAGGTGATCTAGCCTTTTTTCCATGGTGGCTGGAAAAGGGAGCAAAATGAGGAGGGATCCAAGCAGGAAAATTCTCACATAGCTTATATAATAGAAAAGGGAAACGTTAGTGCTGTTTCAGGTGTCTAAAAGTAGAAGAGCTCCTAAAAAAAAAAAACTGAAATGAGTTGGGGGCATGCTAAGGCTTGATCTTCCATATACCCTTATTTGGATTGTACGTTTGTGATTTGTTATGTTCTTGAATATTCTTGCCTAATTTGTTTGATATTGAGTTTATATTAACATTATAAATCAAAAGGCAATTATGTGAAGAGGGGAAGAGAAAATTGATTAGTTCCACGGCTGAAACCATATATTTCTCTAGCCGTCGGTTTCTACGTGATTATGAATGATAGGAAGTAGACATGAATGATGAAACTGAAAGAAAAGGATAGAATTGGAGCCTAAACTCAATTTATATTGTTATCCTGGCCATTGACTTGTAATGGATATGAATGTAGGAATTAAATATAAGGCGGGATTAGACAAAGACAATATGCGCAAAATTTTTAGTGTGTCATTGAGAAATTGTCAATCCTTTTTGCCTTCTCTTTTGCGTATGTGATGTCAATCATCTCAAATTTTTATAAATGAGAGTAACGGGTTATATAACTGGATTTAATTATGCTAAGGAGTGTGGCGATATATAACGGTCTTTGTGGCTATTACAAATCTTGGAATCATTAATTAGTCATAAGGATTTGGTTTTAGAAATATCAGTCCCTGTCAACTATAATGGATATGAATAGATGGTGGAGATGTGGCTTATTTACATGCTTAATATGTTTGGCTTTCTTAGTGATATTAATCAAAAGAAATACCAATTTACCCTGAACTCAACGGAAAGAGGACCAAAATTAACAAATGTTTAGATAATCCATTTAGACAATGACTTCATCCTTCATACACGACCTGATCTTGATGTTTCTCACATTTATCTCAACCTTGTACTCCACATCACAACATTCAATCGCCCCAACCTGAAAGATGTGAGGATAAATCATTAACAGTAATATAGAAACCATAAACTTCAGAATTGATATGAAACATGACAAACATATATGGTTGTTACGTCATTAACAATATAGAAACCATAAACTTCAAAATTAATATAAAACATAACTAATAAGTACATATGTTGTCCAATAACAAGCAAAAGTCACGACCTTTTAAATATGAACATTGAAAATTACAACGTTTAGCAGCTGGGAATGGAGATTTTTACCTTCTTATGTGTACCCACAGGAGAAAACACTAGAATTGTGAAGATAGGATCAGCAGAATGATTCCCGATAGCTGAACAAAGTGGCAGGCTACGAGGTGACGATCGAACATATGTTGTGAGGACTTGGTTGTCTGGGGTATACTCAATAGACTCGAAGAAAAAGATATGAGGAGATTCACATGAATTGTTTGTAAGCCATCAAGTGTTGAACATGAAGTGTGGAGGTCTAGAGATCCCAGCCCAGGGCCTAAATATCTCTAGAGGTTTTCGAAGAATGCTTCGTGGGATTATGCTTTCATATATATGAGTAGAATAACCCCATGAAACAGAAAAAGACCAGTTGGTTTCTCTTTACTAGCAGATGGTTTGGTGCAATATGCGAGATTGGTCAAATTTTGTTACTTTCATAAGGTGTTGTATCGATTCATAGCGATCTTTGGAAGGAAAGAGTGGATCTGTGACATCAAAATGGTGGAGACTAAGGAGAGAAGACTGAGGGTGTGATGATAAAAGCCCGATATGTCATTGCGTAGATCAATCTGCAATATATTAGCAAAGAACATGAGGGTTTTAAGAAAAGAACAAAGAAAATCTTTCATCACGCCACACATGTTGTCAAACTGTGCTCCCGTGACTGTAATTGCATTCGCAGAATGTGGCTCCGGTGCCTCCTGCTATCCTTCTAATTCCATTCTTTATCTTTAACATCTAGAAAAAAAAAAGTTTAGCAGCACAAACTAACGTATATTTACCTGGTGAATTCCCTTTTCAAGGTTGAGAGAAACTCCAAAATTAGCCAAGCAAGATTGTGCCATATGATCACTGACATACAAGTAATGATATCTCTCAATGCAATCGTCCAAGTTCTTTAACAATGCTTCCGCTAATGAATAGATTAAGGCATAGCTAGCTCCATCAAATCCCAGTTAAATGGAAAACGGGCATTCGATTTAATGCTCTCTGAATTGCCACCAACATACATGTATTTGGTATGATCATACTTCTGCAGAACCTCAACTAGATTATCAACGAAGAAGAGGTTATCATCATCACACATGATGAACCATCTCAAACCTATTGTTATCTATCACATGTAGGTTTTTTAGATCAGTTCCAATGGGTTACTAATGAATTCTTTAGCAAGAAAAGATTTAAGGAACTTAACAGAAAAGAAAAGAAGAGAGTTTTAAGAGATATTAAAATACTATGTAATCAGATTATTTTCTATTGCATCTGTATATTGCATACGTTCTCGACTACATTTTATACACGATAACTGTCACTAATAGAAAGTTAACTAACTAAATAACTAACTGCTAGCTATATTACAAACAAAGTTAAGTTACTTCAGTGTCAAGTAACCGGAACTTCATATTCTCTAAGTCCTCATTGCTTCATTTTCTTCCTTAGCTCAGAGTCTTCGACTTCACTCCAACTAACTCTCTAAGATATTCAAATCTTAAGACATGAAACACTTTAGCAAACAGATCAGCCATCTACTTTTCTATTCTCACATATATCAGCTTCACTTTACCACCCTGTTGCACATCCCTCAAATAATAATATATGAGTTTAAAGTGTTTAGTCCTCCCACGAAACACTGGATTCACTGAGATGGCAATGGCTGCCTGATTATCAACATACATTAGTGTAGGATCTTGTATAGTCACTTGAAAATCCAAAAATTAACTTCCTAACCTAGATAACTTGTTTTGCTACAGAAGTAGCTGCAACTAGCTCGGCTTCTGCAGTAGATAAAGCCACCACTTTTTGCTTCTTTGAACTCCACAAAAAACAAGTTGATCTAAGAGTGAAACAAAATTCAGAAGTGCTCTTCATGTCTTCCGAAGAACCACCCCAATCACGATCCACATAACACTTCAGATCACATACTCTAGTCTTCTCATAAAGCAAGCCATAATCCAGGGTACCTCTAAGATAGCTCAAAACTCTTTTTATAGTAATTAAGTGTAATTTCCCTAGATTGTTCATTAATCGAGAAAGCACACTCACAACAAATTGCACTTCAGGTCTAGTACCAGCTATATACATAAGACATCCAATCATACTTCTATACCTTCTACAATCAATCTCCTCACTCTCAACTTTCTACAACAACCTCTATTTTGGACAGTTAGAAGTTGAAATTGGTTTACACTTATCCATTTGAAATCTCTTAAACACGTCACATATGTTCTTCTTCTGGCTCACAAAGATCTGTCCCTTCCATTGAATCATCTCTATACCTAGAAAATACTTCATCAGGCTAAGATCTGTCATTTTGAATGTACTCCTGAACTGAATCTTCAAGTTTCTAATTTGAACATTTGAACTTCTAGTTAAAAGCAAATCATCTACATAAACAGAAACCATAGATACATGACCTTCTTTGACTCTAACATTGAGTGTGGGTTCACTACTACTCCTCTGAAAGCAGATTTTTAGTAGGAAGCTATCCATCTTCGAGTATCAACACCTTGGTGCTTGCTTCAATCCGTATATGGCTTTGTTCAACTTATACACTTTATCTTCTTGTCCCTTAATCATGAAGCCTTCTGGTTGATCTACAGAAGTCTCCTCATGTAGCTCTCCATTCAAGAAGGTAGATTTAACATCCATTTGATGGGCCTCCCATTCCTTCTCTACAGCTATAGCCAAGATCAACCTTATTGTCTCAAGCCTTGCCACAGGTGCAAAGGTTTCACTGAAATCTACACCTTCAATCTGTGCATACCCCTTCACCACTAGTCGAGCTTTATATGTACTGATAGACCCGTCTAGATTCAGTTTCAGTTTGAACACCTACCTAAGACCAATTACTTTCCTTTTAGTTGGTCTCTCAATAAGTTTCCAAGTTTTGTTCTTATGGATCATTTCCAACTCCTCCTGCATTGTATTTTTCGGCTTCTCATTATTTAAAGCTTCCTGCACATGAGAGGGCTTTATACTGGAGCATTGCTCCTCTCATAAATGTCTGCTAAGCTTTTTGTTCCTTTCATAAAAACATGATCAATATCCTCTTCTTGTTGTTCAACATCATTCTCATCTTCAGGAACATAGAGGAATCAGTGAGATCCTCTGCCAGTCACATTGTTCATCCTCAAGGAAATGAACATCTTTGCTCACTTCTACTTTATTCAAATCAGGGAAATAAAGCCTGTATACTTTTGTGACTTCTGAATAACCCACGAAGATGGCAGGTTCACTCTTACTATCTAACTTGCTTCTTCTGACATGGGGTATATGAGAGTAGCATAAACTTCTAAAGATCTTAAGATTCTTGAGCTTAGGCTTCACACCACACCACATCTTATAAGGTGTCTTCCCTTCAAGAGCTCTGGTGTACAATCGATTTAGTAGAAACATGTTGTGCATGCAGCTTTTGCCTAAAACTTCTTGGGAAGTCCCTTCTCCTCGAGCATGTATCTCACCATTTTTATAACTGTTCTATTCCTTCTCTCCACTGCTCCATTTTGTTGAGGGGTGTAAGAGTTGTCAGTTAGTGTTTAATTCCTGCTTCTCTGCACAAAAGCTCAAATTTTTATGAAGTAAACTCTCCCCCATTGTCAGTTTATACTGACTTGATTTTCCTGCTGCATTGATTTTCTACAAGACTCTTAAAGTTCTTAAAGATATCAACTACTTGTCCTTTGCTTTTAAAACTATAAAGCCAACAATATCTAAAATAATCATTAATCATCAACAGAAAATACTTGCTGTCACTCAAGGACTCTTCAGATATTAGACCACACACATCCATATGGACCAGTTACAGTGGATCACTGGCTCTCTAGGACGATCTTAGAAATTGAAGTCGGGCTTGTTTCCCTTTATAATAGGCAGTACACTAAGATCCATCACTTAGCTCTACAGGAAGATCATTAACCATCTTTTTTCTTGCTATTTCTTTAAGACCTCTCATATGGAAGTGTCCAAATCTCTTGTGCCAAAGATCTGTCACCTGAGCATTACTGACCAAGGAAATCTATAGCATGTCCTCCATTTTCAAAGAGAAACATTTGTTTCTAACTTTAACTTTGAGAATTTCACTTCCAGTTGGATCAACAATTTTGGATTCATCATCCTTAAAGAATATTTTGAACCCTTTCTCAATGAGTTGTGCCACACTAAGAAGATTGTGATGAATCTTAGGCACAAAGAGAACATTAGGAATCGTGCTGAGACCTTTCTTGGTTCATATCTTAACCATCCCTTTCCCTTCCACTGAAATACACTGTCCATCCCCAAGCCTCTCATTTGCATGTATTAATCTGTCCAAATGCTTAAACAGAGCAAGATTAGAACACATGTGGCTTATACAACCACTGTTAATGACCCATTCTGTCGAGGGTGACTCCACCAGATCACAAGTAATAATAAAAAGTTACTCTTCCTCTTCGATGTCTTGAGCTTCAGTAGAAGAATGCCCAGACTAATGTTTACAAATTGCCTCCATATGATCCTTTTGATTACACTTTCTATAAATTACATCAAGTGTCTTCTAGCATCTGTAATCAAGTCTCTTCTAGCATCTGTAATCCAAGTGATTTGACTTACCACAATGAGGGCAAGGATTGTATTTCACATTCTTATCACCAGACTGAGCCTTTGTTGATTCTAATTCTTTTATGCCTTGGAACCTCCCTTCGAGCACTTCTTCTTGAACTTCTCCTGATCTCCATTCTTTGTGAATGCCTTCTAAGCACCCTTTGAAATATCACCCTTCCCTATCAGATGTCTCTGCTCCTGTGCTTGCAGAGCACACACTACCTCAGCTAGCTTAATGCTGGTCATATCCTTTGAATTTTCTAGAGAAGCAATAGGTGCTTCATACTTCTCTGGAACTGAGATTAGTAGATTTTGAACAATTCTTTCATCTTTGAAATCCACATCAAGAAGCCTGATCTGATCAGCTAACTAACAAAGCTTTTCAGCATAAACTTTGATAGACTCACCATCCTTCATCTGTAGCCTTCATCTTAACTCATTCATCTCCCTAGTATTCTTCCTTCAAGAAATCCCAGATTTTTTTTTACTAAATCCATCTTCATAATTTCGGTAAAAATGGAGGGAGCCAAAGCTTGATACAAACATGATCTGGCTCGAGCTTTCTTGGTGATCCTCCCCCTCAACCACCTCAGTTGAGGTATTGTTGCATCATCTGCAAGCACTTCAACCATGTAATCGTCTTCAACAAGTTCCCAAAGATCCTTTCCTTGCATGTACACTTCCATCTTGATTGCCCATATTGCATATCCTTCACCATTAAACACAGGAGGCTGCAGGCCTTGAGACGAGTTCTCAACCATCCCTGATGAACTTCTCTAAATCAAAGCACTTCCAAAGATAATCACCAACGTTGGATCTTCAAGAAAGCTCACTCACTCACACACTCAAAGGCCCCTCAAGAAAGAAAAGCTCTAATACCAATTTTGTTGTTGTTATCTATCGCACATAGGTTTTTTAGATCAGTTCTGGTAGGGAACTAATGAAATATTTAATGAGAAAAGATTAAAGGAACTTAACATAAAAGAAAAGAAGAGATTTTTAGAGAGATATTGGAATATTGTGCAATCATAGTATTTTCTATTGCGTGTGTATATTGCGTACATTCTCAACTACATTTTTGTACACGATAATTATCACTAACAGAAAGTTAACCAACCAACTAACTAACTGCTAGCTATATTACAAATAAAGCTAAGTTACTTCAATGCCAAGTAACTTGAACTTCATATTCTCTAACTCATCATTGCTTCAGAACCCTTATCTCCTACCCTGTACATGTCTAAGATTGAATGCACTATTCGAATTTGAACAGGGCTAACAATTTTTTGATACGCACGTAATTTGGTGATGTCCTAGTTGATTTGATATGATGGAGATGTTGAAGGCCAAGGTAGGAATTCTTGAGTAGGTTCTTTATCCAAAAAGACATATCCTCTAGTAACATTAGGTCGCCACCATGACTCAGTGTATACTCTCCTGTGCTTCCATGTTTTCAGTGAACTCCTTACAACTAATCCAATGTGACTAAGATCCGTAGGAGAACTGTTGGAGCTATTATCGCAGCTTGAAGATTTGATGAATGGTGAGGATAAGTCCAAAGGCCGGATATCAGAACGTGGAAAGAACTCATAGAAGACAAAGAGGATTAGGCCATTGATTGCTATGGACTTCAATAAACTTCGAGTAGGTAACTCCTGAAACTTCTGCTGGAGAATATTTGGGATGGTACTTTTAGAAGACATTGTGGGGGAGTTATTAGTAGTTGAATTGAATAACTTGAGTTGTATGTGGTCTAATATATTTATGAAAGGAATGAAGATTGTATGTAAGGATCTAGGAGTGCATGCTACTATAAATATAGTCTATAGCGACACGTTTAATCTCTTTGCTGAAGTTTTCGTACAACGATGGGAGGTGTTTTTCTATCATTTCTTAAATGTTTACTAAATTGGCCATTATAAGACACGATCAAGAAAAAATGTTTATAAAGAAAAATAAATATTGATGGGTCATTGCTTGACAACTCTTAGTAATAACTTACGTAATATATGATTATTTAAATTAGGCTATATTTGGTTAGTCGTATGATTTTTAATGGAATAGAATGAAATAAAATGGTTTATAATGTAATGGAATATAAATGGATGTAATATTAGAAAATTATTGTTTAGGAGGGATGGAATGATTTATAATATAATATAATGAACTGTTGTTTGGATGAACAACGTAATATAGAGTAAATTTGTTTATTATTTTATATTACATCATAAATCTCTTAAATTAGAGATTTTTCATTTTTACTATTTAGGATGGAATGAGATGTAATATGAAGCCCTCCTTTTCTATCTCATTCTATTTCATTCCATTATAAACCCTCCTCCCAAATGATGGAATAATATTACAATCCATTTCATTCCATTAATAAACCTTCAACCAAACATAGCCTTAACCTTTCAGTCGATTCTCCTTTAATAACTTAGGAAAACATAATTAATCATTTAAAGCATTGCATAAAATGGGGGTTTAAGATCAAGTTCTGGTTCTAGTTTGTGATTTCACTTTTGTTTCAAAAGTTGAAGTAGAAGTAAAGGAAGGCCTATCTAAGTTCGAAGTAGGAGAAGGTAAAGGGGAAGGGGATTTCTTCTTTTGTGCATTATGATGGTGCGTAGGAGATATAGTAGAGAAAGGTATATTTGAGGTTGGGCCATGTTTGAGGTGATCTAGCCTTTCTTCCACAGTGGCTAGAAAAGGGAACAAAATGAAGAGGCAGCTAAGCAAGAAAATTCTCACGTAGCTTTTATATTAGAAAAGGGGACTATTCGTGTTGTTTCAAGTGTCTAAAAGTAGAAGAGCTCCTAAAACAAAAACAAACTAAAAAGAGTTGAGGGCATGCTAACTCTTGATCTTCCATATACCTTTATTTGGATAGTACATTTGTGATTTGTTATGTTCATGAATAGTCTTGCCTAATCCGTTTGATATTTAGTTTATATGCACTTAGCGTTGATTAGCATTACGCCTTAATAAATCAAAAAGTAATTATATGAAGAGGGAAGAGAAAATTGATTGGTTCCACGGATGAAATCATGTATTTCTCTGGCTGTCAGTTTCTACGTGGTTGTGAATGATAGGAACTAGACGTGAATGATGAAATTGAAAGAAAATGATAGAATTAGAGCCTAAACTTAATTTATATCATTATCTTGGCCATTTACTTGTACTGGATGTGAATGTAGGAATTAAGAGTATGATGGGATTAGACAAAGACAATATGCGCAAAATTTTTAGTGTGTCATTGAGAAATTGTCAATCCTTTTTGCCTTGTCTTTTGTGTATGTGATGTCAATCATCTCAAAGTTTTATAAATGAGAGTAATAGGTAATATAACTGGATTTAATTATACTGGGGAGTCTAGTGATATATAACGGTGTTTGTGGCTATTACAAATCTAGGAATCATCAATTAGTTATAAGAATATGGTTTTAGAAATATCAGTCCCTGTCAACTATAATGGATATGAATAGGTGGTGGAGATGTGGCTTATTTATGTGCTTAATATGTTGGCTTTCTTGAATCGTGATGCCCTCGAATTCTTCATATAGACAAAGGCTTCCGCAGTCAATCTTTACAAAATAAAATTAACATCTATTAAAGATAAATTATTAAGTGTTATTTAGATGCATCTTTATTAATATAAAATGTCCAAATTATTGAATGAATTAAAATAGAAAAATATTTAAGTTTTAGAGGATCCAAAGAATGAGAGAAGTATAAATCTTATAAGCATATCTTTGGAACATGAATTTAAAAGTTTTAGGTTTACTACTTAAGGGATAACAATTTCTTATCCATATAAGCTTATTGAGAGAGTTAATAGCCTTACATTTTTGTAGGATAATTTTCATAAATGGTTTTTTATATATTCATAAAATTTCTAATTGTGATTGCCTAATTAAAAAAATCACTACAACAAATCAATAGAATTCACAACGTTTTCTGAAAAAAATGGTGAATTGTTTAGAGTTTTCGTGACATTTTTAAAAACATCACTAAAAGATCCCATTTTTCACAATGTTTTATAAAAACATCGCAGATTTGCCATACCTTTTGTGACGTTTTAGCAACGAAACATTGCAAAATAGAAACTGAGATGTTTCGCTAGAGAAAATGTCGCGGAAGGCTGACTGAAGCTGTTCTGCTTCAAGAGCAAAATGACGCTATTTGGTTTAAAGACCAAACGACATCATTTTGATTTTTTTAAAACCTACCCAAGTTCCCTCTTCCCCCCCACCCCAAAACAACGTTGCAAAAGGCTAACTTAAAATGTTCTGGTTCAGGTGCAAAATGACGTCATTTGGTTTTAAACCAAACGATGTCATTTTGGTTTTCTTAAAACCTTCCCAAGTGTCTCCTCCCTAACCGATATCATCTCCCCCCAACAAAACGATGTCATCTCAACTTCTGTGTTAATGAAAATATGTCGAGGGTAAGTCATTTTTTGTCAATCCCGCTTGCTATTTTTTCCTTTTCCCTCCCTCTCGAGCCACTTTCTACCATTGTTTTGTCTTCTCATTGCTAACGTTTGCCTGGTAGGTCTTCTCCATTCGGAGTGCTTTTGTCGTTTGGAGGAGTTAAGTCATTCAACATTTGGGCTCTGTGATTAATATCGTGTTCATTGTGTTGGTATTTTAAGAGAAAATACTCGACGATTTAATCTGGTTTTAAGAGCATTTTTGCATTTGTTTTGATTATATATGGAGCATTTGGCTTTGCATTGTGTTATAGTATGTTAAGAAAAAAGACATTAATTCCATAGGTCCATTGGGATAAATCTTTAACAATCTACCTTCGGAGTGTTTAACGAAAGTTCAGAGTGGTTTATGAATAAGGCACTGGTCACTAAGCACGTTAAAAATCATAATATTTCAAGTACTTCATGTTAGTCTTAGTTTTATAATTGTGTGAGAATTAAATAAAACTCTAAAGTTAGTATAAAAAGGTAAAATTAAGGTAGAAAGAAGGATTGAAATTTTGTTTAACTACATCTAATATTTAGTTGAATTTCACTTTGTTGTTCCAACTGGTTTTGAGTTTTAGTTCGAACATAAGAAGTTTATGGAAAATGAAAAGTAGATATGAGTAGTATGACAAGCCGTAATATGGATATAACCATATAAGTAACATAAAATAGACTGCATTTTATCATTAACATTCACGGATATTGCAGGTCTTTCTAACTTAAATAGTTATCACGTTCATGCCCCAGTTCTTGGTTTACTGTGTATGCTAATCTTAGTATCGTTTACGTCAACATGGATATGAATGGTGACAAGTAAAATTCAGATGAACAATGTAATTGTATATCACCATTTCTAAGTAAAACAAGAATTTTTAAAGAAAAAGGAGAATAAGAAATTGAGAGAGAACAAGCATCCATTTCACAAAGTTTACTTTCTACTTTGGTGAACCTTTTTGCACTTTCACATGTACATCTTTTGAGGCCCGCCCTCAAGGGGTGTGGCTAGATGGTTGAGAGCGGGGCTTGGCTTCGGTTAGGTCCCAGGTTCGATTCCCTGCTAGCCCCTCTTGTAAGAGCCTGGGGCAGCCGGGGTTTTACCTGTAGGTGGAGCGACAGTTGGGCCCTCAATGATGAGGTGCGCTCGTTTGGCCCGCCTATGGGGTGGTGTGCCAGTTAGGCCCTCGGAGAGGTGTGCCCGCTTGGCCCGCCTACGGGGTTTCCTCGAATCCAAAAAAAAAATCTTTTGAGGCCCTTCTGGCCTTTTTGCTTGAGAGTCAAATCTGCCAATATACTGTCATAAACAACAAGCGAAACTAAATCAAAGAATCAATAGATTGGTCATTTACATTGATGTGTTCAAGAACTCTATATAATGTTAGAAATGTTTGTTTAGAAAAGAAGTTCTAGAAGTAAAATATTGTTAGATATAAAATAAGACAAGTATCAAACTCGTTTTGTCGAGCATCCCTAAAATTTAAGAACAAAACTTATGTAGGTTACAATGATGGATTAGCAAGGGACTTTTTAAATTAGGTGTTTGCTTTTGTTTTAAATTCTATACTTTTATTAGATAAGGATTGAATTTTCATATTATTTAGTTATTTCCTAATTAGATTATAGCAAGAATGTACATTCCTTTTAAGACTCCATTTTCTAGGGTTTTATACCTATAAAAATGTAATTTTATTAATGTAATTAATAGAGATTATTGATTAATCAAAAATACAGATAAACATTTGATTAAGGTTCCTAATAACTTATGATCTTGTTTAGCTTATTAGCAATGATCAACCTTATGATCATACAACTCTTATCCCATATTTATTTTGTAATTGTAGTGATTTATATCCTTCTTTTTCGTTTTTGATTTTCTTTCTTAAATCAAATTTATTTTAATATACTGATCCTTTGTCTTAGTATCAATAATCATATTAAAGATGGTCATACTAATAATACAAGTTATTATAATAGTAAAGTTAAGTGAGAAATGACATTATTTAAATTTAAGAAATATAATCTTTTGGACAAAATCTTTTTGTGAATATATGTAATTATAGATAAATATGACAATTCTTATTACTTAAAAATAAGTTTCTAATTTATGAAATTTTACAATATCAAAAAATATATCTTTAATGTGTTGTACCTTACATTATCATTATAAAAATAAATTTTATTAAGTTAAATTCATATCGGAAATTACAATTAGTATATTTATTAATATTGATATAAATATAAATATAAAATAAATAAATAATAAATTGATACCATATTTTAAGACAATAGAATATAGATACTAGATTAAATATAAAGTTCCCTTTAATAAAAAGAACACATATCATTTAATCCAAAATTATAATTTTAATTGTGATGAGATAAAAATAATTTTTAGACAGATAAGTTAATATCATATGTTATGTTGAAGATATGACTCAGCGTTAATGCTACCATTGATTTTAATAACTTATATATCGTATATTTGTACATATTTAACAAATAAAAATAGAATTATTCTCCATAGGTCCGAGTCTATTCTTGCTACTGCTACTGTCTGAGTAGGTGTGGTTGGCGATAGTTGCAACATATGCTCCACATAACTAATGAGGACTGCAACTTAAACTAAACCAAAGTTCCAGTAATATTGTGAAAACTTCAGCTTATTCATAATTTGGATGCTTACTTGGACACAAAAAGTTCCTCATCTATTTTTCATGTATTCTCTAACTAATTTAGTTCATTTCTAACTTGTCTAAATGTTAATCAAGTTGATATAATCATTAGAACTAAAAGTTTGTTATTTAGTTATAAATTAGAGGAGTTAGTTTGTACCTATGTATTGTTATAACAACAAAAACATTTTCTGATTTACAGGTTGCTTTTTCTTGTTTATTTTGGTAAAACCATAGATGTATGGGTAAAATCATATTGTAAACTTGGCACCTACTAGTTTCTTCTTGTTATGTTTTTCATTTGCTTGGTCGTGGCCATCTAGTTTTGTTTAATTGCAATATGATTAGCAGAACCCTTATCCCAGCTCACTGGTTGTTTAGTTGTCTTGTGGCTAGCAGTACTTTTACTCTAGCTTTTGATCTTGTCTGAATTGGGATGTCGAATCTGGTTATTAGGATTTTATCCTTATTACTTATTATTTCATTTATAAAAGCTTATTACCTTCTAATAAAAAATAGTAACAATAACTGTAAAATAAAACAGTATAAACTACTAATAGTGTATGCAACAAAACAAAAGAATAAATGTATGCCAACACTGAAGTTTTATTCTAAAGTGAAGGAGTGAAAAAAAATAAATAGGTGAATGACACATGCTATATGGGAAAGCAAATCTAGTTGACTACACTAATTAACTCTACTACTCAGTTTCAGAATCAATATGCTTATTTTCAGCGGATCTATATTGCACATAACAGTATCTCTGAATTAGCATACAAGGCAGCAAGAGTTCACAACACTATTTAACTCCATTATTAAGTTTAGGAAATGTATAGTATCAATACGCTTAGTTTCAGCAAATTCATGCACTAATACAAGCTTAGGAAGAATAATTTCAGCTTGAGGAATGTGCCTCAATTATTGATAATTCCTAAAAGGATAAATGATTGAGTGGAAAAAATTGTTTTTCTATCAAATGAGACAAGTTTATAAACTTTTAGGGTCACTTAGAGGGGTTTTCATAAGAGATTTTCCTAGTGGAATAAGAATAATACAATCGTAAAGTTCTTATCCCAAAAACCTATCAATTAAATCTATCATGTTCTACCCTAAGAGACTCTTCATTGTAAACCTAACCTAATATACTTAGAGTTGTCTTATAGATAATAACACATATATAGATTCTTTTCTTCATTCTTCATTTCATTTGTCTTTAATATCATATTTAAAAACAATGTAATTTTTGTGACACCTATTGATTTATAGCTTTTCATTTTCCAAATTAAATACGATGAACAATTTCAATGAGGTTTATCTTGTTCAATTATTTGTGCTAAATTTTATTCAACATTGTTTTGCTATTAAAAGATAAGTATAATTAAATGAAATATGTCCCCACTCATAATTTGGTTAAAACATACATTAGTTAGATAGCCAATACACCACTGGATCTAGAAACATCATTTATCCTTGTATATATGATCTATCATAAATAGATACTTCTCATGAATTTATCATATATATATATACAACCTCTAAGTAAAGTAATAATGTTCATTTAGTTTAAGTAGCAAATATATGATTTGGTTACAAAATACACCAAATCATTTTTCATTGGTTGAAATACAATGATACACTATATTAATTTTGTGAACTTGGTAGTTACTATACTGAACAATATCTATTTATAAGATTTTATACATTCAATCGCTGAAGTTTAGCTCTAATTTATCGTGCTTTGTGACAGATAATATTTTCAAGTGTGAGGAGGAGATAGTTAGAGGAGCCATTGGAAAACAAGAAGCAGGTATGCCAACTTGTAAGTATCAAGTTGCTGAATTGTTAATTGGTTTGTTTGCATTCATACTATAGTTATTGAATTTGCTATATGAAATGCCATATTTTCCTCTATGCAATTCCTCTAAAGTTGGAAAACAAGAAGCAGGTATGCTAACTTGTAAGTATCAAGTTGCTGGATTGTTAATTGGTTTGTTTGCATTCATACTATAGTTATTGAATTTGCTATATGAAATGCCATATTTTGCTCTATGCAATTCCTCTAAAGTAAGGATCCTGCATTCATACATAAATAGAGAAATGAAATGCCATTTTTTTCTTAATTTGTTTTTGGACTTTTTTATTACTCTCTCCTTAGTTCTCCATATAGTTTATCAAATAATAATACAAATTATACGTATTAGTATGTGTAGAGGAAAGCTAATTTTTCTATGGATGTCTTAGCTTGGATTATTTATTTATCAAAATCTTCCTTCTTTTAATTTTTCTAAGTTGTTAAATAATGATTTAGGCCTTTCTTTATCTACGACTTTTATACATAGTTAGAATTCTTAGAACCTAACCTAATATATGACTCTCATATCTACGACTCTCATTATTGATCGCGACATTATGTAGCACCTGTTGGTGTAATAATGAAAAACTAATAGCTACTACATTGGTCGCACTAGGGTGTAGCAATGCAGCACCTGCTAGTGTTGCCTGCAACAGCATGTTCTGGTGCCTGAAATGCTTTAGGCAGCACTAACAGGTACTGAAATGTGGCAGTTCCTTATAGATTTTCCCTTTATAATAAATGTTTATTATACATATTTTGTTTGAGTTATAGTTGATTAGACACTAATATAACATAATGTTCTCATTCTTATATTAAGTTAATAGGTATTTCTTGCTCTATAGGTAAGAGTTGGATGAACAGTGTTAGGGTTTCCCATGAATACATTGATGGAGTGAGAATGTTTATGAATTTTGTAGCTAAAAAAAGGGCAAAGAGTGTGAAATTTCATGCCCTTGTGCATGTGGCATGAATTGTTATATGAGGTCTCAGAGGAATTTTTATGAACATTTAATGCAATTCGGCATGGACCAATCATACAAACTGATAGGTTTTACATGGTGAATTGCTAGAATATAGATTTATCTCTAAGAAAGAAAGGCTTGACGCTGCAAATGTAGACAAAGAAGGGATGGGCAATGATATTAATGAAGGTGATGATGAGGAGGAGGATGATGGGATGCAAAATTTGTTTGATGATGTGGGTACTTTCTTAAATGATTGTCCAATTGATCAGGATGGAAGGAGCCCTCCTACAGGTGTTGGAGATTCTATTATGGGTGTTTTTCATGAATTATTGAGTAAAGCAACTGAAGAGTTGTACCCTAGATGTACAAACTTTTCAAAGTTATCGTTTTTAATAAAGTTGCTTCACTTGAAAGTATACAACAAGTGGAGCAATAAGTCATTTGACATATTACTTGCTCGACTTAAGGACGTATTACCTAATTGTAAATCTTTGTCGAAGTACTATTATAAAGCAAATCAATTTCTACAGAGCCTAGCTTTGGGTTATGTGTCGATACATGCATGTAAGTACAATTGTTCCCTATTTTTGACAGAGTATAGGGAATTGGAAAGTTTTCCCTAGTATGGAATATCAAGATGGATAATTAATGATAGCAGGGGTAAAAAGATGCCTCATAAAGTATTGCGCTACTTTCCATTAACATCCAGATTACAACGATTATTCATGTCAAGTAAGACCACTAAACAAATGATGTGGCATAATGATAGGCTTAAAGGTGATAGTAATACCATGGTTCATCCTTCTGATGGAGAAGCTTGGAAGAGCTATATCTTGAGCTTGCCAGAGAACCACGTAATGTTAGACTAAGCTTAGCAACAAATGGATTCAATCCACATGGCAATTTGTCACTTTCATATAGTGTGTGGCTTGTCGTTCTCTTAGCATACAATTTACCCCCTTGGATGTGTATGGACGAGTCATTCTTTATGCTATCATTGGTTATTCCAGGTCTGAAAGTGATTGGTAGAGACATTGACATCTATATGAGACCACTAGTAGATGAGTTAAATGAGTTATGGGAAGATGGTTTTGATGTTTCAAAAGGAGAAAATTTTC
>JANSVA010000216.1:20859179-20877883 GCA_025504915.1 Erythroxylum reticulatum
ATGTAGACTTTCAGTTTTATGAAGTGAAATGAGGAAAAAGTTGGTTTTAAAATATTGTGGTTTTTTTATACTTTATAAGTGAATATTGATATGATGTCATGTGAAGTGAATGTAGTGATCGAACGTAGCTCACCCTTATTGTAGGTTATGCACCGGAATGACCTCTGGGCATCCCGGTGTATACCCTACAATAAGGGGGTGCTACAACCATTACCTAGTAGGTTGGAGATATTAAATAAGGACGAGAAGGGACAAGAGATATTTGAGATATTCCAAAAGTGCAGGGATTTAGTAGAGATTAAAGGTTTGAAGATAGAGAAGTTAATGAATGTAAGTGATCATCAACTTAGGCCTTATCTTCAAGAACCTCAAGTAGAGAAGGTGGAAGTTGTGACACCTGAAGATCATAATTTTTTCATATGATGAGGAAATCAAGGATTCGAGCTACCAATAATAAACAAAAGCAATTATTAGGAAGCAACTCAAGGGAAGTTTGTTTCTTTTCCTTTACATTTTCTCATTTGATAAATTATAAAGTGTGCTTATAAGTTGTTTGTTTCTTATGTGCAAGTGTATTTTTATTTTTTTTGGCTTTTTTGTTTTATGTGTTTTTTAAGTTTTTCAAAAAGAAAAAGAGATAGAGAATCAAACAAACAAATAAACATTTTCTCTTTTTCTATTACTTCTAGGACCATATAGTCATAATTAGGGAGTGAATCGACTAGAAAAATTCAGGGAAACTTAAACATATACTTTTACTCTTTTGATTGGTCAATATACATTATTTTTAGAAGAGTATTGACTAATGGTAGACACATGCTAGTGAGATTTTAAGCCTTTATAGGCTGACACATCCATATCAGTGTCATCATCTTTTGTTTGTATGTGACTTTTATGACATTTACATCATAACCTTGTTTTGATTTTCTATTCAAGACCATATTTTTATTATATGTGTTAACATGAAAATGATATACACATCTTTGTTTTTACAAGATACATTAGTCAAATAGCTTACCTATTGATATGATTTTTCCTATTAATAAGCCTCTTTAAGCTTTATTAGCCTTTTTTTCCCTAACCACATTACATGTTTTTAACCTAACTAAATGTCCTACTTAAGCCTTAAAGCTAGTGGAGCATTTATTGATTATTGATGATTGTGTATGCATAAGAGTATAAGTGAGGGTGTGTGCATATATGTGAGTTGGTTATAATTATTAGAATGCCATTTTAAGCCTTGTCAATAAATTACAATGTTAATGCAGCTTCTTTTAATTTCTGTTGATAGAAAACAAAAGAAAAGAAAAGAAAAGAAAGAATAATGTATTTAAATAAAAATATGAAGGAGGAAATGCATTTGTTTTGTAAATTTATTCATATTAGTTTTTCCTCCTAAATTTGTATGGAATCATGATTTGAGTGTGATCTATATAAGGTAGATGGTGTTTTGAAGGATTACCACTTATGGTTATAAAGTATTGTTTGTAGTCAATTGTATGAGTGATTCCTTTTAATTCTTTATGCTTTGTGAGGGTTATGGTGTGAGAGCATGAATTTGAGTTGTGAAACATAGTTTTTGCATTCATCATGGCTGATGGTACCTAGTTTTAAATGAATGTTAGTTTTTACACTTGATGTTACATCGAGTGTTTTATTGGCTTTACTAGCTTTGATAGCTTTTATGCTACATTCCAAATACATTTCACATTTCCCTTTTCTTGTGACCGTTTGTTCTTGAAAAATATGGAAAATGAGTAAGTGTTTTAGATTGTGACTTGATTATGATGTTTTGCCTGAGGGCGTTCAAAAACTAAGTGTAGGGAAACTTGATATGTGCCTAATTGATTATACATTTACTCCACAATACTTAGTGATTAATGCTATGAAATGTTTAAGAAACTTATTTTAGTTCATATTTGTGTTTGAGTAAAGTTCAAGAGCTAAAGTGAATCAAACGCATTCAAGTCATCCTTTTGATGTTCAAACTCATTTATCTTTGTTGAATAAGAAGGAGATGGATTAGAGTGAGGATTGGATAAGAAAATGCAATAAATGAAGCACTCACCATACAGTATATGGTCATGTATACATTTGCATGACCGTGCACAATTTTGAAATGTTGATTTGCACAGTTGGATGCACAGCTTTGCACCTCACTCTCATAGGGCATATTCCCTAACCCGACAGTATTAAAGAATACACTCTACAAGGGTGGTGTACTATGACTGTCAGTCAATCATAACCATTAAAAACGTTTCGCGCATCACACGCATATTTTGGAAAACTAATAATCAATTTTGACCCATTTTATAAATAAACATTTTCAATCACAAATGTTACAACTACCATCCATATCATCAGAATTTTAGTAGTCATATGGGCCCATTACAGATACAAAACACTTTTAGTTATAACGTCATTACATTACAAAATCACTCACATACACATTGTACAATACTTGTGAATACACATTTTGATATAAATAATGAAATATATATGTACACGCAAATTGATCCTGACCTCTATCTCTTACTTGAATATAGTGACTAGACTCTAATTTGTCTAATTGGAGATCTTCTCTAAGCCTAAAAAATGTTGCAAATATTAGGTTGAGTTTTGCAAACTCAGTGAGTGAATCATCCTCGATGGCTCACTCAATCACATAACACAACAATTTATATACTCACAAAATTTACGTCACTTCATCAATTCAACATGTTGAGTCATATACATTTTATATTCACTTAAATAATATTTCACATTCAAAAATCATTTAAACTATTTAAATAACACATATTAGATGCATATGTAATGCTCATAAGACTCACTTTCAATTGTTATTGTTGTGACCGAGTACCTAAAACTATCCCTATCTATTGTGGGTACCAGGTTCATTAATAACTATCCCTTATCTATTGGAGATACATGTTTAATTTTACATAGTGAGCCAAAGGCTCTGACCACATTTTGAGCTTTAAGCTCTTTTTCACTTTTTAAGTTTTAAGCTCTTTTTCGGTGGCTACTCCAATCATAACAACCTTTATGTTGTCATGCATTCATGTAATGAAATGTATCAAATTCATATATATTCTATCAATCACTTGATTTCAGTTTCATATTCACAACCACATTTATCATCGGACTCAATAATAATGTTGACTATCACTTATTCATTCAAATTCACATTCAAGGAGCACTTCTAATGAATTTTACATGCATCAAACACCTCAGACATTTATTGTACAAAATCAACACATTCACATCAATCATATCAGTATTAATTCAATACAGAAATTTAAAACAGAACAAATAATATAAATGAGACCATCTACGATAACTCACAGTACGCTTTAGATTAGCATTAGCTTTCATAATCTGTAAATGTCTGGATGCAGACATTTTATCTTATATATCAGCATCATGCAATACATATATTGCACACACATTATTAATTGCACAATCTTATGAATACTCGATCATATACATATGTATATGTTTTGTGTATAATGCATGCTTAATGACAATGCCAAGTATATTACCTATATTCACATCTTATGTTCATTCTCATTTCATAAATCATATGCATCTAATTGAACTTAGGTTTACACTTCATTTGTATAACATCATTCTAATTTCACCATTCAATCCTTATCCTTTGTATGTCTCTAGCTTATTCTTAACCTTACACCTCAAGAACACTTGGTCATTCTAATATTATAGATCAATTTCTCATCATTTCTTTTCTAACATTATATGCTCTCATAATACCCAATTCTCATTCACATTTACTTAATACATATTACTCAACTCCTTTGAATCATAACTACAATCATATGAACATCTTCATTCCCGTTATAGTCACACCTTTGGTACTTTATCAACAAGTCATTTACTAAGTTATAACCTCAATTATCACTTTATAAATATCACACATTCAGTCACTTAATCCAAGCTTCATTCTAGGTTCAATTCAAGCTCTATTCAAGCCAAAATTAAGTCCAAATGGCCAATGAATGTCTGTTAGGCAAACTTCATGTCTGTTGGGTGGACATTCTCGAGTTTTCCAACTTTCTAGCTCCACCCATGTCCGTTTGAAGGGACATCATGTCCGCTGGGTAGACATTCACGGGATACCTACAGAAATGTGAGATTTTAACCCTTTAGATAGCAAAATCTCTCCTCAAGGTTTGCATAGAAGTTGTAGAACTCGAAGTCCGCTTCGAAAGAATACAACAAAAGTTATGCCTCTTTCCCTAAAAATCTATCCAATTGCATCCATATTTTCCAGATTTCTAACTCTTTACTTACTACATTCAACACCTTGTGCTTGGTTTATCATTTCTAGTTTAATTGCTCATGATTTCCCCATCATTCTTAACTCCATTTCAGCTCAATATCATCCATAAACAAATTATAGTCCATGATTGATCATGGACACTAAAAACAGAACATATACATATATACATTCATCATTAACTTTCTGCACATGTTCAACTTCATTTCCACTTTAATTTCACTTTTAACTATCACCTAAATTATTCCCATTTTAAGAAATCACATTACTCCCTTTCTTTAGCTCTAGACTCATTTTAGTTCATCTCCAAAACACCGAACGAGATCCACATTAATACACTAAGAAAACATAATATAAAACCCTTTATCTATCAAATTTTTCTGCACTTTTTCCTACACCATCTTTAATGATCATTCTAACTAAAATCATTTCAACAACAACTTATGAAATATTGATCATCATATATATATATATAAAAGCATGACATGAATTGACCCACATTTCTCATTCATGTTTCAGCATGTACCCATCCTTATTTTGTCATCACTTAACTCTTAACTATCATCAAAACATGTTTCATTCAACAACTAAAGAAGAGTAATGCTTTATATTTACTTATTTACTTTAAGATCTTCAAATAACACTTAATCCTAGATTTTTCCATGTATCCCACAATCATCATGTTGCCAAAGTAGAATAGGCGGGTTTTTTATTAAGAAGAAAAGATAGGAAGAACTTTGAACTAGCTAGTGATGGAAGACAACAAGGTTCAAATTTGATGCTTAAAGAAAGTGTCGTGAGAAGGAAAGGAAGATGAAGAAAATGAAGAAGATGAAGATGAAGGAAGCTAACGAAAAGAGGAGAAAATAGCAAGTGAAAGACTAAAATGAGAGTCGGTCTTTCACTTAATAAAAATTGTGGGTTAAGACATGTGGTGTGGCAAGTGACACTTGTCACTTACTCATAGTCCTCTTTTAGTCTTTTAATTAGGTAGTCCATTTATGTTCTAATCCAATTGACTCCCCGTTTTACATGACATAGGTCATTAAATCTTAATGTCATTCATTAAAATTTCTACTACCATCTGACACTTATTTCTATTATTATTCATCAATTGTCTCGCTACTTGGCATTTTCCTAGTCCAAAAATATCCTTAATTCCAAAAAATTCTCAAATTTCACCAAAAATTCTAAATCACTACTTATACACACCAACTCAATTTTTAAGACACATAATCTATAATTAATATTATAATCACATTAAAACAATCATTTATACCTAGAAAAATGTCAAATGAGTGCATGAACAAATCATTGTAATGTGTGCAAAATTCAAGTTCATATTTGTGTTTGCTAACATTATGCATAAACATGAAATTCATTTTTATAATCTCTCATTGCTATTTCTCAATTACAGAAATCTAGGGTTCTAACCCTTAGTATGAAAACGGGATGTTACAATTCTCCTCCTTAATAAATTTTGTCATCGAAATTCTTATCTGATTGATTAAAAAGGTAGAGGTATTGTTTCCTCATATGCTCCTCCGTTTCCCATTTAACCTCATCACTTGAATAATTTCTTCTAATTGACTATAGTCAATGGAATCAATTGGTCTTTCAATTACTTATTCAAATACTACACTCTCTTAACTATATATATATATATCATATCATATCATTGGCAAGTTTCACTTTCTGTGTCGATAATTTAGATCATATCGATATTTCTTAACATACTCCTATATAACACATTGTGAATCTGATATATCTTTGTCGATAAGATTAACTTAAGTTAATGATCTTATGCTCTCAATAACTTCATATTGACCAATACAAGCTGGGCTTAGTTTATCTTTTTTCCTAACCTGAGCACATTTTACTAAGGTGATACTCTCAGAAACATTTCATCCTTCGCTTGATAATTCACATCTCTTCAGTGTTAATACACTTAACTCTTATGTCTATCTCGGTGTTAATCCACCTAACTCATTCATCTTTCTTGAATCACTTAATCATTTTCACTTATCAACAACATCTCCAATCAATTCTGCCTTCAACTATTTTAGGCCTTATTCATCCCAATATAAAGGCGGATGTCTCTTTCTATCATATAACGCCTAAAATGGTATTCTAATGATATCACTATAATAATAATTATTATGCAAAAATTCAATTAAAGTTGTACGTTGACCTCATGTTTCTATGAACTCCAAAATATAAGTTCTAAGCATACTCTAACATTTATGACTATTAGTAATTCAAACATTCAATCATTTGATTCTACATTCCTAGCTGCTAAATGTTGTTTCGACATATTCCTACTAGGATGTATAGCTTAGGTTATTATTTGTGCTTTCTCTAATAATCTCTTTACTCAATCATCTTTATTGAGTATATATACTTTTTACTACAATCACAAAATATCAATTTTCCTATTCGAACTCAAAATTCAAATTCATTTTAAATTTCTCAGTAAGATTCACAAGTTTTGTATCCTCAATTTGGGCGTTATTAATCTTTTTATGTGAAACTGATCTTAAATTTAATAGCTAATAGTACTTTGATTTGCTTAAAATTCAACTCGACATTCTATGCTCTTTATTGCATTAGATCTAGTAACCTCAATATCTAAATTTGTGCTACATTGCTATTGAATTTTCTGTTCAATGCATCAGATTACAACACTAGCCTTACTAGGAAATACTCATTTGTACATCATAATCATTAAGTAACTCAATCCATTTTCTCATTCTCGTATTCAATTCTTTAAAACTCAATAATTACCTCAAACTTTAATGATCTATATATTTATATATAGATCCAAAGTGTTTCACTATACATATAATGTCTCCAAGCTCTCAAAGCAATTACTATTGCAGTAAGTTCTAAATCATATTCTGAATAATTCAACTCATGAGACTTTAACTATCTCCATGTATATGAATTCACTTTGTTATGTTGTATTAGATTTCATCCTAATCTAGTGTGAAACCTCATTATATTCTTTATAATCTCCAAATCCATATGGAATAGCTAACATCAATGTTGTAATTTATCGGTGTTTTAATTTCCTCCAAATTCTTTTTACATTCATTTGTTGATCTAAATGACACATCCATCCTCAGAAATCTTATCACAGGGCTAAAATCAGTAAAAATCCCTCAACAACTTCTAGTAGTGTCCAATTTTCTAGTTAATTCTAGGAAACTCTAGATCTAACATATATATTCCAAGAGTTTCTCACTTCTTCATTACCTCTATTTTCTTTGGGTCTCCAATATGCCATGTTTGGAAACTATACGACCCAACATCTTATTTGATCAAGCTAAGATTCACTCTTATTAAACTTGGCATATAATTGTTTCTACCTCATGATATGCAAGATTAACCTTAAGAAGATCAATTTCAACTATTCATAATATTTTAATGAGATAAATCTCTGTCATAAGTTATATGATCATAATATCCTTTATAATAAGGCTCAGTGAAGCAGTAAGCATATTCATTTACTCTTATACCTTGGTATATACCATCAAGATCATTCCATCTTATCTAGAGTTGTATTTTCGACAAGTCACCAATTAATAACTTATAAGGATACCTTAATCTCAATTGACAACACTTCTCCTTTTGTGCCAGTTCACGATTGTGACAAAAACTCATGGAATTGGCCACGATCGTGGGGACTCTGCGACGATTGTGACAAAACCAATTAATCTCAGTCACAGTCATGGGGACTATGCCATGATCGTGACCTGCTTCTTTTTCCTTCCTTTTTTCCTTAAGTCCATCACATATATTAACGACATTTACACTCTTAATCTATGCCCAATTGATCATCATAAACATTTTCATATGTTACTCTGATTCATCTTAAAATTTTAACTATAGGGATTAAAACTTAAAAGAATTTGATAAGCTATGGATCACTTCCTATTTCATATCCGGATCACTTCCTATTTCATATCCAAGTATATGATACACAGGTACTTAATAATATCACTTTTCAAGGTGATCACATTATTAAATATACACTCACAATAACAATTCAACTTAACCTTTTGAACTTTTATATATTTCGCTATTATTCATCTTATCTTCCAATTATCCTTTATTACATCTTACATACATATATTCGCAATCAATTCAAAATTATAGATGTATAATCATCATGAAATTCTGACCTCAATTCCACTAACACATTCTTATAGTAAATCATAACTCTTGTTATATTAATCAAACAACCATTTCAGTTCCAAGTTCATCTTCTTAAGATTATAATAATTTTTTTCATCCAACTTTGCTCATACACTTTAAATCTTGTCATTTCTACCATATCTTTATTTTCCTCAATCAATCCATGACAATATATTCACATCCTATCACATTTAAGGGTATAACTTCACAGTATAATATCGATATCATGTTCAATGATACAACAACACATACAAATGTAGTGAATCTTTATCTATCATATAGAACCAGATACTATTTCTCATTTCTCGATATCTACAAATTTTCATTTTTCTCATATTTTGACATATTATCATCCTTCTCATTGCTTCTAACAGCTTAAACTCTTAACGAATGATCATGCGTGTGACTTATGTAAATGTAACTCAGATTGGGGATCAGTTGCCACTACATACTAAGACATGTAAAAAATACATGTATCTCAACATATAGTCTGAAAAATGCCCATGTAAGATACTAAATCTGGGCTCCGATACGAACTTTGTAGCACCTTACTCCCATAAGGCATATTCTCAAACAAACCGATGGTATTCGAGAATACACTTTATAAATGTGGTCTATTATGACAGTTAGTCAATCATAACCATTAAAAAAATTTCACACATCACACGTATATTTCGAAAAACCAATAATCAATTTTGGCCCATTTTATTCATAAACATTTTCAATCACAAGTGTTATAACCATTATCTATATCATCAAAATTTCAGTAGTCACTTGGGCCCATTACAGATTGTTTAATACTTATGAATACACATTTTGATACAAAATTTTGAAATGCATATGAACACGTGAACTGATCCCGACCTCTATCTCTTACTTGAATACAGTGGCTAGACTCCAATTTGTCTAACTGGAGATCTTCTTTAAGCCTAAAAAATGTTGCAAATATTGGGCTGAGTTTTGTGACCTCAGTGAGTGTACCATCCTCGATGGCTTACTCAATCATATAACACATCAATTCATATACTCACAAAATTCACATCACTTTATCAATTCAACATGTTGAGTCACATACATTTTATATTCACTTAAATCATATTTCACATTCAAAAATCATTCAAACTATTTAAATTATACATATCATATGCATATGCAATGCTCATAAGACTCACTTTCAATTGTTATTGTTGTGACTGAGTGCCTAAAATTGTCCTGTATCTATTATGGATATCGGGCTCATTAATTACTGTCCCTTATCCATTAGGGACATATGACTCATTTTACATAGTGAGTCAGAGGCTCTTACCACATTATAAGCTTTAAATTAAGCTCTTTTCACTTTTTGAGCTTTAAGTTCTTTTTTAGTGGCTACTTCAGTCACAACAGCCTTTATGTTGTTATACATTCATATAATGAAATGCATCACATTTATAAATATTCTATCTATCACTTGATTTTAGTTTCAAATTCACATTCACATTTATCATCAGATCGTAGTCCATCATGCGACATTAATGTTGAGCATCACTTATTCATTCAAATTCACATTCAAGGAGGACTTACAATGATTTTTACATGCATCAAATGCCTTAGGCATTTATTATCTGGAATCAATACATTCACATCAATCATATCAGTAGTAACTCAATACAAAAATTTAAAATAGAATAAACAATGAAAATGAGACCATCTAGGTCCACTCACAGTAAGCTCCAGATTAGCATTAGCTTCCATGATTTAGAAACATCTAGATATGGATGTTTTATGCTATATATCAGCATCATATAATACACATATTGCACACACATTATTAATTGCACAATTTTATGAATACTCAATCACATACATATGTATATGTGTTGTGTATAATGCATGCTCAATGACAATCCTGGGTATATTACCTAAATTCACATCTTATGTTCATTCTCATTTCATAAATCATATACGTCTAATTGAACTTAGGTTTACACTTCATTTGTACATGATCATTCTACGTTCACCATTCAATCCTTATCCTTTGTATATCTCTAGCTTATTCTTAGACTTACACATCAAGAACACTTGGTTATTCTAATATTGTAGATCAATTTCTCATCATTTCTTTTTTAACATTATATGTTATTATAATACCCAATTCTCATTCTCATTTACTTAATACATATTACTCAACTCCTTTGAGACATAACTATAATCATATGGTCATCTTCGTTCCCATTATACTCATGCCTTTGGTACTTTGATATCAACAATTCATTCACTAAGTTATAACCTCGATTATCACTTCATACATATCACATATTTAGTCACTTAATCCAAGCATCATTCTAGTTTCAATTCAGGCTCCATTTAAGCCTAAATTAAGTCCAAATGGCTAGTGAATGTTCGTTGGGTGGACTTCATGTCCGTTGGGGGGACATTCTCAGGTTTTCTAGCTTTTCAACTTTGCCTATGTTTGTTTGAAGGGACATCATCTCTGCTGGGCGGAAATTCACAGGACACTTATAGAAATGTGAAATTTTGACCCTTTAGACTGCAAACTCTCTCTTCGTGGTCTTTATAGAGGTTGTAAAACCGAAGTCATATTTGAAAGCATACTTAAATAATCTCAATTTGACATCCAAGTAAAAGTTATGCCTCTTACCCCAAAATTTATCCAATTGCATCCATATTTTCCAGATTTCTAACTCTTTACTTACTACATTCAACACCTTATGCTTGATCTATCATTTCTAGTTTAATTACTCATCATTCCCCATCATTCTTAACTCCATTTTAGCTCAATATCATCCATAAACAAATTATAGTCCATGATTGATCATGAACACTAAAAACATAACATATACATATATACATTCATCATCAACTTTCTACACATGTTCAACTTCATTTCCACTTTCGATTCACTTCTAACTATCACCTTAATTCTTCCCATTTCAAGACACCACATTACTCCCTTTCTTTAGCTCTAGATTCATTTTAGTTCATCTTTAAAACACCCAAAGAGATCCATATTAATACACTAAGAAAACATAATATAAAACCCATTATCTATCAAAATTTTCTACACTTTTTCCTACACCATCTTTAATAATCATTCTAACTCAGATCATCTCAACAACAACTTATGAAATATTGATCATCATATATATAAAAGCAAGACATGAATCTACCCACATTTCTCATTCACATTTCAACATGTACCCATCCTCATCTTATGATCATTTAACTCTTAAATATCATAGAAACATGTTTCATTCAACAAATAAAGAAGATTAATGCTTATATTTACTTATTTACTTCAAGATCTTCAAATAATACTTAACGTTAGATTCTCCCATACATCCCACGATCATCATCTTGCCAACGTATAATAGGTGGGCTTTTTATGAAGAAGAAAAGATAGCAAGAATTTTGAAGTAGCTAGTGATGGAAGAAAGCAAGGTTCATCTTTGATGCTTAGAGAAGAAAGTGTCGTGAGAAGGAGAGGAAGATGAAGATGAGAGAAGCTAACGAAGAGAGGAGTAAATAGCAAGTGAAAGATCAAATGAGAGTGGGTCTTTCACTTAACAAAAATCATAAGTTAAGTCAGGTGGTGTGGCAAGTGACACTTGTCACTTGCCACTTGTCACTTTCTCGTGGTCCTCTTTTGGTCTTTTAATTAGGTAGTCCGTTTTTGTCCCAATTTTAATCCAATTGACTCCCCATTTTAAATGACATATGTCATTAAATCTCAATGTCATTCATCAAAATTTTTATTGCCATCTGATACTTATTTTTGATACTATTCATCAGTTGTCTCATCTTTTAGTATTTTTCCTAGTCCAAAAATACCCTTAATTCAAGAAAATTCTCAAATTTCACCAAGAATTCTAAATCACTACTTATACGCACAAACTCAATTTTTAAACACACAATCCATAATTCACATTATAATCACATTAAAACAATAATTTATACCCAGAAAAATGTCAAATGAGTGCATGAACAAATCATCGTAATATGTCAAAATTCAAGTTCATGTGTGTGTATGCTAACATTATACATGAGTATGAAATACATTTTTCTAATCTCTTATTTCCATTTCTCAATTATAGAAATCTAGGGTTCTAACCTTTAGTATGCAAACAAGATGTTATAGTGCACCTAGCTACCTCTTCCTAGAATCCTAATTTTTCATATAAAGTGACATTTGAGCAACTAAGAGGGGCATAAATTGTTTTTAGACGAAGAGGAGAGGCATAACTCTTGATACTTTATTATCTATAGAGAGCTAATCTTCCTTCTTCTAGTTTAGAAGTGAATCCAAAGCCAAGGATCACAAGTAAGCATCTTTTTATTGTGCGATGTTGAATCTCTCCCTCTTTAGGAATTGTTTATGTTATTATATATCTATTGATTTGGGAATTTGTATAAATATTATCTGAATGTGTTCATTATATTGTTTTTATGTAAACCCATTTCTAGAATCTCGAATACAATATGTAATAGTTATGTTTTGGATTCATTTATGGCAACTAATGGTTTTAAATCGTTAGGGATAATGTAACATAGGTTAAATGACCCGAGCTTGTGTAGTTGTTGCCTAGATTAATCTATTTTCCTTATTCTTAACGTGACTTTCCTATTAAATCTAGAGAGCTTGTTTTAGGTTGTTTGGTAGCTAGGTTTAGTTAAAGAGACTATTTTGATTAAATATGACCTAAGGGAAAATCGAGATTAACAGAGCTTATTGTTAATCTACAATTGATAGTTTATAAGAGAGGTGTGAAAACAATAAGGCAATGAATTATGTTTATTTGTGTATAGACTGAGATTAAACCAAGAATTGAATTCCAAAATCATTCATCAATTTTCTGACCTTTTTCTATTTAATTTGATTTCCATTTATTAGTTCAATTTTACTTTGTTTTGTTATTCAAAACCAATCAAACAGCTCATACCCTAAACATCGATTCTTTCATTGAAAAATCTATAGGAACGGTCCCTGTGGATACGATCCCTACTCACCACTACTATAAATTTAGCTGTACATAATTAGGTCTATTTTCTGGTGCATTCGGCTCTCATTAAGACAAAGGCCGATCAGAAAGAATTTGGAAGACAAAGATAACATTGTCAATGATATTATAAATGCTCAGATGATATACCAGGTGAAGGTGCAAACAATTCAAGAAATATAATTGATTAGTACCTTAGTAACAAACTAAAAGGCAAGTAACAACAGCAGACAATATAAGATGACTATGGAGGAAGAAAGAGGGAAAAGTCTAAAATGGAGTTGAAAACTATGTTTTTATGTCCATAATTACTAGGAAATTTAGTAATATCAATTACTTAAAGAAATGGCCAGTAATTAATGAATTTTTTATGGTAAGAAATCCTATTTTGATAAGGCCTTTAGAAAGTAAAATAAAAGAAAGCAAGTTTGACATTGATTACGGTTTATTGGATAACTTGTTATATATTAACCAATCTTTATCATCACATATATGGGAGGATAATTGTTGCTTTTAATCCAAGTAGGATAAATGTGATGGAAGTTAAATACTTAGCTCAATTCATTCAATTGGAAGTAGAGGTACTGAATAGTTAAAGAATCCTTTGTATTACCTTCATATAATTTGAAATTTTTACCTTACAAAAGGCTAAATTACGTGAATATTTGGTTAATAACTATGCTTGTATGAGTTATCCTTGCTTACTAATATGAGATTTCAAAAATATCTATTACTTATATGGAGTTAAAATAAACAATATAGGGCCGACTCTTTTCAGTGATGCTTTTAGGGATTACATAAGTAACATAGATTCTTCTACTCTCAAGTTAGATGGAAACGTCTTAATATGGAGCAATAAACAACAAAGAGCTTGGTTAATCAAGACAAAATTGGACAAAGCAATAGTGAATTCTCACTAGTTAGGATAACTTCCAGATCGTGAAGATATTTTTATAACCTTTATCTTCAAACCATTCCCCAATAGAAGTCTAGATGGGCCAACATTAGAGATTTCCATTTTAGGTTCAACAACTACTTAATAGACCTTGAAGGATATGAATAATATGTGTCTAAGGGAATAAGTGTAAACATGAGATTGTTTCGGGCCTTCAAATGTATGATGAAACTTAAATTTATCAATGGAGAACTTAGAGCACTAAATATGAGGAGAATTAATAGTAGTGTGAAAAATGTAGATACTAAGAATTAAAGACTAGCATAAGCTTAATATATAGCTTATAAGGATCTTGGGATGTGTCTCTATAGGAAATAGAGAAAGAAGCCTTTTAAATCTACATTCAAGCTTTGGAATGTCACTCGTCCATTCTAAAGTAAGGCTAAGAGTCTTATGGATTAAAAAAGGGGGAATAGAAACTCAAGCTACTTTTATAATGCTATCTTAATAAGGAAAATCCTAAACAAGATTACTTCTATTCCTAACCCTAATGGAATCGTCATTGCCTTTCAATTTGATCTCAAAGATGTTGTCTTTACTCATTTTCAAAACATTATTGACACATTTTTCATATTAGGGTCCTCCTCGTAAGAGCTCAAGAATTACTTTGCTCAAGTTGTCAATGAAAAGCAAGCTAAAAGAATAATTACTCATTTGAAAGAGGAGAACATCAAGGTTGTTATTTAAAATCCTAATAAAGCACTTAGACTAGATAGTTTGAAAGAAATTTTCTTTAAAATATCATAACCTATAGTATGAGATCAAGTAATGAAAGCTATTTTCGAACTCCTATCCAACTAAAATATGGTTAAGGCAATCAATAACACCTATATCTATTTAATTTCAATGAAAAAACTGACCCAATTTTTACAAAAATTGTTTTTCCCTTCTATTATATTACCTTTACTATTGACTTAAGCACAATGGATGCATTGGGTTCATCTACCATTTCTTAACTCATCTTTCTAATAAGTGGAAAATAAAATTCATTATTAGGATATTAGGTGATTGAATAACACTATCTTTATACTACTAGAAAAAAAACTAGATGTATATGGTTAAAGTGAAAAGATTGTGATAGGAGATGGACTCTACCGGATAGAGCAAACACACCAATAAAAGAAATTGAGATAAAAGGGGCATGCAAGATTTAATGTGGAAAACCCCTTAACGAATATGGGGAAAACCATGGGCAAGAATAGAAAACTTTCCAAAGATATCAAGAGGAAGATCTCACAATCCACACCAAGAATTAAAACATAAGGTTATGGGAAAGAGATTTTTGAGATATGTAAAACCTTAAACATGTGCCTCCTTATATAGCCTTAATGGAGGCTTCTATGTTCTCTCATTACCAATATGGAATTTAAGCTAATAATCTCCCACTTAGAGATTTGATTGAGAACCAATCAGACTCCATATCGTTATTTCTATCTTGCCATTTCTCTGTTGTCTACATCTTTACCAAGCCATACAAAAATCTACACCACATGAAGTTATCAGTGTTGATTGGCTTTGTTAGTGCATCTGTTAGGTTCTCTTTTATGTGAATTTTATGCATGTCCACACTTCTATCTTCCACCACTTTAAGAACAAAATGATATTGAACCCCTATATGTTTAGTTCTAGAATAAAAGGTTGGATTCTTTGCAATATGCAGGGCACTCTAACTACCACAATATAAAGGGATTTTATCCTATCAATGCCCAAGTTCCTCCAAAAATCTTTTTATCCATATTGATTCCTTGCAAGCTTATGTAACTGCCATATACTTAACTTCTATTGTAAATAATGCCACAACTGTCTGAAGTTTAGACACCTAGCTTACAGCTCCTCCTGCAATAGTAAACACATAGCCTGTAGTGGCTTTTTTTAATCAAGATTGCCTGCAAGATCAGAATCAACATATCCTTCGACAATAAATTTAGATCCTTCATAACGTAGAGGAACATTTGAGGTCCCTTTAATATATCTTAGGATCCTCTATACAGTTCACCAGTTTTCTCAACCAGGATTGGTAATGCTGTAGCCTGCAACCAAATTCAAAAGAAATCACTTACGTTAATACAAATTAATGTAGTAGCGATAAGCAGATATCGTTCCCATGAGGAATCTTAACAACAATGAAATTACAAATTCAAATGGAACAAGGTAACGAAATTGGGGAGGGGGATTAATTCAAACAATATAAGAACAATTATAAGAAAAATACCTTGGTTTTCGGGTCACCGATGTTATCACGCTAATATGAATCCTCGACATAAAATTGCAATCATTAACAAACATTCATTGGGAATATTCTCTCTTTAGTGTAATGACTAAAAACATGTATCATTGCATTCTTATTAAACAACAACCTAGATACGATCGTGGGTTTAATTGAATAATAGCTTTACGAATAAAGAACCAATGAGCAAGCGAAAAACATGTACGACATGCAATCAATCAAGCAAATATCTCCTTAGAATTTTCCGACTCTACATAGAGTAAACAATCTTAATTGCTACTTGTGATTAGAAAAACTGAATGTCATATTTCGCTAATCTAGCAGTTGAACACATTAATCCCTAGTTGCGCACCTAGAAACCATGAATTCAATTAGAAAGAGTAGATCGGAAGACGTTCAATGTTTATTAACAACATAAACTTTATTCAAAACATCTCACACATACTAGCGGATAACAAGGATCCCCTCAACCAAGACAAAATGTTTAGCTACTCATACTAGAATCGAAAACGAAAGAAATAACAAAGCGTAAAGTCTCCATCCCTGGTCTTTACTGAAAAACACGAAAAATACTAATGGGGAAAGTGCAAAAAACATAAAAAGACTAAAAAGAAAACAGCATAAACAAAAATCTCTAAAAACTAGTCTATGTGAATAGTGATCCTCTCTCCTTTTATGCTTATTTTTCTGATTTCCCTCCTATCTTTCCTTGACTCTCGTCCGATATTGTATCCCTTAATTTCAAGTGGGCAATCCCCTTGAAAAATGGCAATACAATCTTTAAAGATTGTGAGAATCTCGAATTTGACTTTTGAAAATTGATATGCAAATTTATTCTATCCTTAGACATGCCCACGCTTAGTCACTGAATTGTTGTCAAACTTGAAATTTCGGATTTTCTTCATTATTTTGCATCTTTTTAATTCAATTTCATCTCTAAGGTGTTGAAAATCATTTATAAATAATTATAAGACAATTCCATTAATTTCAAATAATAATTTCAAAACATTAAAGATAATTAAGTATCAAATAAATACAAATTGATGACTTAACAAATTCCCCCACATCAAACCTTTGCTCGCCCTCGAGCGAACATATCAAACCACTACAATCAGTCAATTCATCCTTTATAAGATCAAGTGAACACAATCCATTAGCTTAGGCCAATAAGACTTAAGTTGCAACACATCTCATAATTGATTTTCACCAATGCAAATAAACGAAGTCAAAATAAGGCATCTTTGTTCAAAAGCAAACATGAAATCAAAATGAATTCTTCTCATGGATTTCGCTCGTGCACTCAAGTGTTTGAGGGAAAAGTGTTTCTCTCAAATCTCATGCTAACAGGTTGCACTACCATAGGCTTCAAATTTTACCAGTTATCAATCAGATCACATGAGCTAATAGATCATAAGGACTTTATTCAGGGTTGTAATGGGGCTAGGTTCACAAGTGAGGTAAAAATATGGCAAAGGGTTAATCACTAGCATTCACAAAGCATCAAGTAAAAGGGACACGCAATCTAAAATTATGAGATAAACATGAATGAAAAGGACTACAACTACTCATTACTAACTAGTACCACTATACTTTTTTCTTTTTCTTTTTCTTCTTTTTTTGATCTTTTTCTACTTTTTCCCTTTTCTTTTCTTTTCTTTTTCTTTAATCACAAGCATTTACAAAGCATCAAGTAAAAGGGACACGCAATCTAAAATTCTGAGATAAACATGAATGAAAAGGACTACAACTACTCATTACTAACTAGTACCACTATACTTTATTCTTTTTCTTTTTCTTCTTTTTTTGATCTTTTTTTCCTTTTTCCCTTTTCTTTTCTTTTCTTTTTCTCTTTTTTCTTGTTTTTCGAATAACGCTAAGAATAAGGGAAAACAATAAAAAGAAGAAAAAATAACAACACATGAGTAAAAGTACCTATAAAAATATCTCAGAACATAATATAGAACAAAAGTCTCAAATTACTCAATGCTTCATTCAACTTGTGATAGGGTAAGGCTAATGGGATTTTTGGGT
>JANSVA010000216.1:20892631-20913311 GCA_025504915.1 Erythroxylum reticulatum
TTGAAAAATGTTATAAATAGTTAATTAATAACATTTACAAAATGTAACATAAAATTATTTATAGCTATTAATAAATACTATAATAAACTCAATAATGACATTTAAACAGTTATAAAAAATCACTTTTAACATTTCAAAACTGTTATAAAATACATATGTACAGCGATTTAAGGATATTAGAAAAAGTTAATATATAACATTTTTAAAATGTTACAAATAACTAATTTATAGCATTTATAAAATGTGATATAAACGCATTTATAACTATCAACAAATGTTATATTAAACTCAACAATAACATGTCAAAGCTGTTACTAAATCATCATATCTTTAGTAACATGACCTGTCATAGCATACTTATTAGTGTTACCATTCATATTTAATAGCACTTATCACCTGTTACCATATGTCGTTTTTGATGTAGTGTATTTCTTGGGATGGTTGAGGTCCCTTACATTTCATGACAAGATAGATATTAGTTAATAAGGTTACTCATAGAGCCTTTTACATGAATCTTCCTACCTAATCTCCTTATAGTATTAATGATGAATTATTCATTTGTGGATGAATAATCTCAGAGACGACAAAACAAAATTGAATTATGATCTTCTAAATTAGTAATGGGTATGAAAACCAATGACAGGGTTATATAAAATTAGGGATATCAATTGATAAAGGAGTTTCATTAACAATAGATACTTTTTCTAAAGGAGAAGAATTCTTAAAGAAACAAATGTCAAAATCAGGGTCACCATCGAGAAACATTAGGAATGGAACTTCTTTGAGGTCAAGGCATTCAAGCAAAACATTCCCCTAGGAGATAATTGAACTAGAAGATTTATGTTCTTTAGAGTATTCAACTTCAGGACTAGGCATGGAGGGTTCTATAATGTTTCCTACTTGGAGCCCCTTTACCAATCTATGTAAAAGTATCAGGCTCTAATATATGTTTCATTCTCATTAGTTATACAAAATTCACCCTCTTGAACTTTCTACTAATTGTTATCCAACGCTTAACCTATTGTGCATTGTCTAGTCTTCAAATATAAGAGACTCCAATAAAATTTTCAAATACTAGTTTATCATGACCACAGATCAGGCTAGATTCTAATAGATCCTACATCATCTCCATAATAACACACATTCTAGCATAACCCGCTAGTTTCCTTGTAACTATTTCCTCATCCAAGCAAATGGGCCTCCCTAAAAAGCTTGCTAGGTAGCTTAGTCCCTTGGTTGATCAATATTCCAAAGAATATTTTGCAAACTTATCAAAATTGATACTTGGTTGCGTTTAACTTTCTCTAAACTCATTCCATGTTTATACAATGGCAAGAATGTAGGAATACTAGATAAGGGCTAGGGCCCCATTTGTAGAATTTTTTGAGTTAAGGATTTGGGGATAAAAGGCGATAAAAAAAAAAAAGGTTATCTTCATTGATAAGTCAAGTCACTAGTTCTTTCAATGCTTCAATGCCTAGGAGTTCACGATGAAAAAAGTAGTGTCTTTTTCCTAAAAAGAAGCCAACCAAGGTTGAGGACCATAATTTAGCTTCTTCTTATAGAACCACTAAGGGAGGTGAATAATGGAGGGATAATTAGAGGTACTGAAAGGGGTAGGGAAAATAATAGAGCTTGGTTAGTAAAGGGTCACCAGCCACTTCGTTCTAACTCATCTTATAGTTGAGACCAGTAGGATAACAGGACTAAAAAGATGCTTGGTCTTCCTAAGTCAAGGACAAACTCTGGTATCAAAGTGAGGGAGAGGCCTCAAAGTAGCAAGATTTGGACCTTTTATAAGATGGTTGGTAACATAAGCATTAGCCTGAGGTTTGAAGGAAGAAGACTGGGGAGAGGCATGTGTCTAATACGGTGAACTGGAGGATTTGGCTTAGTAAGGATGATGAAGAGAGTTGTTAGCAAGAGGAGAACGTTAGCCTAACTTAAAGTGTTAGGAAGAGGAGGAAAGTTAGCCTAACTCAAAGGGGAAATCTAGTCAGTTTCCATTTAAAGGTAACTATGATAATATACAAAGCGTAAAACCAAAAAACTAGAGAAGGGAAATTTAGAAAACCGTTTTAACAACGGTGAACTAAAGAAGCAAAAGTAAAGAGTGAAGACGGACAAAAATGCCCCGAATCGTTGAAGGTCATTTGAGGTGTGTAGACTAGAAGAGGAAGTTCAGCAAAGGTAGAACCAGCAAGGAGACACTTCAGGCTTGAACCAAAAGGTGAAGAAAGGAGAGCAAAAAGAAAGCTTAGGAGCACAGAGATGAAGAGAACTAGAAAAAGCACAAAAAAAATGGATGAGTAAAAATGGCAAAGACTAGTAGAAGACTAAACCTAAAAGAAAAAGAGGAAAAAGAACATAAAGGAAGAGGAAGAGAGCCATGGAAGACCAGAAGCGAAGAAGAAGACAGTTTAGAGAGAAGGAGACATTCTAAAGTCATTATGTATACGAAGGAAAATAAAATGTTATAATTTCTTCATATTTCAATGTCAGGCGCACAAACATATCTAATGAAATAAAAATTCATAGTAAAACTAATTCTTTTTTCCCTCCTTATTTATTTTTATTTAAAATTGTATGGACACAAGATCTGATTTTTTTATATTTTATGTCAACTAACATTATAACTATTTACATTTTACGTGACTTCTTAAAATTAATTATTTATACTAATCTTAAAACTCATGTACTGTTCTTATGTATCAATATATTAATTATTTTATTTTTTAAAATTTGAATGAGTTGTTATCAACTCTTAATAATTTTTGTTTAAGTTTGTGCTATATCAAGCCAAAATCTGGTTGAACTAATCTATATTAATTAATATTATCATTAACAATTTATCGTTTCAAAATTATGTCTTTCTATTTTCATACAAAATTAAAAGGCGGTTCTTCCATTTTGTAACATCCAGTTCTCCTATATTTGGTTTGAGGTATTTTTCTTATCATAAAATTAACCTCCTCTCTTTTTAATATTAGATATAGTGCATATCATTAAACTATTGTTTTTACTTTATCATAATTTTATTTGAAAATATTATTAATTTATATATTTTTAGATCATGGTATAATTTCATCTCATCATAGCTTCGTATTTTTAAGTTTATTTTTTCTTTTTTCTTTTTATTGATGCCCTTTCTACTCTACGAGGTCTGTTTTAGTTTAAATAGTTTTCTTTTGTATATGAAAAATAGACATATTTTCTTACTGTTCTTAAAATTAAGTTAAATAACCAATCTTTATACAACAAAGTAGTTTAATGTAAAAAATTATAAAATAGTAATTTAGGGTGTCTGATGTTAATTTCAAGAATATCCAAATGAAAGCTAGCTAAAAGAAAATACATAAAAATCATTTTGTTGTGTTAAGTGGTTTTACGATGATGATTTCATTTTAAAATAAATGTATTAGTCAAATTTTATTATTTTTTAAAAAAATGAAGAATTGTAGAATTTTATTTTGAAATAATTGTTTAAAATGTTTTTTTTGGTTATTGAATGGATATACTTTCATGTTAGTTTTATGTTATCAATTTGAATATTGACAAGACAGAATAAGGACATATTAATTGAGGTATATGCAAAATAACTCCAACCTTATCCCCAACACAAGCATAATATCAAAACAAAGAATTGAGAGTAGTCAAACTTTGATTCAATTATGACTAAAAATCATGCTTTGTAGACTAGACCACCAAAGAGAAGCCATTCTTGAATTATGACTAAAAATCATACTTTGTTAATACTTTTAGGATAACTCCTGTGTCCTTACTATTAAAATTAATAATGAAGAAACCTTTCAAGAGAGGTCTATGATTCATGTTTACAATAAATTTTAGTTTATAATATCCCTATTTATATTAATTTATAAATTAACTATTTTTATTTATTTTTATTTTTGTTCTTTTACTTTGAAATTTAGGTGGTTCAAACCAAATATATTAAAATCTTTGAAATTCTTTTGGTGTTCTTTTAGAGTTTTCAAATTTATTGAATCAGTCAAGAAGTGGCATTATATATATATTATCTGTGAAGTTCATTTAATTATTTTGAATAGCGAAACTATTTAAATTAAATGAAAAGCCTAAAATAGAATTTCAACGAACTATAAGGACTATTTCACTCACAATACTCGATTACTTATAAGTTTCTTCATGTATTATATCATATTATATTATATTATATAATAAGGTTAAGTGGAGTGCAATTTTTAATGACTCTCTTTGAGGGTGAATAAACTCAATTCTATTCTTTACCTAATTTCAAAAGAAGGGATTGTATTCCCCAACATGAATCTCAAATAACTTATATTTGAATAAATAGCATTATAATTTTATTTTTGATTTCCATGTTTTTAAGATTTTGACTTCATGCTCTCAATTGATTAATTCTATCAGTTAAAAATTTGTAAGTTGTTTTTTTTTTAATTTCTAAACATTTTAAAATTCATTGCATAACTAACTAATTTGAACGTAAATGATTAAAAAACTGCACACTACTATTCTGTAATATAACATGAGGAATTAAAAAACCTACATCCCTAATTCTTACCTTAAATCAAATTTAATTAGATCCAAACATAAAATTAAGAAAATATAATAAATCCAAAATTCTAAGATTTGAAATTAATACACATCAAATATCACCTTATTAAGCCTTTTTTTTTTCGTTACCTACGAGGTGTCTTAGGAGGGTTCTATTTATAGGAAAATACCTTTAAGCTATCCAAATACAAACTAATCCCCGCTCGAATAAGGTAGGTCTTTTGCGAGAGGCAAAGCTCTGACCCCAAAATAGAAAAGGCTACATACATTAGGGTAGGGCTATTATTAGATGACGAGTATGATTCTAAAAATTGTTTCTCTATATTCTGTCAAGCGATGACTTCATTCTTCGCACATGACCTTATGCTAATTTCTGTAACGTTTGTCTCAGCTTTGTGCTTAACATCACAGCATTCTATTCCACCAGCCTGCAAGATGAAAAGATAGGAACCCGTTGATTCTATACAAATAACAGGACAAAATTAAAAACCATTTTAAGTATGAATAGCATGTGCTACTCTGCAAAGAATATTAACTTCTTCGATTCTCACACTTTCGAATATTTTCTAGGTGAGAACCAGAGAGCTTACCTTCTTGCGTATCTTTGCTGGAGAAAACACTTGAATTCTTGAGATAGGATCAGCCGAATGATTCCCAGTAGCTGAACAAGGTGGCAGATTACGAGGTGATGTTCGAACATACGTTGTCAGGAGTTGGTTGTTCGAAGTATACTTAACAGACTCGAAGAAAAAAATATGCGGAGCTTCACATGGATTGTTGTAGAGCCATCTGGTGTTGAACATGAAGAAGGGAGGTTTAGCATTTCTATCCCATGGCCTGAAGGTCTCCAGAGGTTTTCGAAGGATGCTTCGAGGGATTATGCTCTCATATATGTAAGTAGAATAGCCCCAGGAGACAGAGAAAGACCAGTTGCTTTCTCTTCGGTAGCAGATGGTTTGCTGCAACATGCGAGATTGGTCGAAGTTTGCTGCTTTCATAAGGTGACCTACAGATTCATAGCGGTCTTTGGAAGGAAAGAGTGGATATACAACATCAAAATGATGGAGAGAAATGAGAGGAGACTGAGGGTGAGATGACAAAAACCCTGAGATGTCATATTTTAGATCAATCTGCAAACATTTTAGCAAATATATGATGTAATTGTAGGGTCGTCTGCGACCATCAAAACATACAGAAAAAGCTATGGTGGTGAATTACCAGCAGAAATAGAAGTATAATTACCATTACCTGATGAATCCCCTTTTCAATATTGAGAGCAACTCCGATATCGGCCAAACAAGATTGTGCTATATGATCACTGACATACAAGTATGGATATCTCTCAAGACAATCTTCCAACGTCTTCGACAATGCCTCCACTAATGGGTAGCTCAATATATAGCCAGCTCCACCAAAGCCCATGTCAAATGAGAAATCAGCATTTGATTTTACGCTTTCCGAGATACCACCAATGTATACATATTTGGTATGATCGTACTTTTGCAAAACCTCAACTAGATTATCAACCAAGAGAAGGGTGTCATCATCACACATTACAAACCATCTTAGATCCTTATCTCCTACCCTATACATGTCCAAGACTGAATGTACCATTCTAACTTGAACAGGGTTAACAACTTTGGGATACACACGTAATTTGGTGATGTCGTAGTTAATTTGATAAGGTGGAGATGTTGAAGGCCAAGGCAGGAATTCTTGTGTTGGTTCTTTATCTAGAAAAACGTATCCTCTAGTAACATTAGATCGCCACCATGACTCAGTGTATGATCGTCGATGCTTCCAGCTATTTAAGGAACCTATTACAACAAACCCCACGTGACTAAGATTGGTTGGCGAATCTGTGGCAGTATTGGAGCAACCTGAAGATTTGATTAGAGAGAAGGAAATGAAATCTGAAGGCCTTTTATCGGGGTGACTAAACAAGAATGCATAAAAGATGAAGAGTATTAGTCCAGGAATAGCTATGGACTTGCATAAAATGGCAAGAGGCAACTGCTGAAACTTCTGTTGAATGGAGCTAGCATTGTTCGTAAAAGACATTGCGAGAGATATGTAGGAGGTGCAAACGGCAATTCAGATGGCCTAATAACAGAGAGATGAATGCAGTTTATCAAGACTAATTGTTTCAGGGAATTTAATTGTTAAATAAGTCTATAAAGCCAGGTTTCTTGCTTAAGTTTCCTATAATCCATGTGATATTTGGCCCTTTCTTTCATACGTGATTGTGAGCAACTATTGAACCAATACAAAACATCGAAGTTTGTAGACCATTAACTATAGACAGCCTATTTAGTAAGTACAAGTTGTGGTTTTAGTTGATTCACCTTGACTTGAGGCAAAATCTGAACTAGATGTGGTTAATCAAGTTTAGACCATCGGACGAACCATGTATAAAATGTCAAAGGCCATTAGTTTCTTTTTACCAAATCCTTTCTGTCTGGTATACTCCATAGTATAACAGTGACATCTATATGGAACTGTACAAGTCCATAGAGAAAGGTTTCAGGATTCAAAAGCTTTACTTTGCCTGATTTGGCTTCATTTGACTCAAAAGTGTTGACTTGTATTAAAACATGAAAAATCGGAGGTTGTCTGTCTACTTCACTGCACTACTCCATGTCATACTCCACGTTAGAATTTTATAAGACAAAATACTGACAATTGGGTTAGTCAACCTAAGTAAAGATGCTATGAAATTGAGTACTTGTGTATGCCTTCTCTGTCATCAGTTCTCGTTGCAACCTGTACTTAGTTAAGAAGAGGAAATGAGAAATTTAGTTTCAAGGGAATCGATGCTAAAGTGAATTGTACAAGTTCTATGCAGTAATTCATCTAAGAACTACCTTTTGCCTATAATCTCACATAAAAAGTTAAGGCTTTTGTGCATTAGTGATCGATAAGAATTAACCAAATGTTACCAGGATTTTGTGTTGCAAATAGTAAAAGACACAAGCAAATTAAGGCGTAATATATAAACTGAAATTAAAACACTCTAACACACAGACACGAGCATATATATATATAATGCCTGGCTTATTTTGCATTTCAATTTCTATTCGTCTTGAACCTTGAAAACCGCCAGCGTGGGTTGTGTAAGATTAAAGCAAGCAAAAGCTTTGCTTGGCATAAGATTAAAGGCTACATTGACCCTTAGAGTTCACGTCTTACCTCCCCAATAATCGTGAATGACAAGCCAATGTAAATCTTAGATATAGATAACGTGAATAAATGAGTAAAATTTGTTCAAATGGAAACGTAAGTGCAACTTATATGATAAGTGAAATGTCAATAGGCAGGCCTTTCAAACAATGTCATTTATTCAATAGAAGCTTGCAAGAATAGTATACTCTCTAATTTCCATATCAAGTTTCCTGCCTAATATTGCTTTTCTCATAATCAAGCTGGTTCATGCCCCACTACATTAGAACAACAATCAAGCTCGAACAGCAGGCATCAATGGTAAATAAAAAATGATATTAATCCCGACGGCTATCAGAAGACTGGGTCTTTCTCAGATTCCAGTGAAGTAACTTGTGGATGCTGCGCAAAAAGTCACCTGTAGAGTCCATTTGACATGGAATAGGAACAAGCCAGGGTTCCATGCAGCAGACAAGTGCATCGCCTGCTGTCAACTGTTTCCTGTCCTTGCCGTCGAATGATTCCCAAGCAGAGCTCCTACTGTTGAAAGGCACTTAAGGATAAAGAATGCGGATCGTTTGTGTAAAAAGAATGCCAGCGGAATTTTTACCAAGTTGATATTATTGTTGTTAGGATTTTGGTTGCTGGAATTTTACAGTGGGCACGACGAATAAAAGATAACAAATTACACATGACTTAGAGGGTCAAACAATCACTGTTAGAAGAAACCATTACAATTTTTAGCTAAAAACTTAATTTTGTAGAAAATTTTCAAATTGCTTATATTTTTTAAGGGTCATAGAACCCTTATTATAGTAGGAAAGGGTTCCTAACATATTTAAATCTTATTCTAATAAAAATTATATAAGTCCTAAACAACTAGGATAATATATACAAAATTGAATTATATATTTAACTTACTACTACTTCCTATCTAATAAAGAATCCTAACATAATCTAAATTTCAGCTCTTATCTTTTATTGTCGACTTAATTTTCAATCATTATCTCACCCAATTTTTGGTTGACTAGTTTTTCCCCTTTTATTTCTTTTATATACTTTCATCTCTTTTGAATCAATTATCTCTGACTTGTCTAAAGTCGTCTTTGATGTAGAATACGATAAATATTGATCATATAACTCTGGATTCAATTTCTGAAATTCAAGTACTATTAGAAATTGGCCTTCCTTTCTACTTGACAAGAAATTTCGATATCCTCCATCTCTTGTGGTTACAGTTCGTTAATCAAGAACATCATCTATCTCCTCTTTAAGATGGAGAATGGTCAGAATTCTTACAGCTGCATTAGGGATTGCTAATCATCTTGTCCACGATAAATAGTTAATTCCGTAATATTAAAGATAGGAATTACTCTTATGTCACTTGGTAATTCTAAAACATAAGATGATGTTATAAGGTCAAGCACTTTGGGAAAGAAATTTCTTACGTATTTCTTTTGGAAAACATTATGGATGAGTCCTAACTATCATCATATCTCCTTTATTAAATTCCACCAATCAACGATGTTGATTAGCATGTTTTTATAAAATAAATTGCTAGTTATTATCTTTCTTCGTATATCATCAAATATGCCCCTCATGTGTTATGCAAAACCTTCAAATTCAATATTAACTCATGTTGTTTTTGGTAAAGGAACCAAATCAATAGGCTTCCTTAGTTGAATTTTGGAAACTATCTCAAAAGAGCTCTTACCAATAAACTTATTCATATGATTGTTATATGCAAATTCTGCCTTAGGAAGAATCAGGTTCCAATTTTTTACATCATCTCTAACCAAATATCTTAATAAGTCCCTTAAGCTTCTATTCACCACCTCTGTTAATCCATTGGATTAGGGATAGAAAAAACTTGAAAATTAAAGCTTAATGTTTAATGTTTTCATATAGTTCTCCAAAAATAACTCATAAACTTTGTGTCACGATTAGAGACAATGGTTAAAGGTAATCCATAGAGACATACAAATTCTTTGAAGAAAATTTTAGCCATATGGATAATATCATAAGTCTTGGAACATGGAATGAAATGACTTATCTTGAAAAACCCATCCACCACCATAAAAATATAATCATAACCTCTTATAGTTTTAAGAATTTCCAAAATAGAATATATACTTATGTCCTACCATGGTTCATAAGGTATAGTCAGTGGTGTGTATAATCCAGAATTTTGTTTCCTTTCTTTGGCTAATTGATATGGCTGAATAACGTTAGTCATGACCTACGTTAAAGAGGGCTAATAAAAGCGATCTTTGAATAAAAACTAAAATTCTTCTCTACACTTTTCATATAATGAATACATTAATATATACGGAGACATTTGTCTTATTTTAGGAAACAATTAGCCTAAATAATGAAAGATTACAATCAACCTAAATTAGTAAATCAAAATCATAATTATTAATAAAATATTTACAAGTATATCAATTCTCTTAAAACGACTAAAAGCACAAATTGAGGCCAATCATTTTTTGATTTGATCAATTTAGAGCCAAACATTTTAAGTTGCTTAATCACGGTCTAAACATTCACGAGTATGCATAATGTTAGACTATTTTGGACGGAAATTAGGAAGTGTCATACACACTCTGTTATGGACATGCCAGTTGATCTATAGATGCCACGTTAAAAAAATACGTGACTAGCATGGATTTTCATAAAATAAAAAAAAACATTTCGTAACTGTAAATTTATTTCTAATCTTTGGTATATTCACCCTCTCTTTCTCTCACTCAAACTTACCCAAATCTTGTCCAATTCGGTGTCTTGCCTTCTTTACGCATCATAACTGTCGATCACTCCAATCCCTTCATGCATCGTCATTAATCTGCCTTCCAGTAGTGTGAGCTTTCTACGTAGTGTGAGTTTTCTCCTTAGAAGTTTAAGGTGAATGGGTGCTTGGTTTTTCAGAGATTTTTGCTTTACCAACCCCAGGGAAACTCCAAGTAAAGGCCTAGGTTAACCATGTTTTTCAAAGTTCAAACTATGGAAAATATGATATGTACATAACTAGGGATCATAAGACTTTGTAGGAACTATGTAGTATTGTTACCTTTCACGTTAAAGTTGTTGGTATACTGAATTCTATGGTCACGTGATCTGTGGGCTGGTTGTGCTTCTATTTCATGATCATCTGTTCAATAAAACCTTTAATTATTCTATACTTTACTCTTTTAGTTTGATTTTTTTTGCTTACACTCTTGACACATTCTAACGATCTTGGTTTGCAATGATTCCACCACTATAAGCGCTCTTATGACTTAGGAAAAAATTTGTTTTGTGACGGTACATTCAGAATTGATGTACTACTTAGAGTTCAAAAGTTCTAAAAGTTCTTATTGTTTTGTGTTGGTGCACAGTGAAGAGGGGCAGTAAACATTTTTTAATAGTTGAAATGAATCTGTTTTGAGTTTCCTTTTTAATTTTATTGAACATTTGAGAATTCTTATCTGATCCCAAATTATGAAAAATTGCATTACATAATTCAAATTGTGTTTATTGGTAATATGTTAGCATCTTATGAAAAAATTCCTTAGCTACATTTATATTAACCACATTTGGTCTTAATCGGGTCAGATGTTGTAAGGAAGGATTATTAATTTTCAACATTAATATGGATTATTAATTTTCAACAGTCGGTATGGTCGAGTTTTGTACAATTGATGCTTGAGAGTCATACCTTAACGATCATTAGCTAATAATGTAACTTTATCTGCAAATTATTGGCCTACTCATAAATGAATACTCATTAATAGTTTGTTGATTATGACTTCCTTCATAATGGTACGCATTGCCACTCCAAAATAATGTCAAATGGATATTATGTCTCAACTTCAAGATTAGATTCTTATCTAAGGCAATTCTAAAACATCAACAACTATATATGCACTATACATGAAAAGTTGAGAATATACTATCAAAAGAACATTAAGAAGAACTAATTCTGCACGAACAAATTGTCTCTAAGAACTTCATAGTTTTTAACAACCAATTTCAGAACATTTGTCTAATAGTCTGACTTAGGAAGTAAACATAAAAAAAAATTCTCATTCTCCACAACAAAACCTTTAATTTCAAAGCAAACAATACTATATTAGACCTACAAGTACTGTCTCAAGACCGTAAGGACTCATCCATTTGTTGTAATTCAACATCAATTGAACCAAAGCTCAAAATGGATGTTAACAAAGTACAAAAGAAGCACAAAACATTTACAAATCTACAATAGTAACTTCAACTTCAACATCAGGTTCAATTGTAATGGAAGTGATCTGCTTCACCATATAAGGTAAACTAAAAAGGTCAATGACATGCTTATGGAGTTGTAGCTCGAATTTGTCCCAAGTGTTGATTCCTGGATTTGGAAACAATGAAGATGAAGAAACTAATCTCCTCTTAAACTATACCATGATTAGTCATACCCTAAAGCACCTCGAAACAAAAAACCTTCTTAACAATAATCAGAAGGGTTGTTTCTAAACTACTGTAGAGATAATGTGACATTTGAATTTAGGGAAAACTACAAATTTCTCAAGCAATTATAGTTGGTAATTGTCAAAATATTTCAATTGCAAGATAAGTTACCTTTAGCTTAGGGAGACTTCCTAGTGGTAATGTGAAGAACTTTGGTAGGCATCCTAACTGGACCCTTAATCTCAATCTCTTATCCTTAGCACCATGAACCAAATCAACACTGATTAGTTGTTTAAACAAAGCACCACTAAATTCAACAAACCATAAATAAATATTACCCTTCTTAATTAACCACACAAAAAGATATAGCAACTCAAATATGTCATTGAGATGGCTTCTCTATACATCATAATTACAGTAAACAAATTTTAAGTGATGAAAGTGAAATGGGTTTGATCCAGTAAAAAATTGCACATTCCAATTCAAAGCAGAATTCTTTGACAAGCATAATGCAAAATATATAGAGAAAAGAGCAAACCTTTCTCAAGGTTTTTGATAATAGAGAAAAGAACAAACCTTTCTCGAGGTTCTTAACATTCTTAGATGAGAGAGTAATTCTGATCTTATAAATCTGCTCTTGGGATTCCTCAAATTTAGGGTTCATTGGTTTCATAGTTTTGTATGTTGCCCCTTATTTTCTTATTCTGTTTTAATCACAAAGGGGATCTATACACATGAATTTTCACAAATTATGCATGAAAAAATGTATAAACAAAACCCAATGAAGAGATTGTAGGTTGTTGAAGAATTAAAATCACTAAAATAAACCCATAAAACCTTCCAATATCAAGTTGATAAGTTCAGTGGACTAAAAGCATAGATTTGGCTAGGTTTATACGCTATACATACCTCAAACGTTGACCTACTTGTTGATTGCTGGAGAGAACATTTACACCGAAGGACTAGAATCCGAATTAGAGAGAGGGATTAGAGTGATTGGTAGTGATGATGCATAAAGGAGGGTGAATCGACAAGAGGGATTGGAGTGATCGACAGTGATGATGTGTGAAGGAGGCAAGATGTCAGATCAGACAACCCTATTACTAAGTTTACGAGAGAAACAAGGTGAAAAATTGGAGATTACAAGTTAATTTAGAGTTTTTAGTAAAAATTTAAATGATTTTATTTAATTTTTTCCTTTATGAAGATCCACATCAACCACGTGTGTTTTTAATGTGATATCTACAAACCAATTGGCATATCCATAATGACATGTGTATGACACTTCCTAATTTCTGTTCATAATAGCCTAACATTGAGTAGACTTGTGAATGTTTAGACCATTATTGAGCAGATTAAAAGATTTGTCACTAAATTGATCAAACCTGACAAAGATTAGCCCCAATTTGGGCTTTTAGCCCTCCTAGAAGATCAAACATTCTAATTTTCTAACACCCCCCCTCAAGATGGAGAATAAATGTTTTCTATTCCCAACTTGCTAATAATATACTAAAAAGTTAAGTTATCTAGTCCTTTTGTAAACATGTCTACCATTTAACCATTTGTACGGTCCACTTTATATATTTTCCTTGATGAAGTGTTAGTCTGTCTCAACATGTTTTATTATGTCATGTTGAACTAGATTATGTGTAATGCTTATAGCAAACTTGTTGTCTCAATACAACTTCATAGGTCCATACCATTTAACTTACAAGTTTTCTAAAATTTTCTTTATCCATAAGAGTTTACAAATTCCTTGAGCCATTACATGAAATTTAGATTCTTCACTTGATCTAGATACTACTACTTATTTTTTAATTCTCCAAGTCACCAGGTTTGCTCCAATTGAAGTACAGTAGCCAGTTGTTAAGCCTCGATTTGATAGTGAACCAATATAGACTACAACTGCGTAGGTTTCTATATTTAATTATGGTCCTCTTATAAACATAATTCCTTTTCTAAAATTAGATTTCAGGTATCAAATTACTTTATAGGTAGCTTTAAATGACCTTCCTTAGGATTATGCATAAATTGACTTATCATGCTCACAACATATGCAATATTAGGACGTCTATAAGATAAGTATGGTAGTTTCCTGACCAATTTTTGATACCTTCCTTTAAAAATTGCTTCATCATCTCTTCCTTTACTCAACCACTAATTCGTTTCGATTGGTGTATCAATGGGATCACATCTTATCATTCTTGTCTCTCATAGAAGATTGAAAATATACTTTTGCTAGGAAATAAATATGCCTTCTTTAGATCGAGCCATTGTAATTCCTAGAAAATATTTAATTTTTTGAAGCTCTTTAATTTCAAATTCTTTCGCAAGTTTAGCCTTAATCTTTAGAATTTCCTCATCATTATAACCCATCATAATGACATCGTCAACACATATTATTAAAACTGTAAGTTTCCCTACTACCGAGTGTCTTAAGAAGAGAGTATAATCTCCTTGGCTTTGTTTATAGTCAATACCAAGCATAACTTTTGCAAACTTTCCAAACTAGGCCCATTGTGATTGCATAAGTCTATAAAGTTCCTTTATCAACCTACACACCTAGTTAGTTTTAAAGTAGTTCTCAAAACCTAGTGGAAGCTCCATATATACCTCTTCTTTAAGATCACTATTTAGAAAAGCTGTTTTGACATCAATTCGTTGTAAAAACTAATTGAAATTAGCAGCCAAAGATAAAATAATGCAAACTATATTCATCGTAGCTACTAAAGCAAAAGTCTCCTGATAGTTTACTCTATATGCTTAAGTGTACCCATTGACTACTAACCTAGCCATCTACCTCTCTAAGGATCCATCTACTTTAAACTTAATTACATACACCCACTTATAACCTACTAATTTCTTGTTTTTTAGACAATCAATTGTTTCCCATGTATTAGCTTTATTAAGTGCATGTTGATTGCAAAACAAACTACTTGTTTTACACTCAAAATCGTAAGTATACGAGTCCTAACTTATAGTAAAAAGAAAATATCAATCCTACAAGAATGTAATTAGGCACCACTTAATTGAGGTTATTCTTTGTTTAAGAAACCAATTCAATAAAATTTAAATAGATAAATAAAATAAAGAAAAAATAAAGGTAAAAGTAGACAACACAGCCGAAACCAAAATCGTAAATTAAAACTTGGAGAAAATTAAGATTAAGAATTAGGACTTGTCATTATCCTTATTTTCTCCCCTCTGGTTAATTTATTCAACTTATGTTTGGCCCAAGATTTCCTAAAATTTTAGCTACCCTCTCTTAAGGTGCAATTAAATGTCACCAATTAAATAAATTAGGATTAACTTTGGGATCTCTCGATATACAAAGCCTTTCCTAAACATTCAACTAGATATGAAGCTATCCTATAGGCAGTATATCAATCAATTGAAATCTCCTCCTAATAAATCAATAATTTTTTATTCATAAGTCTATTAAACGTCAAAATTTTGTTGTACATTTAACACAAATAACCAAGCTCACTCTCTCGATTTGTTGCAGGATTTAAGCTCAATAAATAACACAAACATCTATATTATTGAATCAACAACTAAAGGTTCATAAATAATTAAAACAACAAACCCTAAAAAATGTTTTAGCCACTCATAATATCATTAACATCCCTAACAACCAAACAATCCATGATAAACATTCTAGAAGAGAAAGAAATCGAAATAAGTACTAGACGGGGTAGCTTCTCTTCTTCTTTACCCAAATCTAGAAAATATGGACAATGGGGTGCTCTTTGCCAATTGGGAATGAAAACTTTGATTCTCAACCTATCTCTAGGCTCTTAATCTGTCTTTTAGCTCTAGGAGGCAAGTTATATGACTCTCTTTTGGCCTTAGGGATTTGTGCCCTTATATATCACAAGGTAAGTCAAAAAAACTCTAAAAAAAGTGAAACTCGTGCGTCTCTTCGCGCTACATATCCCATGATTGTGGGAATTATCGTTGTGTTTCCTAATAATTACCACAATTGTGGGAATTATCCTTGTGCTTCCTACGATCGTGGGTTAATGTGACAAAAACTTTCTCTATAGATTTCCTACGATCGTGGGAAATATGCCCTTTCCTAAGGTTGTGGGTTCTTGTTCTTCAACAGCTCCACTTCTCTTCCCTTCTCTTGGTCCCTAGCTCAATTACAAAGGTGTCCACCCTCCATTACTACACCAAAATGATCAATTCTTATCCTAAACCAACATCAAACACAAAAGAATAACCATGAAGATCAAATTAAACAAAAACACACAAAACAAGTCCTAAGATACAATAATACTAAGCTATTATGCAAGAAATACATGTCAAATACTTAGAAAAACACATACTAATGAACAACTATCAACTTCCCCACACCTAAATCTTTTTTGTCCTTAAGCAAAATCAGACACAACCAATCAATTTCATCACTTCATTTTCACAAAGATCAAAACATGCAATCCCTTAAAGTTTGACCAACTCAAATGTCAAGCTATTATACATATCATAACTACTTTTCATTAGTGTACATAAGCAAATTCAATTTATGGCACCATCACTCAAAGATAACTATAAACACAAAATGAATTTTCCTCATGGTTTCTCTAATTTCTCTCAAGTGTTTGATGGTTAGTGTTTCGCTCAAGCTTCTTGTAGGAAACTACACTACTATAGGCTTACTAATACACCAATTCTCCTCTATAATGATTACATGCATAAATAGATCAAAAGGATTTGTTTCAGGTTGTAATGTGGTAAAGGTTAAGACATGTAAGAAAGGGTAAAGGGTTTTTAACACAAGCATTCATAAAGTAATAAGTGAGCAAAGGGATAACAAAACATATTTCTAAGATACAAAAATGTAAATATAATACTCCTCCACACTTATTGTTGCTACCAAAATGTTTTTCATTTTTCTTTTCTTTTCTTTTTCTATTTTTATATAATTGAAGAAACAATAAACAAAATAGCAACTAAATGTAATGTGATCCAAGAGTTGAAGTGTCACTTAACTCATCTCGGAAACAAAAAATTATAGCAAAAATCCCAAACTAATGTTTCACTTAATACTCTACTCAACTTGTGAATGGGTAGACTAATGGGGTTTTGGGTTTTAAAATATTGGGTGTTTTCAAGAAACAAAAAGGTTAACACTTAATGGGGATAATAAAAGGTATGTCATTTAAGCCAAAGGTTAATATAAAAAAGGGCTTAATCGTCTCTATTAAGCATGCTTCCAGTAGACTCAAATTGATTCAAAGCAAGTTCTGAAGATAGTAACATAAGGTAGTATCACACAATCAAAGAAATAAAATGACTATAGATGGAGTCATATAAGCTCAATCCACACATTGGCTCAAATGAAAAATCATTATGCATCTCTACCCTACCTCATTGCTTAAGTGTCAAATTTTGCTTATACAACCAATTACTTTTCATCACTCAACATGGTTCACTCTCTACTTAAGTAGCCTAATCCGAGTTCACATTCCAACTAGCATGACAGAATATTATGGAAAAACAAATCAAAATGATTCAAGTGTGCTTCCATCGCTTAACATAAAACAAAGTGTGGTTCCATTGCTTAGCACAAAACAACAACCTAATATGCCTAAAACATGCATCCTAATTAACAAAATGCAAATAGTAAATAAACAAACTTAAATGATGCAATTGACAAGGAAAATGTCACCTCCCCACAGTTGGACAACACATTGTCCTTAAATGTGACAACGTAACCACAAAAGGAAACCAAAACATAAAACACAACATCAAACAAACAAGAAGTAAAACAAAAACAATCTAAAAAGTAAAAGCTAAGAAGGTTCATGGAGATTGAGGTAGCGAAGGTGTAGGAGAGGGGACTTTAATGTTCTTCATCTGGATGAACTTGAGAAATTTCTTCTTGATGTACTATTACTCCTTGTGTAGTTGTTGTATTTGGTTGCCAAACTTATTGATTTGCAATGTCATTTGTTGATTATTTGCAGTCATTTGATTAAGAATTTGCTAAAACCCATCAACATCTGTTGCTACTATTGGTTCCTCTTTGATTTCTTCTTCTTGGGGCTCCGGAGATGCCTGAGAGGTGGATGGTTGAGTCGTGGTTGCATTCTTACCCTTTATGTTCTTAACATTAGTAGCATCTGAGGATTTCAGAGCTCCATATAATGGAGCTCCAAAATTTCAAAGCATCTTAAGTACGATACATTAAACACATTAAGGTTAGCAATGTGCACACTATCCATATCAGGATTGCAAAATGAAGCCAAAGTAGTAACAATGTACGCCATACCAAAATATGAGTTTTTCTGATTAATACAACTCATAATAGACCTTAAAATGTGATACGGGGTCTTTACTTTAACTTTGCAATCCATGCAACAAAGAAAGAAAAGTTCTTTAGTTGAACACTTATTGCTTTCAGTTTTATTAAAAACAATTAAGCACATAAATTTGTGAAGCAATAAGTGCTCAATGCTACAAATTAAAGTATTAGGTGCACTCCTAGAATCAAAAAAGTTTTCACCTATAACGCTTTTCCAATAATCATCGACAAAAAATTCATCATGGTCATCTAAAATTTTCATATTGGACAAGTCAAAAAGTGCACGAATGATAGTATAATCAAGCTTATATGCATAAACACCTATTCTAAACTAGAATGTGTCAATTTTAGGATTATAATGCACAGTGGTGAAAAATTATACTGTCATCATTGGGTATATTGGTATATCACAGTGAATTAGACAACCCCAACCAATATTTGTAGCTAATCATTCAATGTTACGCCTCAAACCTAGAGTTTCGAATAATTCAAAATTAAAGTATCTAGGAGATAATAATTCTCTTTCTTTAAAATCCCTGAATCTCATACCTTCTTCTTTCGAAAAATTGGGAATGAGGCACAAATTGGCCGCTATATCAATTTTACCTTCTCCAGAGACTTGAAGGCATAATTGGTTTTTAGTTTCTGGGCAACAAGCTTTTATGGAGCCATTGAATGAGAAAAATCTGCAAAAATAGTCAAGATAGAGTTAGCAAGTTTTAGAGAGACAGAGAAAAACTCACCAAATCCTTGTATTCTTGAGTGGGTAATGTGAAATAAGTGTAAAAGAAGTGATTAATGATGGAAAGAGTAGAGAAAATACCAAGATTTGGTGAAAAAAAGAAGGAATTTTTAGTTTAGGGTTAGTGGAAGTCGACTTAGAATGAGAGAAAGTAAGAAGATGAAGGGAGAAGAAAGAAAGAGGGAGTTTTTAAAATCTTATGTCGAAGGATCCCACGATTGTGGAAATCTCTCTTTCTTTCTTCTCCATTCATGATTTCCATGATTGTGGGTTAAGGCTCTAGAAGGTTTCTAGAAAACCTTCCCACACCTGTGGGAAATAGGCCTATTCCCATGATCATGGGTTAAGGCTCCAGAAAGTTTCTAAAAAGCCTTCCCATGTTTGTGGGAAACAACCTAATCCCCATGATCATGGATTATCCAACTTTTCCAACCGTTTAGCCTTCTTCTAAGCTTAGAATGCATTCCCAACATTCAATCAACCTACCAATACGTCAAAATCAAGTAACCAACAAGTTATTTGAAAAGAAAACAAGTTAAAACTTAATCAAAATTTAAACCAGACATAATCAAAACCAAACAAACCAAACATACAAGTAAACAAAAGCAAGCAAAAGAAAGGTAAACATGTTAAGGTCATTTGCTTAACCATTTTGCATGCATTCATGAAGGAGTAGAAGAAAGGAAAGAGATGACTTCCCTTTCTTATGAGTATATCCCTCTATAGTATGGCTTGCATCTATACCCATTGACCTTGAATGCTTCAACCTTGTCATTTTCTAACTCCAAAGCTCTATGGGGAAACACTTTAATAACATTTAAGGGTCCACTCCATCTTAACTTGAGCTTTTCAGGAAATAATCAAAGTCGTGAATTGAACAAAAGCACTAAGTCCCCACTCTTGAACTCTTTCGTCTTGATGTGAGCATCGTGCCATTTCTTTGTCCTTTCCTTGAATAGCTTGGCATTTTTATAAGCATCAAACCTCAACTCTTCTAATTTTTCAAGTTGTAATAATCTCTTCTCACCTACTAGCTTCCAATCTATGTTCAACTTCCTAATGACCTAATAGGCCCAATGCTCCAACTTTGAAGGTAAATGACATGCCTTTCCATATAGAAGTCTATATGGAGTAAGTTCATATGGGTGTCTTAAAGTTGTCTTGTAATTCCGTAAGGTGTCACCTAGCTTCAACGTATAATACTTTTTTGAGGTGCTCACTACCTTCTCAAAAATCTTCTTCAACTCTCTATTTACCACTTCCACTTGGCCACTAGTTTGGGGGTGGTAAGCAGTCGCCACTCTATGATGAATATTGTTTCTTTTCAGAAGAGCCTCAAACTGTTTGTTGCAAAAATGGCTGCCTCTATCACTTATAATCTCTCTGGGTATCCCAAATCTTGTAAAGATCTTCTTGATGAACTTTTAAACCACCTTGTCATCATTAGTTGGAGTAGCTATGGCCTCAACCCACCTAGAAACATA
>JANSVA010000216.1:20935549-20945666 GCA_025504915.1 Erythroxylum reticulatum
AAGTGATTCAGACAGAAAATCTATAGACCCAACATTATTCAAGAGTTTAGTTGGAAGTTTGAGGTATCTGACCTACATAAGACCAGATATTATGTATGCAGTTGGGCTAGTCAGCAGATATATCGAGAAGCCCAAGCAAGATCACTTTGATACAGCAAAAAGAATTTTAAGATATATTAAAGGTACAATTGACTAAGGTTTATTCTATACACATTGTCAAAATTCAAAATTAATTGGTTATTCAGATAGTGATTTTGGTGGAGATGTGGACAATAGAAAAAATACTTCTGGTTATGCCTTTCATATTGGGTCAGCAATAATTTCATGGTCATCAAAGAAGCAACAAACGGTTGCCCTTTTAACATATGAGGCTGAGTATTTAGCTACAACAGCAAGTTCATGTCAAGCAATGTGGTTGAGATATATTTTAAGTGACTTAGATCACGCACAAAAAGGTCCTATAAGAATATATGTTGACAACAAGTCTGCCATATCAGTTGGAAAGAATCCAGTGGCACATAGTCGAAGCAAACATATAAAATGTCATTTTATTCAGGAACAGGTGACAAACAAAATTGTGGAATTGGTGTTCTGCAGAACAGAAGATCAGCTAGCAGATATTTTTACAAAGCCATTGAATAAAGAAGTGTTCCACAGACTGAGAGAAATGCTTGGCATGAGAAGTCGGATTTAAGGGGGAGTGTTAGAAACAAACCCTCCTTCATTATGGATAAGGATGAGTTACTTGATGTGTCAAAGAAGTGGCCAAATTGAATTTGAAGTCTTGTAGATAAGGATGAGTCAAAGAAGTGGCCAAATTGAATTTGAAGTCTTATGGATAAGGATGAGTCAAAGAAGTAATCAAATTGAATTTGAAGTCTTGAAGATAAGAATGGGTTAATTAATGTAAGAAGTAGCCAAATTGTATTTGAAGTCCTTTAGCATGTCTATATATATATGTTCTTGTAACCATTTATATGCATGAGAAAAATAGAGAGCATTTGAAAAGAAAAGTGTTTTGAGAGCCGTAGCTCTTTGTGAGAAAAGAAATATTGAGAGAAAAAGTGTTGTAGCACTTAGAGAGAAATATTTATATCTTGTGTGTGTTGTTATCAATATAAATATATATTTTGTGAAAGCTCTTTTATTTGGAGCCCATCAAAGCTTCCAACAGAATAAAGATTAAAAGAGTTTATGTATAGATATGGGCCCATAAGTCAACGTAAGTTGTGATATAATATTTCTCTTACATATAAACCATTATGTTGTAGATGCATTCTGGGTAGGAAGTATGTTACGATATTTCCTAACGTAAAAATTTGCCAGAACGCAAAAGGAAGAAAAGAAATTCAAGATTGCTTCATTCTTTATTTCAGTCATTACAACTGCTAATAAACAATATTAGATCCTTTACAAAGACGACACATGTTTATTCTAGATAGTTTGTCTTAGGTCGTTATAGATATAGCGTGTATTTCTTCTTGTCGCTTACACAGTATTACTATATTATTTTCTGCTTCTTCTCGCACTTTTCTGCTTCTTTCTTCGACATCGTCTTCTATCTTCGTTCTATTGTTTTTACTTATTTTGCTTTTGTTCATAACATCCCCTCCCCTTTTAGGAGCCACCTTATTTGTTAGATTAACCTTGGGAAACTTTTTCTAAAAATCAAATATGGTTTTCCACGTAGCTCTTTCTTTGGTTTCTCATTGCCATTGCACCAATAATTGAGTTATGGCGTGAATATGAAACTTAACCATCCTTCTCCCCTAAATGGTTTCCTGTACTTTCTCCACATTGTTCAAGGTTGGTGATAACTGAGCAAAACAAGGTGTTTTGTCAGAGATAAGCTTCTTCAATTGAGAAATATGGAAGGTTAGGTTGACTACTAATTCCTCAGGAGGGTCTAATGTGTAGGGCACTGCATTAATTTCTATCGCAATCTGGAATGGTATATAATATAACATAGCTAATTTTTGATTAATCCTCCTTTTCATGAAATGTTGCCTGTAAGGTTGAAGCTTGACATAGACCCACGATCCTACTTCTAATTCTCGCTCCATTCTTCTTTTATTAGCATATTGCTTCATCCTTTGTTGTGCTCTGTCTAAGTGAAACTTAGCTATATATAACGTCGTGTCTCAATAGGATAATGCTTGGTCAATCAAAATATTATGAAAGTCCCTAGCCAAGTACAATACATAGAGAAGTGGAGAGTAGCCATAGAGGATTTCCAAAGGAGTAGTGTTGATGGCTATCTAATGAGTGGTATTGTATCAACATTTTGCCATTGAAAGCCTATATGCCCACTTTTACGGAGCATCATTATAGTAGCATCTAACATAAGTTTCCAAGATCTTGTTTATGGCTTCTATTTATCCATCATCCTAGAGATCATAACAAGTAGAGAACCTTAATGTTACATCGGAGAAAATGTAAGTTTTAAGTGTGGGGTGGCGATCTTTTCTATTATGTGTCTTAAAGTCTGTTTCTTATGTGTTTTTAAGTGATTTTTGAAAAACAATTCTCTCTTTTTCTAATGCTTTTAGCGCTATATATTTATAATTAGTGACTAGAATTAACTAGAAAATTTATGGCAATTTGGGTTTGTATTTTTGCTCTTGTGATTGGTTAATGTATATTTTCTTTAGAAGATTAGTGACTAGTAGGTAGACATAAGCCGACGAGATTTTGAACCTTTTCAACTGACACATCTTTATCAATCTCATTGTCTTTCATTCAAATGTTGCCTTATGACATGTACATCCAGACTTTGCCTTTATTTTCTATTTGCGACCACATTCTTATCATATGCATTAATATGGAAATGAAACAGGCATTCTTTGTTTTGTAAGCTACATTAGCAAAATAACCTACCTAATGATATGATTTATCTATTATTAAGCCCCTTAAACTTTGTTAGCCTTTTTTTATATTAACTGCATTATGAGCCTTTAACCTAACAAAATGTCTTACCTAAGTCTTAAAGTTAGTGGAGCATTTATCAAGTATGGGGGTGTGCATGTATTTGGGTTATTTGTAGTTGATGGAATGTAATGTCTTTACCTCTTATCAATAAATTCCATCATTGATGTAGTTTCTTTTAATTTTTTATTAAAAAAGATAATAAAAGAAAATAAGTTATTGAAGAGGAAAATATTTTGTTTTGAAAAGTAACTCATGTTGGTCTTTCTCCTAAAGTTATATAGAAAGGCTGAATTGATTATGATATAAATAAAGGAGAGGTTGTTGTGAAGGTTCACTCATTATGGTTATAGTTTACTATTCATCATTGTTTTTATAGATGATTCCTTCTATTTCCTTGTTATTCATGCAGTTTTTAGTATAAATTCTTAAATCTAATTTGTTGAATAGAGTTTTGAATTCATCATAGCTGAGGGTATCCTATTTGAAGTGATGTTAATTTTTGCAATCGATACTCTATAAAGTATTTTTCCTACATTTAATAGTTTTTGTAGCTTTTGAACTACATGATCCATGTACTTCTCACCTTACAACCTTAAAATTTGGCCCCATTACATCCTTAAAAATTCCTTTAATTCATGATTATGCATGTTAATATTTAGTATTGGAGAACTAAAATAATATACAAAGTTGCATAACATCTTGATCATGAATGGTATTTGATTTTACCTATAGAATTATCCTTATTTTAAACAATAATCACAACTTGTCAAAGTCTACACCTAATTTGCTTAGTTTTTTAAGGGAAGGTTATTTATTGATCATAAGTAAAAAGAAATGAATGTTTAATTATTACCATGGTTTGGAAAGTGTTTCCTCTTTTCTTATGACTACCTATTATTAGGAAATATGGAAAAAGAGGAAGTGTTTTGCTTTTGCTTTTGCTTTTGCTTTTAATTTTAAGTTTTGCCCGAAAACGGTTAAAAAATAAGTGTAGGGTAACTTAATAAGTGTTTAATTGACTATATATGTACTCCCTAATTATCAGTAATTAATTAATGTTAAGTGGTGCTTAAGATACTTATTTTAGTTAGAAGAAAAAAACAAAATGAGCTAGAAACATATCCTTGGTGACCTCTTATTCATGTTCTATCTTATTAGCCCTCGTGGATGCAAATGAGAATGAATGAAAAAAAGTAAAGTTACTACAACTTGCACGGTGCACGTAGGAGCTTGAAGACAACATTTTATCCACTTTTGCAACTTACATAGCCATATGTGGACTTACACAATCATGTCAGTGTAGCGAGCATGGATATTTATGAATTCTAAGGAAGATAAAACATAAGGTTACTTATACACCTATGTAGCTGACCGTACACTATGACACAACCTTAATTATTAGTATGAAAGGGTGTTTAAAAGGCCAAATGAGGTATGAAGAGATTAGAGATGAAAAGGGCTCCTTTCTTTTTGGAGAGCTTTGAGGAGCTAAACTTCATCCTTCCAATTCAAAGGAGATATTCAAGTCAGCAAACATGTTTGGGCATTAATTTATCTAGTGATGTTATTCTCGTCTCTTCTAGAATTGATTATGTTATTATATGAGTAATGTTTTGAAATTTATATAGGAGTGATCTAGACACTCCAAATAGATTATTCATGCATAAAATTATTGCCAGAATCTAGATTGCAATATGTAACTGTTGTAACTCTGATTCACTTGTGGTAAACTAATAGTCGCGCATCATTTAGTATAACATAACATAAGTTAAATGACTGAGCTTATGATATTGTTACCTAAATTAACATATTTTTCTATTCCATAATATTATTGCCATACTAAATTTGGAGAGCTTATTCTAGGTTATTTAATAGCTAGACCTAATAGTTCAAAGAGAGTTACAATAACAACATGACCATTGATTTTGCATAGTCAACTGAAGGTTAAGATTGAATAAGGAATTGGATTTGAAAGTTATTGATTAATTCTAGCAATTTTGCATTGTTTGATTTGATTTAATTTTAATAGTTTAGTTTATTTTCTTAATTTAATTGAACCAAACTCCCTAATCCTAAACACTGTTTTATTCATTATAAAAGCTAAACACACACTCTCTATGAGTACGAGCCTTGCTCACCTCTACTACAAATTTAGTTATGTTGAGTTATGTTTTATTTTCTAGTATGTTCAACGCACATCAAATGGTGCTTCTTCACTTAGAGAAATAAGTAAAGTACAAGATGGAATATTGGGAGAAAACTTGATAGGGCTTTTGTGAATGGAGAATGGTTAGCCAGGTTACCTAAGAGTAAGGCCCTCTTTATGACTCTTATGTTCTTAGATCATTCACCTATTATCATCTAGAATATTTTTTCTAATTGTAAGAGCAAATGTCCCTTCAAATTCAATAACTTTCTATTAAAGGAAGAATGGTTTAATGAAGCTATTTTAAAGGTATGTCCCATATCATCCATTGACAAAAAGCTTTTATTTATGTCAAAAAAAATAGTTTGATTAAAAATTAGCTTAAGGAGGTAAATTTAATGAGGATTAGATGCACTTACATAAATGTCTCATTTACCAAATATAAATTGCTCAAGTACTAGAATGAGATTTATAAGCATGTTAGAGATCCCATCTTGATAAATAAGGAGAATATAGTTTTATGTTCTTATACTAAGATAGTATTAATCCATAATTCTTTTCTCAAATAGAGATCTCAATTTCAACGGCTCAAAGATAGGAATAAGAACACTGTTTCTTTTTCTTATTCAATAATGGCAAGAAGAAATTCTAACTAGATTTCTTCCTTTATTAAGAATAATAGCCACTTAGCTACTTCTCAAGAGGATTTTAAGAATGAGGCTTTTGTATTCCTTCAAAAATCTCTGAGGGCTCCTACTTCTCCTTCATCCTTTACACAAATCCTCTTTATCAACAATTAATTCTCTACTAAAAATTTTGAGATCTTAAGACGTTGCTTTAATGCTCAGGATATTGAAAGAGTTGTGATTGAGTAAAACCCTAACAAAGCTTTGGGTCTTGATAGTTCAAATAGTTTTTTTTTTTCAAAAGGATTAGCCTTGAAACAAGAACATGGTAACTAATGTAATTATTGAATTTGTTGAGAAAGGAAAGTTACTTAATAAGATTAATAAGATATTCTTATGCCTTATTCCTAAAATTCCTAACCTTTTTGTTCTCTCAATGAAAGTAGACCAATTTACTATTGTAATTATTTATATAAGATCATCTTTAAACTATTGGTAACATGATTAAAAAGAGTGCTCGAGACTCGATTCAAGGATAATCAAAATGTATTTATAAAGAATAGACTTATTAGATAAAATATGATTCTTGTTCAAGAGCCGGTCAAAGTTTATAATAGAAGAAATGCTCCTAAGAATTGTTCCATAAAGGTTGATTTTCATAAGGTTTAAGACTTAATTAGTTGGAGTCCACTCTCTACTTACTTGGGTTGTTTGGTTTTCCTAAAAACTTCAAGAATTGGATCAAACTTTATATCTTGACCACTTTATTCAGTATATTGATTAATGGTAAGCCAACATATTTGTTCAAGTGCCAAAGGGGCTTGAGGCAAGGAGACCTGATCTCTCCATATTTTTCTTATGCATGGAAGCATTTACAAAATTGGTGAAGCATAACTTCTTATTGTATCATAACTTCAAATATCATAGCAAATGTAAGAAGCTAAGATTATTTAGCCTTTTATTTGTTGGTGATTTGCTCCTTTTCTTAAGAGCTCATGTCTATGAGTATTCTTTTGACACCTTTTCATACCTTTAAAAAATTTTCATGCTTGGTTATTAACATAAATAAAAGTCACATGATTATTTCTACCAGTGCATATCAAATTGAAAGTTAGTCATCAGCAATATCTAGACTCCAAGTCAAGCATCCCCTTTTTACTTACCTTGAATTACTTATTTCCACAAAGAAACTACCCTTTAGAGAATTTCACCCTTTCATTGAGAAGAGTCAAAAAAGACTTAAGTAATTGCTATTATAAATCTCTTTCATTTACAAGGAGGCTATAATTGATAAAGTCTATGATAAACTTACTTAATGTTTATTGGTCATCACGTATTTTTCTTTTTAATTGTCTACCAAAGCTATAGAAAAGATGATGAGGAGTTTTTTATAAATTAAGGGTCATAATAGATATTATAATGCAAAGTTAGTTGGGAAGAGATTTGCAAACTAATGAAAGAAGGGGGATTAGGAATCACTCTAATTAATATCAACAATAAAGTATTTATGAGAAAGAAACTATGGAGATTGATGGAGAATAATGATTCATTATATATTAGAAGGATTGAAACATATTTTTTAAATGGTAAAATTTTGTGGTAAATTATATCAATCCCTCATTCTCATAGTTCTTATGTCAACTGATAAAGAACAAAAGAAGATTATTCGGAAACTTCAAATGTACGGTGAGAAATAGTGAATTGGGCTTATTGTACTTTGATGATTTAGGTCGCTCAACAACACTTAGTTAATGCTTTAAACCTTGAATAGATTTCTAGGATGCTCTAAAATGAAAGTTTGGATCAACCCAAATCAATGTATGAACTTTCCAACAGAGCTTGCACACATTATACAGACATTTAATCCTAAAGCTAAGAAAAGTGATTCTTATATCTAGCTTAGGCATTAATTTGGCAAATACAAACGACTCTTATAAAGAGTTACTTAGATTTCAAGGATGGAATCAAGTTTGATATAATGTTGTCTATAATAAAAATTTATTGGCTTAGATTTCCTTCTTCTTGTGGTTGGCTTCTCTAAACAAAGTAGTCACCCTAATAGATTGAGTTATCTAAATTTGTCTATTAACTGCTCTTTGTGCAAAGAAAATCCAAAGACCAAGTGCCCCTATTCTTCAAATGTAAATTTTCCTTGGATACATGGAATTGTGTTCACATTTATTTTATCTTAATAAGTCTATTCTTAATTACGCTGAGTTCCTGGAATGGTTGCACTCAGATAAGAACATTTATAATGGCAATATGGTGATATTTGTGATATCCTTTTCACTCTTATCTATATGAAATATGGAAGGAAAGAAACCTAGATGCTTTAAGGGAGTGAAAAATCTCGAAGAGCAAGTTTAACTGAACTCATTCTTTGCATTAGGGAGCAACTAATAATTAACAAAGAGGATGTAGAAGGTGTTTCAAAAATTCAGACATAAAAGAACGTACATGCAAGCCATGCAATGACATAAAGAACTGTCTTAAAGAAATAAAGAAGAGTCAATTGAGTTAGTTGTTAGATGGCAAATAGTAGCTGCTATAAATATCATGAATTTACAGAAGTTGTAATATACATTGTTTTTTAATATCAATAAAATCGAAAGAAGCCTCAACTTGTTGTTGAGCCCTTAAAAGACCACATACTCTGTTCACCCCTGTTTTCTGTATACTTTCTCACTCTAAACTTCATCTCTCTAAAATTCCAGTAGCTTAGTTTTTTTTTTGTTTTATAGATGATAGATTGATAACGACTACAAATGGTATCAGAGCTTTTCTTTTCTTGAGGGACCAGTGAGTGTGTGATTGTGTGAGGAGCTTTCTTAAAGACCCGACGTTGGGGATTGTTCTTGGAGTGCTGTGATTTGGAGAAGTTCATCAGAGATGGCTGAGAACGTGTCTTAGGGCCTGCAGCCTCCAGTGATTAATGGTGAAGGGTACGCAATTTGGGCAATTAAAATGGAGGTGTACATGCAAGGATAGGATCTTTGGGAACCTATTGAAGATGACTACACTGTTGAGGTGCCTATGGAGGATGCTACCATATCTCAACTGAGGTGGTTGAGGGAGAGGGTCACCAAGAAAGCTCGTGCCAGATCATGCTTGTATCAGGCGCTAGCTCCTTCCATCTTTACAAGAATCATGAAGATGGATTCAGCAAAGAAAATATGGGACTTCTTGAAAGAAGAGTACCAGGGAGATGAAAGAGTCAATCATATGAAAGTGCTTAACTTCATGAGAGAATTTGATAGACTCCAGATGAAAGAAGGTGAGTCTGTCAAAGTTTATGCAGAGAAGTTGTGTTAGTTAGCTGACCAAATAAGGCTTCTTGACGTTGAATTCGAGGATGAAAGAATTGTCCAGAAGTTGCTTATCTCTGTTCTTGAAAAATATGAAGCAACTATTGCTTCACTAGAAAATTCGAAACACATGTCAAGTATAAAGCTAGCTGAGGTTGTAAGTTTGTTGTAGGCACAGGAGCAAAGACACCTGATGAGGAAGGGTGATATTTCCGAAGGTACTTATAAAGCATCTACAAAAAATGTTGATCAAGAGAAGTCCAAAAAGAGGTGGTCGAAGGGAGGTTCCAAGACACAGAAAAACCATAATCATCAGAAGGGCCAATCCAAGACGCAATCTGGTGATAAAAATGTAAAGTATAACCCATGCCCTCACTATTGTAAGTCAAGTCATTTGACTTATAGATGTTGGAAAAGACCCGATGTAATATGTAGAAAATGCAATCAGAAGGGCCATATGGAGGCAATCTGTAAACAACAGACTGATCATTCTTCGACTGAGGCTCAATTTATTGAAGAAGAGGAGTAACTTTTTGTGGTTACCTACGATCTGGTGCAGTCACCCTCAACCGAATGGATCATAGACAGTGGCTGTACAAGTCACATGTCTTCAAATCTAAGCATGTTTAAGCAGTTGGATAGATCTTTCAATGCAAATGTCAAGCTTGGTGATGGACAGTGCATTTCAGTGGAAGAGAAAGGAGTAGTTGAGGTTTGTAATGGAGAAGGACTTAGCACAATTTCTGATGTTTTTTTATGCCTAAGATACACCATAACCTTCTCAGTGTTGCACAACTCATTGAGAAAGGTTTTCGAGTGTTCTTCAAAAATAATGAATGCAGAATCACAAATCCAGTTGGAAAGGAGATCCTCAGAGTGAAAGTAAACAATAAATGCTTCTCTCTGAAAATGAAAGATTTTCAACAAACTACCATGATCAGTGATGTTTCAGTAACAGATCTTTGCAATAAAAGATTGTGACATTTCCATATGAGGGGGCTTGAGGAAATGTCGAGAAAGAATATGGCTGAGGATCTTCCTTCAGAACTTGGAGATGGATCTCAATGTACAACATGTTTTAAAGGAAAGCAATCTCGACTGCCCTTTTCTAG
>JANSVA010000216.1:20945766-20957981 GCA_025504915.1 Erythroxylum reticulatum
TGTTGTTTATTTTCGTTCTTCTTCTCTATCCATTTTTCATCTATTATTTTGTTCACTTTTTGTTTGAGCTTTTGGCTAAATAATAGGTGTTTCTTCAAGTCTCAAGATGAATCCAGATGGATCTATAAGCAAATATAAAGCACGTCTAGTTGTGAAAGGGTATGCACAGGTTGTAGGGGTGAATTTCAGTGAGACCTTTGTGCCTGTTGCGAGGTTAGAGACAATAAGGTTGATTTTGGCAATAGCCGCAGAGAAGGAATGGGAGGTGCATCAAATAGACGTTAAATCAGCCTTCTTGAATGGAGAATTGCATGAGGAAATTTTTGTTCATCAACCAGAAGGCTTCATCATTAAGGGAGAAGAAGGGAAAGTATATAAGTTGAATAAAACACTATATGGGCTAAAGCGAGCTCCAAGATGCTGGTATTCGAAGATAGACAATTTTCTTTTGCAAATTAATTTTCAGAGGAGAAGCAGTGAACCTACACTCTATGTAAGAGTTAAAGGAGGCCATGTGGTTATTGTTTCAGTTTACGTAGATGATTTACTCTTAACTGGAAGCTCAAGTGTTCAAATTAGTAGCTTGAAATTTCAGTTTCAGAGCACATTCAAAATGACAGATCTTGGATTGATGAAGTACTTTCTGGGAGTGGAGTTGAATCAAAGAAAAAGACAGATTTTTGTACATCAAAGAAGTATATTTGTGATGTACTTAAGAAGTTTTAGATGGATCAATGTAAGGTTGTCTCAATTCCAATATGTCCAAAACAAAGTCTGATGTAGAGTTAAGAACAGGAAGAGATTGATAGCAAGATATATCGAAGTATTATTGGGTGTCTCATGTATATCACAGCCATTAGACTAGATGTACAATTCGCTGTGAGTGTACTCTCTAGATACATGAGCAATCCAAAGAAGTTGCATCTAGTCGTTGTTAAAAGAATCTTGAGGTATCTCAAAGGTACCTTGGATTATGGAATGAGTTACAAGAAGACTGGAAATTGTGATTCAAAAGGTTATGTGGACAGTGATTGGGGAAGTTCTTCAGAAGATATGAAGAGTACTTCAAGTTTTTGCTTCACTCTCGGATCAGCTTGTTTCTCTTGGAGTACCAAGAAGCAGGAAGTTGTGGCATTATCTACAACTGAAGCTGAGTTTGTTGCAGCCACTTCAGAAACAAAGCAGGCGATCTGGGTTAGAAAACTTCTGTCAAATTTGCAGATGCCTGTGCAAAGTCCCATGGTGATATATGTTGATAATCAAGCAGTTATCGCCATCTCAATGAATCTGGTGTTTCATGGAAGAACTAAGCATTTTAAGTTTAGATACTATTATCTGAGAGATGTGCCAAAAGATGGAGAAATAGAGCTGAAGTATATAAAGACAGAAGAATAGGTAGCTGATCTGTTTACAAAAGGTTTTCATGTCTCTCAATTTGAACAATTGAGGAGTTTAGTGGGAGTTCAGAAGCTAAATTTCTGATCCAAGGAGGAGTATGTAGAAAGTATTTAAAAAATTTAGACGTAAAAGAACATACATACAAGTCATGCAATGACATAAAGAACTGTCTTAAAGAAATAAAGAAGAGTCAGTTGAGTTAGTTGTTAGATGACAGTTAGTAGTTGCTATAAATATTATGAATTTACAGAAGTTGTAATATACATTGTTTTTCAATATCAATAAAATTGAAAGAAGCCTCAACTTGTTGTTGAGCCCTTGAAAGACCACATACTTTGTTCACCCCTATTTTTTATATACTTTCTCACTCTAAACTTCATCTCTCTAAAATTCCAGTAGTTTAGTTTTTTTTTTTGTTTTGTACATGATAGATAGATAACGACTACAGAGTATAGAACTTGTAGTGACATAGTTGCTTCTGCTTGATGACTAAATGCGGACCTAAATTAGAGACGCTATAGATTGGAGTGTTCCTTCCTTGCAATGGGGGTGAATTTAGGAGGATATGTGCGAGAAAGTGTGAGCTGCCTTGGGTTAGAAGTAATCTGTATTACGTGCATTACTATATGCGCGTAGTATGTGTTTATTTACCTCCCTTTTGACTTTAGTTTAATAGCAGATACGCCTTTTCTTTTAATGCTAATGCTTATTTTGAATTTATCCTTTTATTAATATAATTTTAAATTTTCAGAAAAAGAAAAACATAAGTTAGAAAACACATGTTTATTTTCAGTTTTTATCACAAAATAACCAAGTTGTATGTTTTTTAACCAAAAAAGAAATAGGCATCATAATTAAAAAAAAACAATACCTGAATATTTCATATGAGAATTTCATTGTAGACTCTTAACTGAAAATGCTATTGGCAAAGCCAGAAGCAGAAATTGGCCCATGTCCTTGACAACTCAAAACAACGCCGGGTTTATATGACTTGCGTAATACATGGCTTCACGAATTTGTGATACGAAAGCTAGGTGCAATTGGAGAATTTAGACCTGTGATACATGCAGCTGCTAGTGCATTGGAGAATTTAAACCCTCTTGGAAAGACAAAGGATGGAGAGTCTGGTTGTGCCTTTTAGAAGGAAAGGGTAAGTTCTTCCTGAAAGATGGCCTCTTCTTCAGATGGTGTAAAGTTCTCTTGGAATAAAACGTCCGAAAGACGGGCAAAGTCCTCTCCTTGAACTTGAGAATGGCGTAGAATAGAATCCTGAAGGCTATTACAATTACCACAATAGCAGCTAAGTCCCACCATTTTGAGTAATCAACGCTGATTCCAAGCATGTTTGTCAGAATGATTTCGCCTTTAAGTTTCGGCCCTCCAGGTACTAAAGGATCAAACTCAAGTCCAATCATGTCGTTCTTATATGCTCCCTGCAGTGTCCAGTGAGCTTGTGAGGGATTCCATTGTCACAAAATTGGTCAAATGCTGCATGCTTGAGCAACATGTGGAGGAAATAATTGTCATATCTACTGAGTTTTCCTGTAATTACCTCCAAACCCCATGCTCCATAATTGATATAAGAAACTGGATAACGCCAGAAAACCTTGGGAAGAATGGGCATTGGTTCGAAGAATCCGGAGGTCGCCATTAAAATTCCCTACTCAGGAAGCGCCAATCCAAATGAAGAGTTTAGGTTATTGTGAAGAAGAAAAAAATGTAATAGAAGTTGCAGGAGATTTGTTATTCTTACTATATATCCAGCTCCAATGATTACTCCCATTAAGAAGTTTGGAACCAGTGAAGCTATTGTCATCATACAGCTCTCTACAGCTGCTATGGCGCTTATCAGGTCAAGACTGATGTACAAGAAATGGGAAAATTCGGACCGAAATTTCACCATGTAATACACGATACTTGCTGTAGCGATGGACATTACGGTCAAATAAGGAAAGGAAGACAGGAAGTTTGACAGAACATAGAGGCCTATGCCGTAATGCTGGTTGAGCCTTTCTTTGCGGAAGACCTGCTAGAGAAAACAGCCATGAATTAGGGATACTTCATGAAAATCTACCCACTCCTGCATTAAAACTAATTAATTAACCTTCAATTCTTCAATGAAAGATTGAAAGCCTCCAATGGACATGAATGTCATGAATCCAGATACAAAACCTCCACAAGCTCTGCGGGCAAAGATTGCAGTATAGCCTCTACCAACATTGTAAAAGATGGTGCCAACACAAAGAGACAAGGCTACGTAAACACCAATTCTTATCCAGTAGTACCCTATATCTCTCCACATGTTCAAGAATGATCTTCGAGTCAATACTGAAAGTTGCTTCCACCAGTTTACTTGGTTCTCATTTTCCCTGTTGATTGCTAGTCCTTTCTGCAGTACAAAGATTGAGGTTCATGAACAGTTCAATGTTTAATAGTCCTGAGTGCCTGCCAATATCTTTGACATTTATTAACAAGTAGGATCTGCATCTGCTTCACATGACTTTGGAAGTCACTTGTTACTCCAATTTGGCTACTGATAGATTAGGTGCTAGTTGCCATTTCGTAAGCTATATTAGGATCTCATGTCACGATTTTGACAGGGTACGATATTAAGATTCTTCAGAAACAGGTCAGAAGTTTACCAACTATTTTTAATGATCCTATGAAAACCAAGACCACTTTATGCATGCTAATACATGGTATTAGAAACGGAAAATTTAGCAAGCAAAGGTAACTATAAATGCTTACGATGGCCAAGATTTCTTGAATCCTTGCTCTTGATCGAACTGCATGGCTAGAGAACCTGTATTGCTTTACAAGTGTTGCCTTTATCTGTGCTGCTGGTAAGTTTTCGAAGGAATCTGATGGCATTTGAATGACCTAGAGTCATGGAAACAAGAAAAATGAAACTTGGTGACTACGATTTAAAAAAAAAAAAACAAAATCTTCCATTTCAGGATTGAGGACGGCTAACATCTAGCGTGAACTTAAGAACTTCAGTTCATGCCTGCAATGTTGGTTCATTTTTGTGTTGGCAAGCAACAATGGTTCACTTTTTGTGTCAGTGCTGGAAAAAAAAAACACCAACATAGGTCTTTGGAAGGACTTCCTCAAATTTACTAAAGATTTATCTTATACTTACCCTGGAATATTCTGTCAAGGTATCAGTGACAAGGTCAAAGTCTGAATTGATACAGCGAAGGAAATGATCAGAAGGGTTTCTTCGTCTTGGACATGGAAATCCAGCTTCAGCAAAGAACTAGAAGATTAACTCTTGTTAGATATGGAATGAGAATTAAGGGAATCCTGTGCCTTATACATAAATAACATGCTGTCACATTTGCTTAAAAATAGATCTTCGAGGACCTTTCATACTTTAGAAGTTTAAAGGCCCAGTTTGCTCTCCATCAAAATAACAAATGAAGAATAATATATAGATTAACGAGGGAAGAACTCTAATTTTGTGATAGGAACTTATGCGTAGCTTCTTCCAAAGTTTGAACTTTTCTGGAGTGTTGGTTCTTTTTGATGCATCTGAAAATGAAATTTATACGTCAAAGATACCTGTAATGCCATCTTTGCTTCTCCGAAATAAACTGTCTCTCCACCAGATAACAAGATGAGGTTATCAAAGAGTGCAAAAACCTCACTGCTCGGTTGGTGAATCGAAGAGACGACTGTCCTTCCATCACAAGCAAAGCTTTTCAGAGCTTGAATGACAAAGAACGCTGAGGCACTGTCCAGGCCACTGGTAGGTTCATCGAGAAACAGCAGATGTGGCCTAACAATGGTCTCAAGTGCGATGCTCAATCGTTTCTTCTCCCCACCACTTATGCCTCTCAAATGCCAGTTTCCTATTACCCGATCGGCACAATCTTGAAGACCCATTTCCGTGATTGTTCCCTCCACAACACCATCAATCTCTTCTTTAGTCATGCGACTTGGAAGCCTCAAATGAGCAGAGTAAGCTATAGTTTCTCTCACTGTCAGAGTTCCCAGCATTGTGTTTTCTTGTGTTACATAGGCCTGAATTATGTGTCCGGAAATTAGAAGAGAAACGGGTTTAAAAGAGATAAAATCATATCTCTTTTAATTATTCATGTTGACTTGTTATCTTGTTAATAAGTATTGTAATCACTTTTATTCTTCTTACCAAAAGAATAATTTAAGGGAGTTTGAACATGAGTTTGATGTTTAAAGAAAAACACGACTTTGACTTTATCATCTCTTACAAGTATGGTAAGCATGTCACCATGTTAAGAATGAAAAGACAAGTGTGGTTGAATGAAGTTGATTATATGAATGGTTACGAATTATATATTTTGAACTTTAAAAGTTAAGTATGTTTGATTATGTGTTAAAGTAAGGGTACGAAAAGAGTTTTGAAATATCAAGAATGCAGGTATAATTGTTTGGATACTACTATATATGTGTATGGTTTTGCAGTATTATATGTAGAATGGAGTGACAATACAAGTGAAGTATTGTTATAATAAAAGTGTGTTTCATTAAAATCCTTCCTCAAATATTGATTCTTTTTTGAAAACACTATTTTCCTCTTCTTCTATAACCAAGTTGTATTGGAGCTTTAATACTAGAAACAATGGCAAATGGTAACATTATTCTAAGTCCTAAAACTTACAAAAGATAAGTTTGACAATTGGTTCATTTATATCAAGGCACTATTTGATGCACATGATATATGGGACATTGTAAAAAGAAAATATAGTTACTGTATTCTTGAAAATACAAATGCTCTCACACAAGTCCAAAAGGATCTTCTACAAAGCACTAAGAAGAATGATCAAAGGGTTGTGTCTCTTATTTTACTTAGGATTGGATGAGGTCTCCTTTAAAAAGGTATCCGGTGCTACCAAATCGAAGCCATCATGAAACATATTTCAAGATGCTTTCAAAGGAAAAGGAAAGGTAAAGAAAGTTTACCTCTAGAATATACAAGGTGAATTTGAAGAACAGAAACCAAATTATTTGACAAGAATCATAGTTGTTGTTAACAAAATAAGAAAGCTTGATGAAGAAGTGACTAGTTTAAAGGTAACTGAAATTTTCTTATATCATTTAGTGAGAAATTTGATCATGTGATAACTATCGCTGAAGAATCACAAAAATTCAAAGATATGACAGTTGAAGAACTAAGTAGATCTTTTGAAGTTCATAAAGAGAAGCTTAACAAGAGGAAGGAAAATCCTACAGATTGTGTTTTGTAACTCAAAATTCATTTTGAAAGACAAGGAGGGAAGAGAAATTATAAGCTATATAGGTCAAGGTTGTTGATGTGATTGAAGTCATGAAAGAGGAGGAAGAGGTGTCCATTTTTAATCTCGAAATAGAGGTGAAAGTTAACAATCTACCTCATTAAGAATACATGAAAGAAGAGGAATCAGGCCATATCAAAAAAGATAAGGCAAGTCTCAAGTTTACTGCTACACTTGCCCTTAATTTCGACATAATTCTTAAAAATATAAAAGTGATAATAATGATGACATAAAGACTAATCTTTCTTATGAAGAAAAGATCGAAAATAATGATGAGGTGGAGTGCACTCTTTTAATAGCTTGTAAAGACTTACAGCAAGCAGAGAAATTATATAGCATTTTACAAAGATTTATTAGAGCCAGTAATCACATGTATAAAATTAAAGACTTATTAATAGTGTTTGATAAGAGATTTGGTAGCAGTATTATTTTTTATGATTCCACCAAAATTTTTGGGGAAAGCTAAAATCTTGATACATTTAAAGAAAGAAACTTACCCACTTATTTCAAATTGTTTATTATACTCCATATACAAAGAGTAATATTTTGAGCATTTGTAAACTATTATAGAAAGGTTATAATGCCTTTTCTCACAAAATATTGTAGCTTATTCTTACAAAATGGTGTAGGGAAGTTGATTGTCATAGTGCTTATGACATATAATTGCATATGTTTCTTACAAACAAATATTGCTAACTGCTTGATGTTATATTATAAAAATCTTATATAGCTTTGACATTTAAGATTTGGATGCATGAATTTCGGTCTACTCAAAATAATGGCAAGCAATAAGATGGTAAATAGTCTACCTCCAATAAATTTTCCCAATCATCTATGTGAAGAACATTTTTTTAAAAAGTAAACTCAAAAGAATTTTTCAAAAGAGTTTCAATCAAGAACTTCAAGGGTATTATAGTTAATTTATACTAATTTGGCTAGGCCTATCACTTCATGTTCTTTTGGTAAGAAGAAGTATTATATTTTATTTATTAATGATTCAAGTAGAAAAATATGAGTGTACTTTATTAAATAAAATATCAAAGACTTTTAAATATTTTCATAGATTAAAACTCTTACAAAAAAAAGAAAGTCGATTTAAAATATAAGCTTTAAGATCAAACATGAGAGGTGAATTCACTTTCAATGAGATTTAAGAGTTTTATGATGGACATAGGATTCATTGATTTATGACTACTTTATGATCACTATAACAAAATGTTACAATCAAGAGAAAGAATCGAATGATTCTTCACATGGTAAGGAGCATGATAAAACTAAGAAGATGTTGAAAGAATTTTACACTCAAACTATCTATTGTGTTGTGTCTTTGTTAAATTGGGCTAAAAGTTATAATTAACAAGACTCTCATTGAAGCATAAAATTAAAAAAAACCAATAGTGTCTCATTTGAAGGTATTCTGAGAGCATTATGTATGTCCATATTCTTGATGAAAAGCACTCTAAACTTAATAAAAAAGGTAAGAAATGTGTTTATTTATTATAACTATTAAACCAAGGTAATAATTCAAGTAATGGAAAGGTGTTCATTAGTATAATTGTGGACTTTGATGAGGAAGCCAAGTGGTATTCAAAAAGTTAAATGAGAAAGGTATGGTTTTCTTCCTTTCTCAGATAAAGAACATGATACTAAAGTAAAAAAGAGAAGTCACTGTTAGATTATCTACTGGCCTTAAGTTCCATGAATAGTACCCAAGATAATAGTTATCGAGTAATAAATAATAAATCTCAAATGGGTCAAAGACCCTTTTCCTCTCTCTTTTAAAATGAAAGAACATGATGGTTGGTGAAAGACTATATAAGTTTTAAAAACTTATGAAAGGTTATCTGTACCATTGAAGATAAAAATCAAAGAAAGAAGAAGAGAGGGATTCAACATCTTACAAAACATTCATGGATACAGGTATGACAAAATTAAATCGATCCACTAAATTGTTTTACAATTGGTATCAGAGCTACGATATTGCATGATTTGTTTTCTATCGTGTATCATTTCGGTATGATTGTGTTACTATTTGTTTTGTATGAATGGAGTGTTGCATGATTATGTATTTTTCATAGCATTGTTTTCTTCGTATACGAAATAGACGCAAGAGCACAAACATGCAACAAACATTCGTATTAATATGTATGTGTTGCATTATTGTTGTCTACCATCCATTATGATTGTTTGTTATATTTGTGATGATAATGTTGTATCCCGTAAATTTCTTGCTTTATGTCGATAATGATATGTAATGTGTATGGGTTAGAGGAAGAGACATACACAGTAGAGAGAACCAAACACACGAACTCGAATGCAACCATCCTCTATGATTATAATGCCATGCTTAGAAAGGTAAGGCCTGGGATGTTTATGTTATGAGTTAGAGTGAGAGTAAGACACGGTAGAGAGAAAATCGAAAACACAAAAACCAAACGTCGATCTTCTGTGTCTTACTCTCATATTGGCAAGAGATGTTCTAGGTAAGGTTGGAATGGTTTTCGGTATGGATAGAAACAAATGATTTTTGGTATAAATTAAAAAAACATAACCGAAAACGAAATCAATGTTCAGCGCTAAGGAAGATAAGGCACGTGCTATACACGCACCTCACATGAAAGATAAGCCCAACGACAGGCACATGCACGAGTCAAATTTTTTTAAATTTTTAATTATTTTTTAAAAAATTTATGGGTTTAAATATTGGTCCTAGTTAAGTTTTTTTTTTTATTTTAGGTCATAATTAATAATTCATTAATTAATTTAGTAATTAAAGTAATTAATGAAGTTATTAATTACTTGATTTAGATTTATATGCATAAAAGTTACGCATATGTTTGCTATGCATAATATAATTGTGTCATATTATGTTTTAATTGATACTTTAACCATTTATATTATGTCATGCGTGGAATTACATTTTCCTATTATATGTTACGCGACTGGTGATCGAGGTTCTGCTCAACCTAGTGATATCTTGGGCTCGGCTCTTCCTTCCGTTTCAGTAGTTTCAGTTCTGACTTCAATTGTGGAGAGAGGGGAAAGTGGATTAGTACATTTTCCTATTATATGTTAAGTGTAATACATGACATTATGGCAGTTTATAATAGTTTGTTAGTCACCAAAGTGACCAAACTAATTAAATTAAAATTTGTCATGTGTGATAATTGTCCAATAAAATGTTTATTGCATGGAAAGCTTGTTAGTTACTAAAGTGGCCTAGCTTGAAAATATTAATCATTTAATTGTGATTGTTTCAATTGTTCATTATGATATGATGCTAAAATGACATTAAGGTTGAACTGAACAATTGAGATAATTAATTATAACACTAGGAGGTTACCCAAAGGTGGACCATTACTTATAATTAACGACATTAAAGGGACTTTATCAACATATTTAGTTAATATGATTTTATATCCAAAGATAACATGCATGTTAACTAGAATATGATTGATTGTCCATTATAATGAAGTATATATATTCATCATAACAGGTTACAACAATGTATTTAAATTTCATCCAAAGGAGAATTTAAATGAATAATCAAGGTGTATTAGTTAGTTTGAATCCATTTAGGTTTAGTCAAAGCATTAATGTGTGAGATATATGTTGTGTTTGCAGCACCTACTAATTTATTTGCTTTAGAAAATGGGCTAATCAAGTTCAATGGTCTGAGCTATGCTGATTGGTCCGAACAAATCCAGTTCCAACTAGGTGTAATAGATTTGGACTTGGCCATAGATTCAGACGTAAGGCCTGCAGCTATAAATGAGACTACTTTTGAAGCTAACAAGTCTTATTATGAGGTTTGGAGATGGTCTAACAGGCTGAGCTTGAATTTGATGCGAATGATGATCGCAGAAAATGTAAAGTTGTCAATACCTAAAACGAACAATGCAAAGGAGTTCATGTTGAAACTTAAAGAATACTCCCAATTTGATATAGCTAACAAGTCTATAGTATGGATTTTAATGAGTGAGCTAACGATAAAAAGTTTGACTGGTCATAGCCCATTCACGATCATGTCAAACCTAGTTGCAAAATTGAAATCTATGGGTATGAATGTGAGTGAGTCCTTTCTGGTACAGTTTATTATCAGCTGACTTTCTCTAGAATTTTTCCAGTTCCAAGTGAATTATAACACTATTAAAAAAATAGAACCTTCAAGAAATTAAGGCCACGTTAGTTTAGGAGGAAGGGAGATTAAAGAAAATGAAGGAGCACTCTATTTATCTCATATTCATCCAGGCGATAGTAGTAACAAGCACAAACCAGGAAAGAAATAAAAAGATAAGGACAAAGCTCTCAGCAAAGTTAATAAGGGCCGAATCAATAAAGATAAGAGATACCACTTTGTAGGAAGCCTGGTCACTTCAAGAAAGATTGTCTTAAAAGAAAGGCTTGGTTCGAAAAGAAAGTTACATATTATTTTTTAGTATATTTTGAATCAAATCTTATTAAAGTGCCTAATAATACCTGGTGGTTAGATTTTGATGCAACTACTCATATGTCACATGTTAAACAGGGATTCCTTTCAATCCAAACTATAAATGGAACTGAAAAGTGCTTATATATGGGGAACAAAATGAAGGCACAGATAAAGGGCATTGGGATATACAGATTGATCTTAGACACTAGGTGTTACCTAGATCTAAAAAAGTATCTGTATGTTCCTAAATGTGCTAGAAATTTAGTTTCTATTGCAAAATTGGATGATGTAGGATTTCACTTTCAGATTAAAAGTGGTATTTTTTTCAATGTTTAAATATAAGTACTATTATGGTTCTGGTATTTTAATTGATTGTTTATATCATTTCAATCTTGATGTTAATTTTGCTGCATCTTTGTTTCTTGTTGACCATATTATAGGAAGTAAACATAGTGCACAAAATGAATGTTCGACTTTTTTGTGGCATAAAAGATTAGGCCATATATCCAAAGAAAGGGTACAAAGGTTAGTTAAAAATGACATCTTATCTCCATTGGATTTTGTTGACTTAGATATATGTGTGGATTGCATTAAAGGCAAACAAACCAAACATATATGAAAGCATCTAACCATAAGAAGTAACGCATTACTAGAACTACTACACACTGACATCTGTGGTACTTTCGACATTCCTTCTTGGAGCGATGAAAGATATTTCATTACTTTTATTGATGACTTTTCGTGATATAGTTATATTTATTTTCTGCATGAAAAATCCTAGTTTGTGGACAGCTAGATAGCAAAGTAAAGATAGTGATATCCGATAGAGGTAACGAATATTATGGAAAAGTCGATGAATGTGGACAATGCCTAGGTCCATTTGCAAAGTTTCTTGCAAGTCGAGGCATATGTGCACAATACACAATGCCTACTACACCACAACAAAATGATGTAGCCGAAAGGCGAAATCGTACTCTTATAGATATAGTTTTGAGTATGTTAAGTTATTGTTTTGTACCATTGTATATGCATGCATTAAAGAGGAGCAAGACTGTAATTGGCAAGACTTCGAAGACAAACTGACGATTCGTGACCGACTAGGGCTTGTT
>JANSVA010000216.1:20958081-20991995 GCA_025504915.1 Erythroxylum reticulatum
TTATTGTTTTGTACCATTGTATATGCATGCATTAAAGATCACTGCGTATCTGTTTAACATGATTCCTAGTAAAGCAGTTCCTAAGACACCTTATCAACTGTGGATAGGAAGAAAACCTAGTTTATAGCACCTTCACATTTGGGGTTGTCTAGCAGAAGTAAGGCTATATAATCCACATGAAAAAAAAGCTTGATGCAAGAACTATTAGTGGTTTTTTCATTCGCTATCTTGAAAAATCAAAAGGGTACAGATTTTATTATCCTAACCTTAGTACGAGAATAGTTGAATTTGGTAATGCTCAGTTCATTGAGAATGGTCCAATCAGTAAGAGTGGAGAACTGCGAAAAGTGGATATTGTTCACGATAGTCGAGTAGAAACTACTACATCAAATGTGATCCCACCAATGATTATTCCTCTTGTAGCATCACAGATATGTAATATGCTAGAACAACAAATTAATGTTCCAATTTCACAAATTGAACATATTAATGATGAACCAGCTATTGATGTTCAAGTTACAAATGATCAAGTGATGCCACAAGAAGTAGTATTACGAAGGTCTGTAAGGCAGAGAAGATCAATTATTTCAAGTGACTAAAATTTACTCACTTGAACTTGAATATGACTTGAGCATTGATCAGGATCCAGTCTTTTTCAAACAAGCCATATAATTTAACAATTCTAAAAAATCGTTCAATGCTATAAAAGAAAAGTTAAAATCAATGGATGAAAACAATGTCTGAGAATTAGTTAAATTGTCGAAAGGTGCAAAGCAAGTGGGTTGTAAATGGGTCTTTAAGACCAAACATAACTCACAAGGTAACATTGAAAGGTATAAAGCCAGACTTGTTACCAAAGATTATACTCAAAAGGATGGTATTGACTATAAAGAGACCTTCTCTCCAATTTCAAAGAAGGAATCTTTAAGAATTGTTATGGCTCTGGTGGCTTATTATGATTTAGAGCTTCACCAAATGGATGTAAAGACCACTTTTGTAAATGATGACTTAGAAGAAGAAGTTTATCTAGATCAATCAGAAGGTTTCGTGACCACAAGAAAGGAACAATTAGTGTGTAAATTAAAGAAGTCAATATATGGACTGAAGCAAGCTCCTAACAATGGTATCTTAAGTTTAGTGATATCATTACATCTTATGGTTTTGTAGAAAACACCATTGATCGGTGTATCTATATGAAAGTTAGTGGGAGCAAGTTTATTATATTAATCCTATATATTGATGATATCCTTCTTGCTAATAATAATATGGTTTTGTTACATGATGTAAAGAATTTTCTTTCTAACAATTTCGAAATGAAAGATATAGGTGAGGCATCCTATGTGATAGGAATAGAATTATTTCGTAATAAATCATAAAATTTTTTAGGATTGTCTCATAAAGGTTATATCGAGAAAGCATTAGAAAGATTTCAAATGAAAAATTCTCCGCAGGGATATTTCCAATTCAGAAAGGGGACAAATGTAGTCAAATGCAATGTCTATGAAATGATTTGGAACGTAAGGAAATGGAGTCTATGCCTTATGTATCAGCAGTTAGGAGCTTAATGTATGCTCAAACATGAACTTAGTCAGATATCAATTTTGTTGGCAGAATGCTAGGCCGATATGAAAGCAATCCTAGAATGGACCACCGGAAAGCTGAGCTGCAAAGAAAATTCTTAGATATTTACAAGAAAAAAAAGGACTATATGCTCACATATAGAAAATCAACCCATCTCGAAGTGATAGGTTACTTAGGTTTAAACTATGTTGATTGTGTAGACTCACAGAAATCTACATTTGGTTATATGATCCTATTAGCTGGAGGAGCAGTTTCGTCAAAAAGTGGAAAGTAGTTCGTCATTACTACTTCCACTATAGAGGCTGAATTTGTGGTGTGTTTTGAGGTCACGGTTCATAGATTGTAGTTGTGAAACTTTATCTTAGGTCTTGGTATTGTCGACAGTATTACTAGATCATTAAGAATTTATTGTAATAATTTTGCAGTCATTTTCTTCTCTAAGAATGACAAATATTCAAAAGGTGCAAAACACATAGATTTGAAGTATTTGTCTATGAAAGAAGAAGTGCAAAAACATAAAGTGTCAATTGAGTATATTGGTACCGATCTCATGATAGCAGATTCGTTAACTAAAGGCTTACCACCCAAAACATTTAATGGTCACGTCGAACAGATGTGCCTTATAGATAAGTCCTTATTAGCATAGTGTTTTGACATGTATATATACATATAACTGTTTTGCTCAAATTGTTATGACACTTGTGAATTCAATTACAGTCATATGTTTTTACTCACTTACTAGTTATCCATATTATGTTGTATACCATAATTATTATTTGTGAGATAATAATTATAGAATTACCCACTTAAAGTTTTATAAGTTGAGTTGATTGTATGATACATGGAATGAATCATATTGTATAACTTGTGACCACCATGATCCCATCATCTTAATTCACTTAAGGATGACTTGATCGATTCCGTGTATAGTGTGCACTTAAAGTTTTATTGTTGAATGACTAACCCGTAACATAGGTCAAGTGGGAGATTGTTAGATTATTTAATGGCCTATTTGACTTATAGATTTGAGTCCTAGAAAAACGCCTAAGATAATGGTTATTAGGTATTAAATAATGGATCTCAAATGGGTCAAAGACACTTTCCCTCTCTCTTCTAAAATGAAAGAACATGATGGTTGGTGAAAGACTATATAAGTTTTAGAAACTTATGAAAGGTTATCTGAACTATTATCTGTATTATTGAAGATAAAATCAAAGAAAGAAAAAGAGAGAGAATCAACATCTTACAAAACATTCATGGATATAGGTATGACAAAATTAAATCGATCCATTAAATTGTTTTACAATCACACTCCTTTATCATCACCATCATATGGTGAAATTGGAGATTATGACAGAAGTTTAAGTGAAATGCCTTAGCATTCAAGGAGGCTTGATAATCTTTATCATAAAATTGAGAGAATTAATGATCTTATAATATTTTATCTTTTGCTGATACTAAGCCAATTGGATATAATAAATCTATTAAGAATGAAAAGTTGAGAGAAGTTATGAATGAAGAATTAAGACCAATTGAAAAGAACAATATAAGGGAATTAACAACTCTTCCCAATAAACATGTTTCTGTTAGTGTGAAATGAGTATACAAAATAAAGAAAAATCAAAAAGAGAGTTGAAAAGGACACAAAGCGAGACTTGTTACTATTGGGTATAAGCAACATCAAAGGATTGGTTATGAAAAAGTATTTGTTCTAATAGATTGCATGGAGACCATACAACTAATTATTTCTTTGACAGGTCAAAGTAAATGGAAGATTTTTCAAACGATTTTCAAATTAACCTTCTTTAATGGCTATATTAAGGTGGAGATTTATATATAACAACCTCCTGTTTATATGGTGAAACGACTTGAAGGCAAAATGTTGAAAATAATAGAAGCTCTTTATTGACTAAAGCAATCACCAAGAGTTTGAAGTTATAAATTAATAAATGTTTTCAAGAAAATAGCTTCATCAACTGTCCTTATGAATATGCTCTCCATATAAAGGTGAGTGACAGTTTAATTTAATTTGATTGTTAGCTTATATGTTAAATAATCCAAAGATGTTTTGAAAAATTCAATAGAAAAATGAGCCATAAATTAGGGATGACATATTTAAGACTCATACCCTATTATTTTAGGATAGAAGCAACACAAATGGAGGACAACATTTTCATCTCGTAAGAAAATTATGAGAAAAAGTTTTAAAAGAAATTTTATATAAGTAGTTATGACCTAGTCAACATTATAGTGGAATATGGCACTAAACTATTCAAATATGATAAGGCCAAATTGTAGTTCTAACATTATAATGGAGCTTAGTTGAAAGTTTGAGATATTTAACTTATGCAAAGATTAATATATTATTTGGAGTTTGACTAGTTAGTCATTATATGAAGGGTACAATATCAACCCATATGAAAACTATAAGAAGGATTTTATCATGCATCAAAGTTACTCTTGATTTTTATTATATAAGAAGGATTTTATGATACATCAAAGGTACTTTTAATTTTTTACTATATTATTCTACCTCTAATAATTTTAGACCTAGAGATTTCAATATTAGTGATTGGGCTAGAAGTATTGCTGCTAGAAAAAGTACTATTAGCCTCATAGTTTACTTGAGAGATATAAGTTTTACTTGAAGGTCAAAGAAGCAATTGATTGTTAGAAGTTAGCTTCATACTTTAATTGAGTAGTATAACTTTTACTTAAAGCTCAAAGAAGCAACCGATTATTACTTATCAACTTGTAAAGTAGAATAAATAGTCCTTAACTCTTGGGTGACTTGAGAATTTTGGCTAAAAAAATTAATGAAAGTACTTCATTTTCTACAAAGGCAGCCTACTGAAGTTTGTATTAATAACAAAGCAGTCATTGCTTTAGTAAATAAACTCATATGTCATGAACATATTACCTCTTAAAAATATAGGAAAAGCACTTAACTGTGTCAAAAATAAAGATAAGTACATTAAACTTAGATTGAGGATGTCAATAATTTTGAATTATGTATTTTAAAATTTAAGTGCATTTAGTTATATTTTAATATATAAGTATGATAAGAGTCTTAAAATATCAAGAGTCTAGAAATACTTAGTTGATTATTACTATATATATATATAGATGATCTTGTAGTATTAAATTTCGAGTTGAGTAACATTACATGTAGTATGCGTTTTGTTAAAATTCTCTTACTTTGTAATCATTTCTTTTTTCTGAAAACCCTTGTTTCCTCTATTTCTATAACCAACTAAGATTCATTTCTTTAAAACATAACTAAGATTAATTTTTTTGCTCTGTGTTCCAAGCAATTTCCTTTTAAAACCACCTAAAGTTTAAGGGGGAAACAAAACTCCTTATTCATTCTAGGATTTATCATAAAGCCGCAACAAAGAAATAGAAACAAACTTACGACGCCATTGTAGTCTTGTCTGATCTTCTTCCCATTAATGAAAATACTCCCAGCCATTACAAGATTTCCGGAAAGTCTACCTGCACAGATTGCAAAATATTCTGTAACATGTAAATTTGGAGTTTGCATGTGGCAAATTCGTTTTATTGATCATGTTCTACTGGCATGTCAAAACTAAACACTTAGTAACAGTTTGACCAATACCGAGAGATTAATTTTCCTACTCAAGTAGTGTCTATTTTGGAATGTGTGGTATGGATTCCACCAACTTCAAATCGCAATGGAGCCTCTACACTTTTCTGACAGTCAAAAAATATGCGGGACTGCCTGTCAGGGGTTTGATCTTTAACTTTACGTCTAAAAAGGGACTGTCGAGGGATACCTTAACATATACCAAGGTTCTAATTCTGGGATGGGTGTTTGTATACGTTTTAGTTACTACAAGATTTAACAGCCAAGACGCCAGTCACACTATTACAAGAAGAGGAATACAGGAAAAGGCTATGTTACTAAAGGCACAAGCTTCCATCTTAATGCTTTCATTAATAGCTCCATAATCAGCAAGGCAATCATACTCCATAATGGGAGCTTTGACAATAGGTTTGTAGTCCTCTACTTTCTATGACATGTTTATCTGTTCTTTTCTGATTGTATTCCTACATGTACTGGGATTATCAATAACTATGGATAAATGTCTTAATGGCCCCTTTTCTTAACTCAAAAACCCAAGTAAAAACCTTTAAAAACAAAACGAAACAGATCAGTGATTCTGGTTATGTTAATGGTTTTAAGAGAATACCAAAAGTTCGAAATGTCAGAAACAGTGGCACTAGCAGAAACAGGATAAACAAAATTTTAATCCACTTATACCTGGTTTACTTTTGTAATTACTAGATAGATCATTTTTCCGTGGAAACCTCAAATCATTTATTTCCATTTGACCCACGAACTAGCTTAACCTCACTTTCTTTTCTTTTCTGGCTAGTGATAAGGCTTCCCAAATTGCGATTTAGAGTCTTCTATTCCAGTTATTAGAGGAGAAAAATAGCAAATAGTAATCATTAAAATATGGAGTGTGATGTAAAGAGAAAAATAAAAGAGTAGAAGGAAGAAGGAGCCCTAGGCTCAAACCCTTAGAACTGTGCATAATACGTAAAACCATGGAATATCCAAGCTACCCAAGAACAGGGAAATTAATGGTTACTCATGATCAGGTGGACCACCTTTTAGTTTCATTAAATAGATTTTGGAAGTACAAAATTGCATGCACCTTCATTCAATCCGCATACTTTACTGCAATTAACATTTGTGTCTTGGTCTCGGGGTTGGAAGCTAGGTTATCCTTGTATTGAAGCAAGAGAGATATTATGTAATAACCTTTTTAAGTTTTAAGATGGGGAACTGTTCCAAGTTCCGACAAACAAAGAAAAAAACAATTCTCTCCAACTTTTTCCGGTGCTTCTTTTCTATGCCTAATTGCCTTTGCCACTTCCACCAGATTGAGAGTATCGGACATAATTCCCGACGTGTGAGATTCCCATTGAAAGGCAAGCATTGGCAAGGAAGTAGGTTAGAGAAACAGAAGAAAAAAGCCTTGTCACGTCTACTGACAGTGGCTACGGTTTGGATATCTTAAACACGAGAAGGTGAATACTTAGTCCTTGTTTTAAATGCTGGTGTTTAAAAAGTACTGCAACAACAACAATGAGAGTGCGCTGAAATGCGGGAACTGCTTGTGTTTAAAGAGTACTATAAGACCTTATTACGTGTTTCGGGTATCATTTCACGTCATTCAAGACCATAGCTATGCATATGCAAAAGTAGAAATTTTGTTCTCCTTTCTGGTCTACAGATGGGGAAAAAAAAAGAAGAAGAAGAAAGAAGAAAGAGAGTGAGTAACACAGCGAGGCTGTGAAACAGCGCCGGAAGTGTAGCAAATACGAAAATACAGTTTCCAAACACCCTGAATTTTGCTTTCAAAACAATTTATGAAAAAGCCAATTCAGGCCTTTTAATTTGCAGGCTAACCTAGCTGGTTTCTGCATTATACTTAGCAATGAACACGGTAAAATTTCAGGGATCATTAAAAAGAGACAGATAGACGGGTAGAGAAAAACATGGAAAACCTGCTAAAGTATCAAGGAGGGTTGATTTTCCAGAGCCTGATGGACCCATAATAGCCATGATCTTTCCGGGTTCAGCATAGCCGTTAAGCCCATCAAGCAATCTTCTAGTAGGTCCGTTGCCAAAAGTTGGAAGCACCACTGTTAAATCTTGCCACACCAAGTACATCGTTCCTGCAACATGATCATCACCTTGTCCTGATAGACAAACCTCATCATGCTTGGCGTCAACACTGCTGCCACCATCTCCAGGATTACCAGTAGTTACTTGCTCTATCTCCATTACAGTCACAGATACTCCTGTCTAGAGCTTGAAACCTGCAAAGAACTTTTGAAGATGGCTTACATGTCTATATATCTATATATATAACTCTATTTCATTTTCTGTCAAAGGTTAACTGATGTGACAGACAATTACGGGTTCACCGTTGAATAAGTTAATGTGGAAGTAACTCTCAGCACCAAACCTCTCTGAAGATAGATAGAACAGGGAATATATATGGGAAGATGTGCTCTGCCAGTATTTAATTTTTGAAATGTTGAAACACTATGAACTTAGTAAAGTACTTTAGGACGGTAACTAATTACCAACCCTATCATGAATGCGTCATAAATTAACTGCTGGCAACGAAAATTTTGAGTAGGAGAAAGTGATACGACAGGCAGTCCAAATGTTGTAGCTACTGAACACTTTTCGCATCATATTACACTAGATTTGGACCCGATTGCCCTCTTTCCCTTATTCGATAGTACACAGTCTAGTTAACTTTATTTGGATAAGAGCTACTTTCACATTTTGCATTCGTCAAGCATTTAGCAAAACTCCTGATTACCATCTACCTCTGTTCTCTTGCAACTTCTTGGTTTACCTTTTTCCCGTGGTTATAGGGAAGTATGTAGTTTAGCTTTTGTTTTACACCATTAAAGACTTGTATGCTACTTCATTTGGCAATATCAAAATAAGCAGATCGATGTAATTTATGCAAAACTTGAAAATTTTGGAAGAAGGAAAAAATATATTAGATTTATTGTTTTCATAAATGAACACTTTTTTTTTTGTGGTTAAATTGTTTATTAGAAATTCACGCCGTACATTGAAACCTTATTTGATGGTTTATTCAGCATATATTCCAATTATATTACGGTAGCATAAATGAATTATTCCTCCAAGAAAGATGTCACATCAATTGGTAGAATAGACTTGGTGAAAGTCACGGTAGCATTTAGTAAATAATTATCGTATCGAAATTGAGATGCAATGCACATGGCATGGATGTACAAATAGTGGATGCCTAAGCACTAATAGTTAGGTTGCATCACACCACCTAAACAGTGACCAGCACATGCGTGCCATTACGACCAAAAATTATGCTTGCGAGATCATTTTTGTAGGTAGAGATTGGTCTGTATGTTTACACAAGTTCTACCTTATTATTTGAGTTGTACTCTTCATTATCTTGATTACATGGCAGAGGATTAAAGAGAAGTATCAGAAACAGACGCACATTTTCACTTTGGTCGCTGCAAGATGAATAATTTTTATTATGCCGCGGCAGTTGTGAACAAGATGAGAGGGACGGTGGTGGTGGAACTGCGAAGAGTACTGATGATGTTAAAGAAGTAGGATAACAGAGTCTAACAAAAAAAAAACATAAAGTCTAGGCAAGTGCATTGGGCCTTGTATGTTAGACGACAACGTTGGTCACTAATGGATAACTCACTTAGAACTCAGCTACCGTCAATGCTTCCATGTGCTAACCTAATCTGGATAACCAGGATGATGGTGTTGATACTGTTAATTTCTCCTACTCGACTACACTGTACACAGACATAAGCATGAAAGGAACACGCACAACTTTCTTTTCTTATTTGTAGATATTGACAACTCAAATTCAAGTTTTAGTACAGGTTGCAGAATTTCAATTCTTTTATAAATTCAATTCGGCAATTTATACTTAACATAAATTGAACTGCCGTCAAACACTATAAAAAATGGGTTTCAGACTAAACTAGTGAATGGATCAGTCAAATTTTTAATTTAACTCATAATACAATGTAGTTTCCTAAGTTTTGAGAAATTCGCATTAAATTCCTTACCCTAAAAATCAAACAATTTATTTCTTATTTATCTAATATATCAACTGAAGTAAATTTTCAATTGAACTTGTTAAACTATTGAAGAAAGTGTTATATTTCATTATTTATGTACAATCACATTGTAATTAATCAATCCAAAGGACCAATGTTATAAATTTAGTCTTATACAAGCTAAAAAGACAGTACGAAGTTATTTGGTACATATCGGGTTGTCACACTAGAGTGTACCGTAAAATTTTAGTACAATTGGTACACTAACGTGTTAAATTTTGTAAATTAAAAAATATATTTTATGTTTAAATATTTTAAAGATAAAATTTTTAAAGTAGTTATTATGTCTAAAATTTAAAATATTTTAATGTTAATTTTTAATAACCAGAGTTATTAAATTAAAACTTAAAATTTAAAATTTAATCACAATAGGAGACTAAATTTAATTTTATAAAAGTTGAGAAAATTATATTTTAAAAAATTAGCATGAATCAATATCAAAGTATTAATAATGTAGTCCAAGTATCAATACAATATTTACAACTTTGGAAAAGTTTTATGTTTTTATACACAACAGTAAACTATCTTTTTCTTCTAAAAAAACGCTCTCAACTCAACTGGTTATGACAGACATGCTACAAATAAAAGTTCGGATACGAGAAAGGGATGAAGACCCTCTCCTCCCGCACCTGTTGCTTAACACAATCAACCAAGCTATAGTGTGGTGGTCACAGGCCAATCCGACCCTAGCATGGGAGTGACGAAAATGGACTAGCCTAAAGAGCAAATAATCGAAATTGCTGAGGGTGACATTTCTACAATGCAAGGTGAATTCGGTATGGGATTAGAGCTATCAAACACCTTCAAAAGCAAAATAGACAAAGCTTGGATTAACTCAGTAGTGATTAAACTACTGGGATCCAAATTAGGCTTTAACCTGCTCAAATCCAGACTACTCACTATGTGAAAACCTAAAAGCCCAATATAAATCGTCAATTTAGAGAACTACGTTTACCTTATCAATTTTATGGAGAAGGACGACTACGTGCAAACTCTAACACAAGGACTGTGGATAATATCTGGCAACACCCTCTCCGTTCAACCATGGTATCCGAAGTTTCGACCAGCTATTGGAAAAATTATGCACGTTATAGCTTGGGTGCACTTTCCCGACCTCTCCGTTGCTAGATATCATCCCTCGATCCTCACCACCTTCGGCAATTTGGTGGGATGCATGGTGAAGATAGATAACAACACCCAACAAACTTATCGAGGTAAATTCGCACGCGTAGTTGTCGATATCAACCTTACCAAACCTCTCAGATCACTCGTCAAATTCGATGGAGAACTCATAAGGGTGGCTTATGAGGGTCTACCCCAAATTTTCTTCTCCTATAGACTGGTCGGACATGGAGCCATGAATTGCCCCACCCGACCTCCTGAACAACCCGACACCGTGCCCAACACCAGAGACCAGCAGATGAACACCCATCCAGATAACCGCGACGACTCTTCCTCTAGAGACCCTCGACAAGCCAATTTTGGGCCTTAGATGCAAGTTCAGCATCGACCTCTCCCGGCGGCATCCATCCCAACAACTCATCAACATGAAAGGCACAACAACGTTTCCCACGTAGGGTTGCAGGGATCGAGATACACAACTCTGTCAGAAATAGAGTCGTTAGACTCCAGACCAGACCATCCTCCAACAACTACAGAGAATCAAACAAACCCAACTCATGTTTCTTCGGTTCAGAACCAAATGAGGGAAAAATCCCTAAACCAGTTGTCGCATAGGGATAGTCGACTGAAACATGCGTCGGTTAATACTAGTAATGGGTCGTACACCCACACCCACACACGAAACCATTAACTTTAGCCCAATTCCTGCCTAAGGCTTTGTAAGCTCCACGCCAATCTGTGGGCCTTAATAGGCAGCCTCCTACTTTGAAGACTAATAAGCCCGTAGGCTAAGAGACTCAAAGCCTAATGACAACACATTTGGCACTATCGATCCCATCCCATGCAGAGGCGATACTACAAGATCAATCTATCACTCTAGCCATACATGAGGACTTGGGTTGCAGGAATATAGAGGAGGACACAAATGACGAAGGTCTTCCTAGAGTCTCGACATCTATCAGAAAAAACCACATGATACCACCACCGCAACCCCCTGATTCATAAAATGAATCAATGGTCGTTTCTGAAACCATTATTGAGTCCGATACTCAGATGGAGGAGCCTACTCAAGACCACTCGGCAAACCAGAGTCGGGAGCCGACTGATAATGCAGTCCATTTTACTATAGAATAGAGTTGCTCTACTAATCCATTATTATGTCGATATTTCTATAGAGCTATCAAGGGGCTGGAGGTAGGACCTTCAAGCCCATCATCAAGAACTATATTCAACTTTATAAACCGCTTCTTGTCATGTTGTGGGAGCCACGTATAAGTGGGGTATGTGCGCTGAAGGTTATTAGGAGTTTGGGTTTTGGCCACTCTTTCAGGGTGGAAGCAGAAGGTTATTCGGGAGGTATCTGGCTACTGTGGAAAGATGATATTATTGTCCGAATTCTTATCGCTCACGGTCAATTTTTGAATGCCAGCATTGATTGGGACCAACTGTCTTTTGACTTCACTGCCATTTATGCTAGCCCTACGTATTCGCTCCAAAAAATTTTATGGCGATACTTGCGAAAAATTGCTAGGATCATCTCTAAACCCTGGCTATTGGGTGGGGACTTCAATGCTAAATTGGAAAGCGTTGATAAACATGGTGGCTCTCGCCTTCAACTTATTGTTAATTCCCAATTTAGAGACTGTGTGAACAATTATCATCTTCAGGATCTTGGATTTTCAGGACTAAGATTCAGTTGACGGAGAGGACAAATTCTCGCTAGATTAGACCATGCCTTCTATTCCCATTCTTGGAAATCTGCCTTCCCCAACATATAAGTTTCCCACCTATATTTCCTGAAATCAGATCATCGGTCGCTATTAATCTTAAGCAAAGCACGCATTCTACTCCGACAACTTGGCCTTTCAAATTTCAGTCAGCTTGGTTAACCTATAATTGTTTTATCAATTTGTAGCTGCAAATTGGAACCCAACTAGTTCTGATTTCAGTGGCGAAATTAGACGTTTCTCGAAAAGATTACAACATTGGAACGTTACTACTTTTGATAACATTTTCCACTGGAAAAAGAGACTCATGGCATGACTTGAAGGCATCTAAAAATATCTAGAAGGCAAAGAGTCGATGTCTCTCCAAGAGCTACAGTAATACCTATGGTCTGAAATGGAGCAAGTCCTTTACCAAGAGGAACTCTACTATCATCAGAGATCCAGAAGCCAGTGGTTAGGCTAGGGAGATTGGAATATCAAATATTATCATGCAATCATAATGACTAGACAACGTCAAGCGAGGATTAATTCCTTGAAAGACGAAAATGGCAATGTGTTTTTAGAAACAACGAGCATCAGAAGATTAACGCAGATTTACCTCGAGAAATTATATATGGTCGAAAGCCAACTCCCTTCAGATTGAGAGCTTTATAGCCATTTCCTTCCCCTTCCTCATCAAGCTAAAGTTTATCTGGCCCATCCGTTAAGTCCTAACAAAATCAATATGACTTTCTTCACTATGGATCCAAACAAGGCACCAGGGTTTGATGGATTAACTGCTCTTTTCTACCATTCCCAATGGGAAATTGTTGGCCCTTCTCTAAAATTATTCTTATAGCGAATTTTTCGACATGAAGCTTGGGAGTCTGAACTCAATCGCACCATTATGGTTCTTATACCTAAGATTTCGTCTCCCATATCAATTACACAGTTCAGGCTAATTGCTTTATGCTCAGTGATCTACAAAGCCATCACTAAGATTATTGTCAATAGGCTTAAACCTTACTTGGAGGATCTGGTAGCACCAACCCAATGCATTTTTTCCCCAAGGCGCTTAATTACGGATAATATTATCATCACCCAAGAAGTCATCCATACCATGAAACAAAAAACAGGTCAGAAACAGATAATGGCTCTGAAACTTGATTTGGAGAAACCGTACGATAGTCTGTCATGGGATTTCATCCAAGATACTCTAATCGACATTGGGATTCTTGTGTCGCTGATTAACCTCATAATGAAGTGCATATCATCGGCCTCACTACAAGTGAACTGGAATGGGGAACTCAACGAAGTGTTTAGTCCCTCCAGAGGTATGCGATAGGGTGATCCCATATCACCTTACCTCTTTGTCCTGTGTATGGAATGACTAGGTCACTCGATTACCCAAGCAGTGACACAAGGATGATGGTAGCCTATCAAGTTAAGCAGAAATGGCCCGACTCTTTCTCATTTGTTCTTTGCTAACGATCTCATCCTATTCTCCGAAGCCTCCATTAATCAAGTGTTCGTCATTCGGGATATTTTAAATTCCTTTTGTGTTGCTTCAGGACACCGCGTCAACTAAGAAAAATCCAGCTGCTACTATTCTAAAAATATCCCTACTTCAACGACTCACTACTTAAACCGAGCACTGGGTTTCAAATAGACTAATGATCTTAGAAGATATCTTGGCGTTCAACTACTGGACGAATTAGTAAACAAAAGAACCTATCAATACATCCTTGATAGGGTTCGACAATGCTTATCAGGCTGGTCAGCCAAACTTCTGTCTTTTGCAGGGCGCATCACGTTGGCTCAATTAGTTCTGGTAGCCCTTCCTAGTTACACAATGTAGACGGTCCGGCTGCCCCACAGCCTTTGTGACAAGCTGGACAAACTAATGCGACAATTTTTATGGGATTCGTCTAATGAACAAAAGCAGATTCACTTAGTAAAATGGGAGGAAGTTTATAAACCAAAAGAGATGGGGGGTCTTGGCATCCGAAAAATTCATGAAACCAACAATGCCTTATTAGCGAAATTAGGATGGACTCTGATTGCCAAGCCTACTGCCTTATGGGTAAAAGTTCTCTCTACAAAATATAAAATTGATGTCACCAATATTCCCACCTCTTTTGATGCAACAGGTGGCTCAATGATCTGGAAGAGCATAAAGGCAACTTGGCGATGGCATTAGGACTCGCTTCTGGCTGGTCTCTTGGATTGCTGGAGTAGGACCTCTTATCAACCATATTACAACACCAATCCTTGAATCAACTCTCAACCTTAGCGTCCAAAACTTTGTGGATGTTACCGATATTTGGAATTAGGATGCCTTTCAATCTTGGCTTCCAACGTCGATTTATCGGTTAATTACAGGTATGTTCCCCTCGAAGCCCTAACTTAGGGAGGATAAGTTGATCTAGGAATCTCCGACACTGGATAATTCACCGTAGCTTCAACTTATTCCATGTTCATAGATCATGAGGTTTGGAAGGTAATCTGGCAGTGGAAGGGCCCATAACACATTCGGTCCTTCCTCTGGCTCCTTACTCAGGATCAGTTACTCACTAACCAATAATGTGTTCATAAGCACTTCACTACGGATGGAGCTTGTTATCATTGCAGCCTCGAACAATCCTCAGTTCATGCAATGCGAAATTGCATCAAAGCTCGCCAAGTGTGTCACACATTAACTCCACAAATAGGGTCTCCTGACTTTTTCCATATGCCAAATCGGGAGTGGATCTTGGAAAATCTCCAACATCACCAACGAGTACTTGGGCATGATTAGTCGATTTTATTTTGCACTACCTGTTAGTTCCTATGGACATGGAGAAATATAACCCTCTTTGATGAACATTTTACTTAGTCATCCTCACCAGTTTTTCTCATTTTGTCTTATGCAGATCAGATTCACAAGTCCTTCGTGTGGAAAAGTTGAGTTGATACCAGTCATTGCCCTCATCAAGAGCAACTTATCGGATGGAGTAAACCTCACACTAGGTGGGTAAAATTAAACACAGACGGAGCATGTAAACGTTCCCAGTCCTCAACCATAGCAGGTGGCCTTCTACAAGATAGTGCAGACAATTAGCTTGGAGGTTTCACATAAAATCTAGGATGGTGTTCATTGGTGTTTGTGAAATTCTGGGGAGTTTTTATCAGGCTCACATTTACGTGAAATTTAGGATATCACCGGATTGAACTTGAAGTGGATTCTATAGCGATGATCAATATCCTATCTTCCTAAGACAACTGGTCAATGACTCTCAACCCTATCGTTATAGGTATTCACGAATTATTTACTTGAAACTGGATTGTTGTATGTCAACATATATATCGAAAGAGCAACAGATACATTGACTGGCTTACTACCTACGCAGAACATTTTGATATAGGAGTCACTTATTTTGATACTACACCCATTGGGTGCCACTTTATCCTTTTAGACGATATATCGAGGATCTGTTTCCCTATACTCATTTTGTAATATGCTTCTTTTGCTTTTCTTTTATAAAAAAAACTATATAGTGATTATCAATGATCTTTATGAGCATAAAAAAAACCTCAAATTATTTGTTAATATTCAAGAGTATCTTAGAAAATATAACTCTTAATGACCATAAAGACTAACAAAGTGATGGTTATGTATTTATGTCTCTTTTTAAGAATTGATGAAAAATAATTCCCTGTTCAACAAAGATATTCTCAATAATTCAACTTTAATTAGACTACAACTTTTACAACATAAAAGATCAATAAATAGTTTATTACGAGAGATTCTATCTTCAATTTTCTTTCACCGTAATTCTCTTCAAAGAGTGTTTCTCTACTGAATGTAGTCGATACCTTTCTATATTTTTACCTAAACCTATATGATAAATTGTCTCTCACATCGTAAATGAATGTTTTCCTTATTTTTGAATTATAACTAAAGGTAATTCTTGTCTTCATCCAATTTTTCCTTTAAATACTTTATCATTTATTTCTATTGAGATGTAGATGATAGATATAATGGAACTCTTGCTTTCCCTCTTTACCTTATTTTTTCTTTAACGCCTTTCCACCTATTTTTTATTCTGGACCCCTACAACTTAGCATTTTGGAAACAAGTTCTCCCCCGTCTGGTTTGTTTCTTTTTCTAACTAGGTGACTGCATCTTCATGACTGAGGTTTCAAACTCGATGGAAGGCTCTCCCAAGGTCTAGCACTTAATGAAAAAAATGAGTGAATCCTCTTTATCTTCTATCGAGTTCGCATCCCTCTCTAAAGAATCACTACTTCCAAAGTCTAGAGAAAGGGACACCCAGAAGAGGCACAAACAAAATACATTACCTATGGAAAATATAGAAGAATCGTGCCCTTTTGGAGCTTAGAGAACAAATTGCACACACAACACAATAAAGGATCACTTAAGCATTATAATAATGTAGTTAAATATGGTATCATCTCTCCACCAATTGAATTACTCAAGTTTGGAGCTCTTGCTTCGTCCTCTGCCTTAATTAGATTTTTCTAGAATAAGAGATCAGCTGAGTAGTAAATGCTTATGCATGAGCCAGATGGAGCAAGAAAGGATTAGATAAAGTGATGCTAAGAGAAGATGGAACAATCTTGTTTAAATTTTTAGATGAATCAAGCTTGAATGATATAATTGAACAAGGGTCATGGCATATTGGAAAGCTACCTTTAATCATTAGTGGAAGCTTGGCATTGAGATGGAAAGAGGTTTAATTCATACATTTTCAATGTGGGTAAATTTTCACAACTTGCCTGTGGAATTTTGGACCATTTAAGGACTTAGTTTTCTTGCGATCGAGCTCTTTGGAGAAACCAATTTGTATAAACTCCCAAATAGCCTCTAGGGAAAGAGTTTACTATGCTAAATTAAGCTTTGAAATCAATAAAAACTTAACATTCTAGACAACATGTCAATTATGAGATTAGGGGAAAATGGTGGCTAGAGAAGATAGAAATCCCAATAACTTACCCTTGGAAACCAAGAAATTCCACCAAGAAATGGGTACCCACTAGCAAGGTGTTCAAAATTGGGCATGAACAAATAATGGGGATTAACTAGAATAAATTGCTACAGGAAGTAGACTTAAGCAACCTAAATGAAAATGATACAATCATAGGGCATTCAGCTGAAACTGATGTACTGGATTAATTGCTCAACCCAGTTGAAATAGATAAGTGGAAAAGAAGCTAAAATGAATTAGTTGGAAGTTTCTAACACAGTGAATAAAGAAGCTAAGCATAAATTGAGAACATGGGAGAAAATGAGGCTAAAACTAACCATTACATTGTTAAATATCAAATATGGTGAACAAAGAAGTTAAAATGAAAGTAGTGAACTAGCGAGAGTCTAAGGATTTCAAAATTCAAACTTCTAACACTAGAAGAAGATCTACAAGAAAAAATGGGAAGCATAACAACAAAAATAAAGGGAAATCTCCCCCAGATGGAAATCTTAGTATGGAAAACTAAAGGGCTTAATGACCCTCTTAAAAGATCAATAGTAAAGAAAGTTGTGAAGGACTAGAAGGCTTGTTTGTAGGCCTCTTTAAAACTAAAATAAAAGAACCTTAGTTACTTATTATCTTTAAGTTTTTGGGTACAAACTGACAACTTATCTCAAATCACATTTCACATTATAATAGGAGAATTATTTCTCTTCGACTCATATTTGATTGGAGTCCAAGCTGTTAAAGAAAGTGGCCAACATATTTAGTTGAAATGTCAATTGAGATGTATGATTTATAACATTGATTTGACACTAATTTGTGCTTCCAATTTTGGCTTTCAAAGGAGTAAACTCTTGCTGGATTTGCAATGTTTACAAATGAGAATCCAAAATCCTTAGCTTGTTGTGGGGGAGTTCAATTGTTCCTTAAACGCAATAGAAGTTAAAGGTGGTAAGAAGTTCACATTAGGATTTAAAAAAACATAACTAATCTACCCACCAAGGTGGATCTAATGAACCTCAACTCAACAGGTAGACACTTTACCTGGATAAACATTCAGCAACCCAAGATGCACATTTTTAAAGAAATTGGACATATCAATGGTCAATTCAACCTTTTTAAATTTTTTCCTCATTCCTAATTTCATTATGGAGAAAACCTAATTTCAGACCACTCTTACATGCTGATTCAAAGAATTACAAAAACTAGAAATGTTGGAACCCCATTTAAATTCTTTAATGGAATATATCATATGGAAGGATTCATGGTGTTAAACAACAAATGTTGGAATACAGAAGCTGATGGTTTTAAATCTTACTAACTTATGTGAAAACTAAAGTTAGTAAGAACATCTCTTAAGGATTTTATTTTTGCAAAATCGCATAATCTTACTGCCCTCAAGAATAAATTATCTCTTGCTTAGGAGAACTGCTACAACTCCCCTTAGAATGCTGACCTAAACTTGATAGAATTACAAAGGCTACAAGAGTATTAAGAGGCTTTGAAACTTTACAATTCAATCCTGAAACAAAAGGCCAAACTTAATTGGATTAGGGATGGGGACTTTAATATAAAAATTTTCCATTCCTTTATAATTTCTAGGAGGAATGTGAATAAAATTACCAAATTATATGACAGCTGGGGAGTTGCGCACTTGGACCAGGAAAGTTTACTAGACCCAGCAAGAAACTTCTTTACTTAATTGATAGGATCGGAGGAATCTATTTATCCAAGCTACAATGTGCAAGGAATATTCATTTGTTCAATAGATTAGAGGCTAAAGGAGTATTTGGTTTCCCCATTTTTAGATGAGGGTATCATAAGAATTGTATTAAGTTTATATCCCTTAAAAGCACCTGGTATGGATGGTTTTTTCAAAAACATAGGATATCACAAACAGATTGTTCGCTAACATTGCATTAGAATTCTTCACCTTTTAAATTCACACTAACATCTATTTGGTGCCCAATATGCAAAACCCCTCGAACATGGAATATTTTAGACCTATTTCCTGTTGCAAAACATTCTACAAAGTAATTGCTAAGTGTCTTGCTGAAAGATTAGAGAAGGTGCTTAGTGAAATCATAAACTCTTCACAAGGGGCTTCCATTTCAAAGAGAAACATAGGTGATAACATCCTACTCTTACAAGAGCTGCCAAAGGAGTGTAACTCATAGAAGAGAATCCAAAGTTGCTTTTTGAAAATTTATTTTTATAAAGCCTTTGATACAGTTAGTTGGAGATTTATAAAACATTGTCTTCAAGGAATGCAACTGCCAGATAGATTTATGAAATGGATTATGACTTGCATACAATTCTCTTCACTTATTGTACTGGTTAATGGTCTTCCTACTAAACCTTTCAAAAATGCAAGGGGCATTAGATAAGGGGATCTTTTATCCCCCTATCTATTCACCCTTGCAATGGAAAGGTTGTCAAGATTACTGAGAAAATTAATATCCTAAAATGGAGGTTTCCATCTTCATTATAAATGTGGAGAAGTCAACTTAACACACCTCATTTGTGCAAATGAGCTAATGCTTTTATGTGTTGAAGATATCCATTCCATAAACATAATGCTCAATATGCTGAAAATGTTCTCAGAGTGATCTGGTTTAAAGTTTAACTCTAACAATAACTACTTATATATCTCATTGGATGTAAGAAACCAAGAAGAACTTAGCAAAATTGTAAGGCTGAATGTACATCCCAATCCCTTCAAATACATTGGAGTACCAATCACCATTTCTGAGCCTAAATTCTCTTACTATGTTCCTTTCATTCAAAAGATCAAAGCAAGAATAAATGCTTACCAAATCAAATTCGTCTTATATGTTACTAAACTAACACTCATTATTTCAGTCCTAAGCAGTTTGTATACACAGTGGACAACATATTGCTTTGTTGGGTAAGGTGATATAAGAGATAGACAGAATTGTGAAAGCATTCCTGTGGACTGACAAAATAGAAAATTCCAAAAATGCTAAGGTTAAATAGAGTAAGATCACTATCCCTAAGAAACAAGGTGGACTTGGAATTATCTCTACCGTAATAATGAAAAAGGTGTTGATGTGCAAGAGAATTTGGAGACTCTATATAGACAAAAAAAAAGTCCTTTTGATCAAATGGATCCATACCACCTTAAAAGCCTAAATTTCTGGCAAATTACTTTTACAAGAGATTTTTATTAGATTTTCAATTAATTATTGAACTTGAGAGATATGGTTTATCTTTGGATTAAGCACAAGCTGGGGAAATGGTGAAAATATATCGTTTTGATTTGATAATTGGATAGATTCAAGCCCTTTTATAGAAAGATCTGATATCATCCATTTGAGGAATATAATTCCTTTGAACCTCAAAGTATCCTCTCTTATTCTGAATGGTGATTGGTATAGGAATTTTAGATTTTTTTTAATTCACGTATTGAATAATTACCATAATTGATTGAAAGGAATAGAGAAGACCTTATCATTCGGACCCCCAATATAAGTGGAAGATTCTCAAATAAATTTTATCATAAAATGATCACAAGTAAACCAATAGATATTCCTTGGTATAACCTTCTTTGGAAAAAAAATACATCCTAAGGTCTCATTAATCACTTAGCTAATGGTTAAAAACAGGATTAGGACCAATATCAGATGGTTTGACACTAATGAATCAACTTGAGAACAATTAAAAAATGATATTGAAGATGGAAATAACTTCCTCTTTTATTGTAGATATTCGAAAGTAGTTTGGAGCAAAATTCTATATATGATAGCAATGTACAATTACACATATGAATGGGAGGAAACTTTGAATCAGTTTATTAACTACATAAAAAATGGAAAGTAAAATGTCATATTACTCAAAGCAGCGTTCACCACCACCATTTACACTATTTGGAAAGAAAGAAAAAGTTGATTGTTCAAGAAGATTATGAAGACAACTATTAGCTATCTATAAAGATACTCAACTAGCTTAGAGCTAGTGTTATTGTAAAAAATTCACTCTCACTTAACATGAAAAACGAATGGAACTTATAATTAATATGTTGTATTGATGAAAAACGAATGGAACTTATAATTAATATGTTGCACTGATCTTGTAACTGATCTGTTTTTTTTTAATCTCTAGTTATCTTTTCCAGTCATGTTGTAAACTGACAAGTAGACTGTTTCATAGAACTCATTACAATGTTGACTAGTTTTTGCTAATGTTAATACAATTTATTCATTGTTTTTTAAAAGCTTAAAGAATGTAATCTTCCTTAAACAATTTACTGAATTATTTTTAAAGATAACGATGACCATCTAAATAACATTCCTTTTTTAAATTTGATTCACTTTCTTCAACTAGAGTAGTTATAGGATAACTTTTTAATTAAGGTTTGTGAATAAGTACTGGAAGAAAAGGTGATATTAACTAGTAATATCTTAACTGCAAAGAGGGGTGGGTAGTAGCTTAAATTGTCTATTATTTTCAATTTTTGGTGGACCATTGTCCACATAATAAAACTAGTTTTAAGAATTCCTTAGCTAAATCAAATTAGGTCATACCTTATAATCTTTGATCTTAAAACTCAATTTTTCCATAAAAAAGTTGTTGAATGAATTAGATGAATGAAGAATCCAATGAATATAATCAAGAAGGCTTCCATTTAATTAATGATTTATTTGAACTTTTTAAATAATTAATTTGATAAAGAAATGGGATTAAATATTTCTTAAAGAAAATTAGAATTTTAGGGGAAGAATTTACAAAAGCATGGTTTCATGTAAGTGAGGAATAATGTCATTTCAAATTATCCGCATCTTGAGCAAAATAAGATATTCATAAATTATGTGTGTCACATGTACTGCATTAGTCTCACAATATTCAAGAGATAGTTTAAAATGAACAATTTAGTCTAACTAGTGTGACAATTAAACTTTTATTTACTAAAATATAACTTGTCCTTTTGTAAACACATTCTTTATAAACTTTTATATGTCTCACTCACACTCATATTTAAATATGCTCAATTTAAATACACAAAGTGCATGCATAATTCTACTATGTAAAAGGAGAGAAAAGAGAAACAATAAATTGAACTTTATTGATATTCATATAAAAACATTGTAAAGATTAGAGATACTTCTAATTTAAAAATTTTCTTCAAAGCACCCTCAAGAACTCTTTGGTCAAAGTTATCTATAAAGAAATTTTACCAATTCTAATTAATGTTACTTATATTGACTACATATTACAACATAAAATAAACATTATAAAGATGTCTTTATAGAGGTTATAAGAACTTATAAATCAACTAAAATAAGTTATTCATTCCTACCATTAACTCTAATAAGTTATTGGAAAGTTACATACTTCTTCCACTAGTCCTTCTAAGTTAGTAAGAAGTAATCACCTTTTAGTCCATAACCCCATTAAGATCATAGAAAACATGCCTTTAGAAGATACCCACTCTTTGGTTACACCATTGTATCACTTTTCTATATGTTTAAAGAAGTGATCCTACTTGATTATCTCACTAGTCCATGTCCTTGTCATATTTTTCTATATCATCATTTTAAATGAGTACCTTGATAAGCCTTTTCAAATTGTTTTTAGTGCATGATTCATCCAAGTATATTTATGGTTTAACTATATTGCTCCATGACTAAGTTAACTAAAAATTCGAGTTAACCATATGATAAAGCTCATAATTTTTCCTACTTTTGGTCTTTCTTGATGAAACTTTGTACCTTTATGCACTTTTGAACTTACATGACTTAGTTTTACTAATAATAATCAATTCTCATATACAATGCTTGCTCGTTACATGCCAAGTCTCTCCAATCCTTGCTTATTGTTGATATAATTCACTGCATCCTTGCTTATCTTTGAGATGGTGCATCATTGTATCTCACTTTCTCATAAGACTTTGTCTTGTTTCTTTGTACATATGCCTTTCTGATGTCAACTCATGTGTCAAGTATTGACTAAAACTTACCAATTGCTTACATGATTCCATATGTTGTGCTTAAAGATCTAATAGTATATTATAAGTTGTCCGATTTATTTAAACTAATATGCTTTAGTTTTAATGTTTTCTTTTAGGTTTATTGATAACAATAAGAAGAATAAATTAAACTCAATTGTGAATATTAAGAATAAATCATAAGAAGCCTCTTATAATATTGTAAACCATAAGGGTACATACTAAAATTTTTACATTTCTTATGAAATGATTATATATTTCTCTTGTTTGGGATTCTTTTTAAAATGTTACTTTTGTTTATTGATATAATAGTATATTACAAATTTTAAAAAAATAACTCTTAAAAGTGTTCGATACCTTTCTATAACAAAAGTAAAAGTCTGTCAAATTTATTTTTACATTAATAAACAATTTATTTAATATTATTTTAAATTTTATTTTAATAATTATTCTAGTTTTTATTTTATTTTTAAAATTTTTCCCTATGACTAGTATATTTACTTTAGTGTGGGATTAGTAGTTCCCTTTAATAAAATTTTGTGATGTTGGTTGTATAATAAAGACAAATTTCTCCACAAATATGTAATTTTTTATCATATGTATTTTATGGGGTTTACTAGTTAGGGCCCTTCCACTAAAGTAGTTTACTGCGAAATTCGAAGTACTTGAACAAGTGCAAATCTTGATTATATTCTATTTGGTTTTTGGTAGGATGTCACTTTAAATAGTTGAAACCATAAGCGTAAGGTTTAGTTGCCTATGGACATTTATTGCACATTGGATCCTATACATATAGTTTGTCAGTTCTTATACTTTATGCAACAAATTTCCATAAGCAGCTAAACCTTACACTTATGGTTTCAACTAGTTAAAGTTGAAACTTGATTAAAATAAAAGATTGAGTTTAATCAAGTTTCATTTAATGTAAATCACTATTATTTGGACTTGATTATTCTTATTAACTACAGTTGATGCCATATGGGCAAAGTGAATTTTCAATGTCATCGTAAGAAGTAACTTCCTTCACGAAATCCAGAGTGGTATTTTTTTATGAAATAGAGAAGGGGAAAAGAAAATTAAAAGGAAAATAACCATACACAGCCTATTATAGTAAGTAAATGTTTAGGAAATTTCATTTATGCTATTGTTCTTTATCTTCAATTAAGAAAGAATCCCAACAATTCCTACCTTTGGAAACATTTCCAATAGGAACTTATATTTAGTATAAGCAAGAACATTAGTTACTCAATTATAGAAGTCACCTTAGTTATGTTGTCATAGTAATAGCCTTTTATTTTTTTTCTCTTTTTATGTATAGTTGGTGCTTTGTTATTACATCTAATGGAGTGGAGAACTAAAACCTCTTAAGAAGACATGGAGTGAAGTGATTGGCGCTATTGGAAGCAATTGATGGTATCTTCCTGAAGGAAGACCTCTTTTTAAGTATCTCCAGTGTTCCTTTAGAAAAATATTCTTCATAAATGGTGAAACTCTCTCCTAGAACTTGAGGATTATGGAGAATATAATTTTGTAGCCTACAAGAATGAGAAAGATAATAGCCAAGTCTTACCATTTTGATTGTTTTATTGAGACACCAAATATATTTATAACCACAAATTCTCCTTTGATTCTTGGGTCTCCAAGTATTAGAGGCTCAAACTCTAGGCCAAGAAAATCATTTTTTACTCCACCTTATAGTCCTGTTGACATAGCAACATAAAGAAACGTTTCTTTTTTAAAACATTTTTCTACACAAGACTTAAGAACTTCTATTAATATTTTGCAGAATCTACCAGAATTCCACATGCTCTATAGTTAATATGTGAAATGAGGTCACAAAAAAATGAATTGGGTAGATCAAATAGTAATATGAAGAATTAAGAGGTCTTCATCATAATTTCCTACAAGAATTACTAAAAAGTAATTAAGCATGTCACTAGATAGAACTAGATGGCATAATATTAACAAGAAAGTTCTTACAATGATACCAACCATAATAGCCAGTCCCATAAGGAAATTGGACACTAATGAAGCCATAATCAATAATAGACTCTCGATTACAGAAATGATGCCAAAGATGTTGAAACATAAGAAGGCATAATAAGTGAATCCTGGTTGGAAATTGACCATATTAAAACATATGGTCCCTATGAAAAGTGTTATAGCAACCAAGAATGGGAAGGAAGATAGGTAGTTGGATATGATGAACACTATAACTAAACAGTACCTATCAAGCTTTTCTCTATAAAAAATCTGTTTTAAAGTAAAGGTGATGTTATTACTGTCTCAACATCAACCGAGTACTCATTCTTTTATTCTTTGTAAGGTGATCATTTCTTCAATGAAAGATGGGAAGCCGCCAACGGAGGTGAATGTCATAAAGCCTATAATGAATCCATCAGGAGCTATTCTTACAAAGATTGAGAAGTAGCCATATCCAATATGGTAATGGATAGTACCAACACAAATAGAAACGAGAATGTACATGACTATCCTTGACAATATCCTACATCCCTTGACATGTTAACAAATGATCTCTCGATCAAGGTTGACAGTTGCTTATACCAACTTACTTGATTCTTACTTTTTGTTTCAAGTTCTAGTCCTTCTTGCAAAACTTGGCTTTTTTAGCCTAATGAAAGAATTGTGTGGTATTCTTTGGAGTACGTCATGAGAATGATGGATAATTAGGTGAATTTCATTATTTATGATACTTACTATATATGATATTTCCTTCGTACTAGCTTTTTTCATTTTTGAATAATTGGACCAACTTCATTTCTCAACAATTCTAGGTTTGCTATCTACTAGTTATATATTCATAAAAGGATTTGTTGTTCTTAGGATTTTTTTTAATTAACACACATGTAAATTTAACATGATGTTCGTTATAAACAACTAATGATAACCACAAAACTTTGCTTTAAATGCTAATGTATATGTGAATTCTTTAAGACCCTTTTAATGTAGCAGTCATAACATCAAAGTCTAAATTTATACAATGTTGGAAGTTATCAGAAGGGTTCCTTCTACTTGGGCATGGAAAAGCAACTTCAATAAAAAAAACCACAATGATCAACATTAACCTAAGTTAGGATTTCTTTTCCTTTTTTTTTACTTATTTGTAATCAATGCAAAAGGATATAAATTTTTAGGTTAATATTAATAAAGAAGTTTACTCTCATAGTTATATACCCCTACAACCTTCTTTACTTCTTCAAAATAAACAATTTCACCACCAGAAAGCAAGAAAAGGTCATGAAAGAGTGCAAAAAACCTTCACTACTTGACTGGTGAATTGAAGATATAATGGTCCTTCTTTCACACTCTATGTTTCAAAGTGTTTAAAATATAAGAAAAGAAGAGGAATTATCAAGTCCATAAGTGTGGTTTTGTGAGAATTTCTCGTGCAGTATTGGGTCTCTTCTTTCCTCCTCCATTGATTCCTCTCAAATGCCAGTTTCTAATCAATCGATCAGTACAATCTTAGAGAGCCATCTCCATTGATTCCTCTCAAATGCCAGTTTCTAATCAATCGATCAGCACAATCTTAGAGAGCCATCTCTATGATTGTTTCCTCCATAGCTTCCTCAATCTCCTTTTTGCTCAATGTAGATGGAAACCTTAAATGTGTTGAGTAAATGATGTGCTCTCTAGGTGTTAAAGTTCCTAATAATACATCTTCTTGTATCATACAAGCTTGAAATTTGAGATAGAATAAGAAAAAATGCTTTAAGTTAAACTAAAATGAGTGTTTTCTAAACATAAAAGTCAAATATGAGATATATTTCCACCAAAAATAATCTATCACAGTTAATTTTTGAACGTTTAGCACGCACAGTAAAGCAACTTAGGGAGCGTTTGTACTAATTCATAACATTGGTTGAATACAACTTCATGTAAAATAGAAATTCCAAGTTGGTTAAGCATAAGATTATTGTCTAATATATAAATTACTTACAACACCCTAGTCTGCCCTCCTCCTCTCTTATTGAATATTACATTTCTAATCATTATCACATTTCTTGAGAGTCTACCTGTGGCAAGTTCAAGCAAGCTGTGAGGAACATTATAATAGGATGCGACATTTTAATTAGAATAAGCAACTTAATAAGAGAAAGTGTAATAGCTTTCTCTCCAATCCCAACTTAATTACAATATGAAATTTGAAGCCTAAGCATCAAGTACTTATCTACCCTTTTTTGTCCAGAGATTTTATCTGTGAGTTTTAATTATACTTTTCCATGTTGACGATCCTCCAAGAACCCAAACATTAAGAGAAAGTGAAAAAAATTACATTGATGGACTTGAAACACAGAGGAATAATGTTTTATATTTTCAGTTTAGAGGAGATAAAAGAACATTTATTCTTTTAGAATTTGATAATTTATAAATGAACTTTTAAGGCATAGTATGTAAACTAAGGTATAAAGGCTTCATCCCAAATCCATTAAGAAACATAAAGACAAAATCATTAGGCTGGTCCAAAATTTTGTAGAATTTGTACAAATCAATACTAAACTGATCATAAGTTTATGATTTATAATTGGAGCTAGTATTTAATAATATGTTTTGAAAGCATAAATTTTAATTATACCAATTAAAAGCTGCGACATACAAAAAGATTTTGTCCATACAAAAAGATTTTGTCCAAACATAGAGTGATCCCAGGTATAAATTGTGTTGGTGAGGAAGGAAAAAGAAAGATTGAAAATGGTCCCCGTTAATGTTACAATCAATGTTTTAAAAATCAGACCGGTGATTAAATCGGATAAGCAATTAATTTAAGGGTCAATGGTTCAATCGGAATTCAACCGTGATCGAACCCGTAACTGATAAATATATAATTTTTTATTTTATATATTATATATAAATAATTTTTAAACATACTATTTAATTAATTTTCTAATTGTAAACTTAACTGAAACCTTCAAACTTCAAAATATACAAGTTTTTTTTAATTTCAACAACACAATACAAAATAAGATAATAAAGCTCACTAGTCATATTTCATCAAAAAGATTAAAAAAAGATAACTAATCATAATATTCATTCAAGTTGAAATCTTTAAAATCAATATATTTTAAATAGACCGGTAGGTCTTTTCTTTCACCGGTTCAGCAGTTTTTACTAGTCCAACCGTAAAATAAATGGGTTAATTACTTATAAAAAATACGAGCTAAATCGGACCGTTTCATACTCCGAATCATCAATTTTTTAATCCGTCCAATCAGTTCGATCTGATTTTTAAAACACTGATTACAATGTACCAATATTAACCTTATTTATTGTCAAATAATTCAGGATGGACAAAACCAACGAATGGACATTGAAAGACGCAAACCACTTTTTTTTCCCACGCTTCTAATATGGTTTGTTGGTAGACCTCCACCAATCATATTGTGACCTTAAATCGCTTTAATTCCTGTCCACATGTTAAACCCTTTCTTTGATTGCTTTGAAACGGATCATAACTGTAAGTATTAGTGTGCTACATGGCAGTAGGGTGACTGGTTCATAACAAGCCCCTTTACCTGGGCCCACCAGCATTTCTCAAGAATAAATTGGCTCTCGTTGCTACTAAAGACCAAACAGATTTAATATTGTTGGCTGCATCTTCAGAATTCAATAATTTCATTTCAAAGTGCTTGGCATGAGCCAAAGGCATTAAATGGGGTAGACAAAAGTTCAACTTTTCTACTTTTACCGTTACTTTTACCTACTATACCCAGTAAGATATCTTCCCAAATTTATTGCCACGATGGCGAATGGGCAAGATCTGCTTTAGTACTGGCACAGGTTTTGGGATTAAGATCGATTACCCTTTCTTAATCTGCTTTAAGCTTGGCATAGTGTTTGGGATTAAGGTCGACAACCCTTTTCTTCATCTTTCCTTGACTTCCAAATTTCTTAATTAGGATATTACATCTGTTACTGTGAAATCCACTTTAAGATAGGGAGACAACTTGTTAGCTACTTATTAGAACTGCCATGTAGTACATAAACTGGTTTTGAAACAGGAAAAAGAAAAAAGCACTGGCAATTAAACTAAAGTTGGTTCCATGCATGTTCATTTATTCCGAGCCATAATGCATGCGATTCTAAATCGTATTGTATGAAACACTGCCAACGACGCCTTAGCTCCAATCGCATTGTAAACATCATCTAGTTCGTTACAGTTAACCTTCAATACAGACAAAGAAAAGAAGGTACCAGATTGAGCCCTTCTAATGATGACAAATTCTATTGTTTCTCTAATGATGAAAATATGTCACCTAATGACAGGCACTCTAGCACACTGGCCAAGTAGAAAATATCCACGTATCGTAAGAGGATAATTGGATCAGTACCTGAATCTATGGGACATGCTACCTCGAAAAAGTCTAAACATGGTTTCCAGTTTTGGTTTGGCCAACCAGAAGGGAAAACAGTTGTTGAGAAAGGACAGACACAACATTTTTTTCTCCATACAAGCTAAAAACAGGAAAATGACATGAAAATATTTGTGAGGTGCTTTGTTCTATAGCTAGCTAGAAAGAAAATGAGAGAAAGAGAGACCTGCTAGGGCATCAAGAATTGTGGATTTTCCAGAACCAGAAGGACCCATAATATCCATGATTCTACCTGGTTCAGCGTATGCATTAAGTCCTTGAAGCAACCTCTTGGTTGGTCCAAGTCCAAAATATGGCAACACGACATTTAGATCCTCCCAAACCAGGTACGTTCCTCTACCATGTTCACCGTACATTACCGCTTTACTGTGGTTTTTGCAGTCGCTCCTGCTGTCACCACCACCGGCATTATTGTTAAAACCACTGTAACTACTACTTCACACCTTGTGAGTTGCAAGTAACTAAACACGAAGGTCCGAAGAGAAATGGAAGAAGGAATACAGGATAAGTGATAACGGTCTAATTTTAGCTCTAGCTAAGATGAGGGAGCATCACTGGTCAGTTTAGTGATTGACTAATAACATAGAATACAGTCACCAATTAACTAACCGTGAAACTGATGATATATATAAATGGAGAATCATATAACAATTGTGGAAATTTGAAAGGGGCATAAAAGGATTCAATGTTATGTGTTTGAACAGGTAAGACTCGGATAGGTGGCACGTAAGGGAAATAAATGTGGGTACCATTCCATACACGTTTATTTTATAAATGGTTCTAGCCGACTTCAATACTCTAATTAATCTCTCAATCTGAACCCGACTGTAGTAAAATAATTAAGAAATTTTTTTCATAATTTAATTTTCCAAAAATTAAAATCATTTTAATTTTATAAAATGATTAATATATGAATTACAATAAATTATGAATCTTAATTTGTATTTATTACAAAGCTGATCATTTTCTTTTCGTATTCTATGAACCGCTTTCAAATCAATATTAATCGAAAACAAAAAATATTATCCTTAATTACTTTTGGGTAATGAATCTTATATTAATAATTCAACTACCTCCATATAGTTTATGTTATGTTCAATGACTACCGAATGAGCTATCCATGATTAGAATAGGTCATAACTAGTACCAAAATATAACAATCCCTATATAAGATGATTTTTGAAACCTCAAGTCAAAGAATCACTTATACATTATCAAAATGATAATTTCCATAGATATATAAGTAATGTTTTAAATAGATTTCTTATATTAGGTTAGTTTAGTGAATTTTTTCTCTAACAAGCACCCACATATTTGTTTAAGTATCTCTACCCTTTAGTTTATGAGATCGACTACTTCCTTCATAAGAAAAACATAATGTGTGCTGGTCTTTTTTATGTAATATTAATGTCCAGTCTTAATAGAACAATGACTAGGAACAATTTAGAAATAATATATAAATGCAATATGAATCTCATAATTATAATTCCATTATAACTTTATTTATAATGTATAATTATCTCATAGATTTTATTATATATATCTAAACATGTACATGATAAAGAATATTTTTAAATAATTGTCACTAAATTATAACAAAATTGATTGACTAAAGGGTGATAGGTGTAGTTTAGACTATGTTTTGACAGGTTTTTGAGTGTGTTTATAAATGGATGATTGTTGCATGTATAAGCTTAGAATTATGTTAATGCGTGTGTTTATTTATATTCTAAGTGTTTGCATGATTTAGAACATGTTTTCTACAAAAAAATGATTTAGAACATGTTTTCATTCGTACTTATATATTTCTTGAGGAGTTTGATATGTTTGCTAGTTTTGGAACTCAGATAGGTGAAGAATAAAAGATTTGGATGTGCATGGAGCTACATAGGCAAGGTCACGATCGTAACTCCCATATCACAGTCATGACAAAAGAGTAATGCCTAAAGTCACCATCGTGACTTCATATGTATGATGGTGATAGAGAGCAATTTTATAGTCATGATCGTGACACTAGATGCACGATTGTGAAAGAACCTTCCCAAGTGCGACCTTTTCCATTTATTTTAAGGTTCAGGGGCATTTTTGGAACTTAATACAGGGTAGAAACCCTAGTTACTCCTCCAATATCCTCTGGAACTATTTAAGAACGTTAAATCACTATAAAAAGGAAGGCACCGTCTTGGAAAATTGGATCAAACAAAGAGGATTAGAAGAACATAAAAGATTTCCAAATTTCCAAATCAAGTTTTTCTTTCTTTCTTTCCTTTTGCTATTTTCTTTAACTTGATGTGTAAACTGGATTCTATGATGTTATTTATGTTGATGATGTTCTAAATTTCCAAATTAGGGTTTGTTCTTTAGTTATTTTGTGACTTGATTATTATTGAATTCAATACAATATTTTGGTGTGGTGATAATGTGGATGGTAATACTTCTACAATAAATCGAGAGAGTGAGTCCAAAGTAATCAGATTAGGTTTTGTGATGAGAGTTAGAAATTTAATAAGTTACATAATTATCATATTGATATTCATACGAAGAAAGATCTTGTGTAAGAACTCAATTATTCAGTAGACCATTTAAGAATTAGTTGAAAATGATAGAAAGTTTTTGTGAATCGAGAGATTGCAAAATTGAAAACTTTATAATCAATTAAATTAATTAGGTCTTAAGAGAGAGTAATCAATTCCTTAGAAAATCTAGGATCATTACCTAATTGAATCAATAGTGGTTAAGGGAATAAAACACCGAAAGAATAAATCCTGAGTCTTTATCATTAATCATCCTTATATAATTATGGCAACTCAATTGTTAGTCGATTATTTAGTTAATTTTATTTGATTTCTTTAGTTTCATTTATTTACTTTCGTTCAATTCATATTTCACTACCTTAGAGAAACTTTCACTTGGTTTTAACTATTTCCTCATAGGATCGACACCTTCAATATTACAAGTTTATGATCCGTATACTTGTGAATATTAGAAGTTTTATTAGAGGTAAAACTTGCTCAATAAGTTTTTGGTGCCGTTGCTAGAGAAGTAGTTTAGGATTAGTCGAATTCCTTTGTTCTAATGAATTTTTTGCCTTTATTGTGTTTGTGCGACTGTACAAACACAAGAGTTACTCTAAGTTTAAGTAAGATTGAAGAAACTCTAGCAATTGATATAATAAGAAAGGAATGCGCAATTTAAAGAGCTAGATGTCAAGAGGAGATCAATTGAACAATGACAAAAGAATTCAATCAAAGAGACCAACAACAAATCCTTATCGACTTTATGAGGCTAGGGTTTAACGTTGCACATCAACGCATCACTCGATCATCAGTGCCAACCTCGTTTGAAATAAAACTAGTGTTGCTGAATATGTTACAGACCAATGTGCAATTTTATGGGCTAGTGAACAAGGATCCTAACGCACAGTTAGTAAACTTCTTAGAGATATGTGATACCTTCCAATATAATAATATCTCAAAAGATGCGATTAGGATGAGGCTCTTTCCTTCTACCCTAAGCAATAAAGCCAAAGCATGGTGTCATTCCTTAAACCTAACGAACATCAGGACATTAGAGTAGCTAGTGCACGCATTTTTAGATAAGTGCTTCCAATTGACAAAAGGTGACCAAATTAATAAAGGAGATCACAAATTTCTAACAGAATGATGGGGAGTCACTTTATGAACTGTGAGAGCGTTGCTAGGACTTATAAAGGAGATGTCTACACTATAATCTACTAAAAGAATTTCTCTTGCAAACATTCTATCATAGAGCTAATATCACCCATGAGGGGCACTATAGACGTTTTTGGAGGATCTCATATATGGAAGACAATTGAGGAAGCTGAGGACTTGCTAGAAGAGATGACAAATAACAATTTTCCTCGGATGTTGGACAAAAGTGAACAGTAGTCCATTTTCCTAGATCATAAGGGATTCATTGTTGTAGATTCAATGACAACAATGCAGGCTGAGATCAATAACTTAATAATAACATTGAACAACCTGCAAGTCACTTCATCCACTCCAATTAGAGCAATTTAACATTGATACAAGTTATGCGGACAAGTTAATCATATCATCACTAATTTTTTTCTAATGAAAAATAGCAATAAGAAGCAACTTAACTACATGGACACAATTTGGTTGAGAATGAGGAAACAACCTTTATTCTTACACTTACATCTTTAAGTGGAGCAACTACCCAAAAATTTTTTTGGTTAAATAATGAGGGTAAATAACTGCAGAATGAAAGGTCACCTAGATTTCAACAAAATAATTCAAATGCTAATGATTATAAATTGGACATGTTGGAACCCGTTTTCGGAACCCAAACATTCGAAGACAAAACGAAGCCCGTTGGCCCATAAGGGTGGCGTGCCCACAATAGCCAAACACCAACATCACAATTTTTGAGAAATCACAAGCAAAACTCAATCATATTTCATTAATGAATCCAAACAGAGTTTATACAAGCTTATACAAAATACAAA
>JANSVA010000216.1:20992095-21002769 GCA_025504915.1 Erythroxylum reticulatum
TCTTGGCAAAACAATTGGATTGGAGATCATCTCTTCATGCTCCTCTTGCTCTTGACCAAGCTGATTCGCATCAACTACTCATTTAGAGTAGAAGTCGAAGGTTTTTCAGGAGGGATATGGCTGTTATGGAAGGATGATTTTAATATCTTAATAGTAATAGCACACCATCAATTTATTCATACCACAATAAAGTATGCTTCATACTCTTTTGATTTTACCGCTATTTATGCCAGCCCACAAGTCTCTTCTCAATCCTACCTCTGGCCTGTGTTAAAATGGGTTGGTAGATCATTACATAGATCCTGGCTCGTCAGAGAGGACTTTAATGAAAAATTGGAGATAGCGGATAAACAAGGTGGAGCCAAGGTAGCGCGGGTGGTGAACAAACATTTTCAAGATTGGGTGCATGGGAGTATGGCTGTTATAGAAGGATGATTTTAATATCTCAACAGTAATAGCACACCGTCAATTTATTCATACCACAATAAAGTATGCTTCATACTCTTTTGATTTTACCGCTATTTATGCCAACCCACAAGTCTATTCTCAATCCTACCTCTGGCCTGTGTTAAAATGGGTTGGTAGATAGCGGATAAACAGGGTGGAGCCAAGGTAGCGCGGATGGTGAACAAACATTTTCAAGATTGGGTGCATGGGAGTAGCCTTCATGATTTGAGCTTTGTCATCTCCAAGTTTATGTGGCACCGAGGTGTGGTACAGGCTACGCTAGATAGAGTCTTTGGTTCGACAGCTTAGCTACAACCTTTCCCGTAAGCGGTGAATTATCACTTACCCTTCCTTGGGTCAGATCATAGACCTATGTTGATTCAGCTTCAAAGACCAACCCCTAGAATAATAGGCTCCCCAGTGTTTAGATTCCAAAATGCTTGGCTAACACATCCAGGGTTTAATGAGGTAATAGCAGAGCACTGGTTACCAGACGAGGAGACAATGATTAAATCGTTAGACTAATTCTCACACCACCTCTCGAGATAGAATAGATCAGATTTTGGAAATATATTCCATCGGAGTAAAAGACTGTTAGCCAGGTTGCAAGGCATCTTGAGGGCGAGGACTATGGGCAATTCGGAGGTTTTGTGTGAGGAGAAAATCTTTTGGCATCAGAAAGCCCAATGCGAATCAATTTTGAAGGGTAATAGGAATACTAAATATTACCACACTCTCACCCTTTCCATAAGAAAGAAAATGAAGATAGAAAGTCTCATTAACTGCCATCAGTCACAGGTATCTAACCCAGTGCAACTGAGCCATTTAGTCAGGGATTTCTTTGTCCACCTGTATACATAAGAAGCTGGACCTATCCACCGTTTCCTACTCTCAGGAGCTTTTCCACCACTATCGGCAGACAGTATTCGTGAATTAGCTCTGCCAATCCATGTCACCGAAATCAAGATTGCATTTTTTGACATGAATCCAAATAAAACCCCTAGATTCCTATGCATGGAACGTCTAGGCTACCTTATTTCGAGAGAAGTGGGACAAGGTCTATAGAGACTGATAAAACTGAACCCTATAGGGCCTCCCATATCCCATCTTTTCTTTGGTGACAACCTGGTTCTTTTTGTTGAAGCTACGAATTCTCATACGTAAGTAATCACAAGGACACTAGAGGAGTTTTGTAAGGCATTTGGGCAAAAAGTAAACACTGATAAAACTAGGAATTTCTTCTCTAAGAATGTCTCTTCAGCAATCGAGCACTGACTCAGTAAAGCCCTATATATTACGAGTACAAACAATCTAGGAAAGTATCTAGGAGTTCCATATATGAGCGTACAACGAAACACACTTATCAACATATCCTAGATAACACCCAAAAGAAACTTGTAGGGTGGTGTGCAAGGCAGTTGTCTCTAGCAGGACGAGTCACTTTAATCCAGTTTATGATTTCGGTCCTCCCTATTTTCATGATGCAAATGGTGCGACTACTGAGGCAACTCTGTGATGACTTGGAGCAAATCGTACAAAATTTTATATGGGTTCCACGAGAGAGCAGAGGAAAATGCACCTTATAAATTGGGATATAGTGTGTTAGCACAAAAAGGCGGGAGTCCTAGGCATTAAGCATATTCGCTCTTCCAATGATGCTTTATTAACAAAGTTGGTCTGGGCTTTGATTACACAATTCACAGCCTTATGGGTTAGGATCTTAAGTGCTAAATATAAAATGGACCTACACCATATCCCTCATACAATTGCTAGGCTAGGGGCTTCGAGCATTTGACGGGGAATCTCTACAACTTGGCAATTTATACGCTAAGGTATAAAATGGAAGCTGGGTAATGGAAGGCAAACTTTCTTCTGGTTTGATAATTAGGCGAAGGATTGGGGACCTCTAATCTACATGGCGACCTATCCACTTCTAGATAACGTTCTTTACACTATAGTAGCGGATTTGTCGAGTGAAGCTGGTAACTAGAAATGGAATTTGTTCCAACAATACCTCCCTTCCACAATTTGTATGGATATTGCAGAGATCCCCCCTAATGTAGAAGGTATAGCGGAAGATATAATGAGATGGGCATCGGCTTATGTTTTAATCGAAGGGAGTATCACGGATGTTAATAATAGCCTATGGGAATTAATTTGGAAATGAATAGGACCTTAGCAGATTAGGACTTTCCTTTGGTTAATGACCAAAGAAACTTCTAATCAATCAACAAAGAGTGTCATGCCATTTATTAGCGGATAGTAGTTGTCACATCTGTAGACAGGAAGAGTCCACACTACATATCATCCGGGACTGTCCAAAGGTGAAAGCATTCTAGAGTAAATTCCCGTAGGAGGTGGTTGATACAGATTTCTTTCACCAAGACAGGGAGTTGTGGGTGAAATCTAACCTTATGAAGCATTCACATGTGATGCAGATTGACTGGGTTACTATTTTTGGAGTAACCTGTTGGTTTTTATGGCATTGAAGAAACAAGTCTTTTTGAAATTGACTTTATTTGGCTAGAAGAAGGTTCAAGGGCCATTATGGAGTACGTGGAGTGGATAATAAGGGTAAGGGCAGTGGAAAGCTGTGTGCTTCAGACACAGAGATTACCAGTGGGTAGTCTAGTTGGGTGGACCAAACTGTCGAAGAATTGGGTCAAGTTAAACACAGATGGAGCGGTTAAACAAGGGTCTACCGTCGCTACTGCTCGAGATTTAATTAGAGTCTGGCACGATCAGTGGTGCAGTGGATTTATATAGCACATTAGAAGGGGCTCGCTGCTATCTGCTGAATTAAAGGGAGTCCAATCGGGCCTTACTTTGGCTTGGTCGCTTGGCTATCGATGAGTCATTATTGAAGTGGATTCCTTAGAAGTCATTAATATCTTATCCTCTTCTAATACAGTGTTAGCTGAGAATAATTTTTTGGTGGCCGATACTCGTGGGTTAATCCAACAAGATTGGAAAGTACAAATTCAGTATGTACATCGCGAAAGGAACCAGTGTGCCAATAACCTGGCCACTCTTGTAGTCCTAACTAGCCTAGGCATGCATATTCTCCAAGATCTTCCACTGCTAGTCGTGGAACTTATCTACCGAGACAAGCAAGGAGCTTTGTACTGCAGAGCACTGCGCTAGTTAGATAGTATTTTGGGCTTTTAGGTTTTTTTCTTTATAAAAAAAGAAAAGAAATCATTTTTGTTAAAGTATATTATTTACAATTTGGGGAAACGTGTTTGTCAATAATAATTACTTCTTGTCCTTTTATTATTTCGAACCAACTGAAGCATGCGAAATAATGACAAATTGTCATTTATTGTGAATCTATGAAAAGGTGATGAAAAATATTTGTTTTAAAACTGATATTTGGCTAAATAACATGTCAGTATGTCAGTAATAATTCCTTCCCTAAACGTTATCCTTTTATTATTTCAAACCAAGTGAAGTAACGAAGAATTGTCATTTATTGTGAATCTAGAAAATTGTGATGAAATATTTGTGTTAATATTAAGGTGTAATTATTGTTTTGTTTTTAAACATTGAAATTTAAATTTGATTAAATATTTTTAATTCTTTTCATGTTTTTTGATATTTCTTAAAAATACAAAAAATCTAACACTCTCAAAAAATTAAAGAAACACACACACACATATATGTATATATATATATATATATAATTAGTTTGACATTTTGGAGTCAAGTATAAGTGTTTTTTAAGAATCTATTCGAATTCAAGACTTGTTCGATTAAAATTTTATAGTCTAGAAAACTTGTTAGTCACCAAAATGACCTATCTTGAAAATATTTAGACATGTAATTATATAATTTCAATTGTTTATATTTATGTGATAATATTAAATGACTTGAGTTGCACTAAATAATTGAAATCATTAGTTATAAGTTGAGAAGGTCACTCAAAGGTGAACCATTGCATGTAATTAATGTCATTAAAGAGGCTTATTGACATATTTAGTGAATGTGATTGTATATCCAAAGATAACATATATTGACATAAGTATGAGTAATTGTCTATTAAAGTATGATTATGTTACATTATTATTGATCAAAACTATGTATTTAAGTATCACTCAAAGGTGAACTTCAATACATAATCAAAGTTTATTGTTCATTTGAATTTATTAAACTTAAAGCATTAACGTATAAGTTTGTGTAATGTTTGCAGTTTTTACCAATATGTTTTCTTTGGGCAATGTATTGGTCAAGTTTAATGGGCTGAACTATGTGGATTGGTATGAGCAAATTTAGCTTCAACTGGTTGTTATAAATTTGGACTTAGCAATAGTTTCATATGAAAAGCCTACCGCCATTATTGAAACTAGTATAAAAGCTGACAAGTCTTTTCACGAAGCTTGGGAGTAGTCAAATATGCTAAGATTGAAATTAATATAGATGACGATTGTTGAAAATGTTAAGCCATCAATTCCCAAAATGGACTATGTAAGTGAATTTATGATGAATATAAAGGAGCATTCCTAATTAGACATAATTGATAAGTCCATTGTGGGGAACCTGATGAGTGAGTTGACGACCAAGAAGTTTGATTGATCACAACCCATTTATGATTATATAATCATCATGGCAAATCTAGTAGCTAAGTTGAAATTAATGGGTATGGATATGAGTGAGTCCTTTATGGTTCAATTTATCATCAACTTGCTTCCTTCAAATTTTAGCTAGTTCTAGGTGAATTGCAACACTTTAAAGGAAAAATGCAGCTTTTAGGAAATTAAGGCAATGTTAGTTCAATAAGGGAGGTTAAAATAGATGAAGAAGCACTCTATCCATTTCACATTTCATAATGAAGCTATTAGTAGCACAGCTAAACCGATTAAGAACAAAAGGAAGGACAAAGCCTTAATGAAAGTTAGCGAGGGTCGAATCCATAAGGAGCAGAGCTGCTTCTTCTATAAGAAAGCTACTCATTTCAAGAAAGATTTTCCAAAAAGAAAGGTATACACTTTATGTTAGTATATTTTGAATAAAATATTATTGAAGTGTATAATAATACCTAGTGGTTAGATTATGGTGCAACTACATACGTGTCACACACAAGGATTCCTTTTAATCAAACTCATATATCAAACTAAAAAGTTGCCATATATAGGAAACATAATGAAGGCACATAAAGAGGGAATTAGGACATATAGATTGATTTTAGATACTAATTATTATCTAGATCTAGAAAATATGTTGGGAATCTAGTTCTTATTAGAAAGTTGAATGGAGTAGGATTTAATTTTAAAATTGGAATTTTTTTAATGTAAACATAAGTACTATCATGGTTCTAGTACTTTAGTTAATTATTTCTATTATTTCAATCTTGATGTTGCTTAAAGCTTTATTTTATGTTGAATATAGTATATGGAGTAAGTGCAGTGAATATAATGAGTATTCTGCTTTTTTATAGCATTAAGATCACATATCCTAAGAAAGGTTTGAGGTTAATGAAAAGTGAAACCTTACCTCAATTGGATTTTGCTATATGGGATGTGTCTGTTAATTATATTAAAGATAAGCAAACATACACATACCAAAAAATCCAGCAACAAAAAGCAGTCAACTTCTTGAGTTGACACACACATATATCTTTGATTCTTTTGACATTCCATTTTGATGATTTCTCATAGTATTGTTACCTATATATACTGCGTGAAAATTCTCATTTAGTTGACATCTTCATGGTGTTCATTAATGAGGTAGAAAGATAACTAGATAGAAAAGTAAAAGTAGTAAGATCTGATAATTGTGCATAATTCATAAATGAGAAAGTGGTAGACGAGCCACAAGAAATAGCATTGTGAAGGTTTGTAAGGTAGAAAAGACTAGCTATTCCAGATGACTATATAGTTTTGACTTTAACTTGAATGCAACTTGAGCATTCATAAAGATCCAATCTTGTTCAAGCAAGTTATAAAATGTAAAAATTTTAGGAAATGATTCAATGTTATGAAAGAAGAGTTAAAATCAATGGATGACAACAAAGCTTAGGAGTTAGTCGAGTTACCTAAAGGTATAAAGAGAATCGGTTATAAATGGGTATTTAAGACCAAATAAGATTCGAAAGGTAACATTAAGAGATACAAGGCACTTATCAAAAAAGATTATACTCAAAAGGATGCCATTGACTACGAAAAGACCTTTTCTTTTATCTTAAATAAGCACTCTTTCACGATTGTTATAACTTCAGTGGCTCATTATGATCCATAGCTCCACCAAATGCAATTAAAATTTGTCTTTTTGAATGGTGAATTGGAATAAAAAAGTTTGTATGGACCAACTAGAAGGGTTTTCGATCATAGAAAAGGAAAATTTAACGTGCAAGTTAAAGAACTGAATATAAAGACTTAGATAAGTTTTCCGACAGTGGTAGCTTAAGTTTAATGATACCATTATGTCATGTGGTTTTATTCCTATATGTTGATGATATCTTACTTGTTGCTAACGATATTGGCTTGTTATATGATGTAAAAAAAATTTCTCTCTAAAAACTTTGAAATGAAAAATATGGGTGAGGCATCTTATGTAATAAGAATAGAAATATTTTATTAAATCAAAAAGACTATTAAGATTGTCCCAAAAAGGCTATAGCTATAAAGTGTTAGAAAGATTCAGAATGAAAAATTACTTAATAAGAATAGTTCCAATTTAAAAAGGGCATAAATTTTGTAAAATATAATGTCCCAAAAAATTTTAAAATAAAATTCAATAGAATATATTCCCTATACCTTAGTGGTTGAGATCTTGATGTATGTTCATATATGCACTTAATCAGATATTAATTTGTTATTGGAATGTTATATCAATATCTAAGTAACCTTGGAATAGACTATTAGAAAGCTACAAATAAAGTCTTTAGATAATTATAGGGCACTAAGGATTACATGATAACTTGTAGAGGGATATATAATCTTGAAGTGGTTGGTTATTAGATTTAGTCTATGAAGCTTGTGTGGACATGAGAAAATCCACATTCGATTTCATGTTTTTATTATTTGGAGGAGTAGTTTTATGGAAAATTTAAAATAATTCATCATTGCTACTTTCACTAAAGAGGTTTAATTTATGGCATGCTTTGAGGCTATTGTTTATGTATTGTGGTTGCACAATTTCATCTTGAGTCTTAGTGTTATCGATATTATAGCTAAGTTGTTAAGAATTTATTACAGTAATTCTGTAGTTGTTTTCTTCTCTAAGAATGACACATACTTAAAAGGTTCAAAAAACATGGATTTGAAATACTTGTTTGTTAATAGAGAAGTGTAGAAAATAGTAAATGTTAATTGATGCATAGTGGTATTGACTTGAAGATAGTGGATCCGCTAAATAAAAGACTGCTACCTAAAATGTTATTTTGGTCAAGTTGAATAGATGAGCATTATAGATATGTCCTTATTAATATGATAGTTGGTTTGCTCATTTTGTTACAACACTTGTGAATTTAATTAAAGTTGTGTTTCTACTTGTTTGGTTATTATCCATATCATATTCTATACATGTTTTATTTTGATATGATGGCAAGTTGTGTCTTTTGAAAAACAATAAAGTTGAGGAGTTAATTTGGTTACATGATAAATAGAAGGAATCGTTTCAGTAAATGACTTATAACCACCATGATCCAATTACTTTAATTAAGTTAAAGATAATGACTTGATATATTCAATATATGGTGCACACTTATGGTTTGTTATTGAATCAACAAGGAGTTGAAAGACTTGTTTGTCAAAGGAGAAGTGTAAAAAATAGTAAGTGATGATTGAGCATATTGGTACTGACTTGAAGATAGCGGATTTGTTAAATAAAGGACTACTGACTAAAATGTTTTTTTTGCCAAGTTGAATAGATGAGCATTATAGATATGTCCTTATTAATATGATAGTATGATATGTATATATACATATAGTTGGCTTGCTCATTTTGTTATGACACTTGTAAATTTAATTAAAGTTGTGTTTCTACTTGTTTGCTTATTATCTATATCATATTCTATACATGTTTTATTTTGATATGATGGCAAGTTACGTCTTTTGAAAAACAATAAAGTTAAGGAGTTAACTTGGTTACATGATACATAGAAGGAATGATCCAATTACTTTAATTGAGTTAAAGATAATGACTTGATATATTCAATACATGTTGCACAATTATGGTTTGTTATTGAATCACCAAGTCATTACATGGGTCAAGTGCGAGATTATTAGATTATTAAAAAATAATTTGTAGTAGCCTATGTAATTTGTTGTGCTAGTGCTAATAAAAAATGGGTCTAGTATGATAGGTATTAGACTTAAAGATATTAGAGTCAGATGATTTTTTAAAAAATAAAATCCCTCCCATCTCTCTTATTTAAAATTTTTATGATGATTACAAAAGATAAAATAGAAAAATAACTAGTAAAGTTTTATCGTAGATTCTTATCCATCAAAGAATTGTGAATAACTCCACGGTAGAGAGGGGGAAAAATTTTGTAAATAAAATAACTATAATTTGTTACACTTAAGGATATGCAAATTGCAATGGATCAAGGTATGTCTCTATTAACTTTGTTCTTTATATAAAAATCTTAATAATTACTTTCTATTTACCGTTTACAAAATTAGTTATCTAATTTAATATCATATCAATCTTTGAATTGTGAATTCTTATTAAATATATTCATGTAAAAATTTTAAATAATTAAGTTAAATATTTTATAATTTTAAAGTGTGTCTCATCAATTACAAATTTTAACAAATATCATGTAAGAAACGACATAGAAAATAAGATGAATATAATTTATGATCTTAATTAGTTTTAATGTGAAAGAAATTAAGTTAAAAATCAGTTACTATCACGTTATTTAATATTTTATTATCGTTTTCTTAATACTTTATAAAAAGAAGTGTATTTAAGTATGCTTAATATTTTTAATATAAAAATGATAATCAATTAATTGTTTTTTTCATCTCTTTTAAATTGCTATGTTTAATCAAGTATCTCAATAAGTGAGCAAGCTTGATGATCATTTCTGTAAGTTAGTATTGTTAGAGAAATAGAAAATTCAAGACTAATGAATTCAAGACAATGTTGTACAATAGTGAGGAAAGGAATAATAGAATTTTGTTTTGACAACCTGTACTACTGTCCTGTAATCTATACAATTGTCCTTTGACAGGTCAGTTTGTTACAACGATATGTATTTATTATCCCTCATGATGATTAAATATGTGGAGTTTTTGGTTTATAATTTAAATATGTAGAATTTCTGGTTTATAATTTCTCACCTTCCTGCTCTTATACACCCTGATACCATTCTACTCTATCATCTTTTTCTCTCTTGGTATCAGACCTAATCCTTCAAAATGAGTGACCTCGACTCTACATCCTCCTCATCACAATTCTCTATCACAAATTTCAGCTTCACTATCCCTACAAAACTGGAGTTGAATAATTATAGAGTTTGGCGAGCACAAGTTGTACCACCAATTTAGGTAAATGATTTTGAAGGATTAATTGATGGAAGCAGACCATGTCTATAACATCCCATTCTCATATTAAGAGTTCAAATCCAAAAATACGGTACATGTGAGATCAATGAGAAATTAAGGAAAATAAATTGCATTTCATGCTCATGTATAATGTTAGTATACACATACGTGAATTTGATTTTTTGCACATTGAAATGATGGTACATGCATTCATTGACATTTTTCGGGTATAATTGATCTATAAATATGATTATTTTTGGAATTGTGGACTATATGTGTGAAATTTTGATTTGGAGAGTACGTTTATTAACTCAAAATTTTTTGTGAAAGTTTGAGAATTTTCTAAAATTTTAAGGGTATTTTTGGACTAGGAAAATGCCAAGTGGCAGAACAATTGATGAATAGTGATACAAATAAATGTCAAATGGTAGTAGAAATGTTAATATGTGACATTAATATTTAATGATAAGTGTCACTAAAATTGGGTTGAAAAATGGAGATAAATGGACTAGTTAATAAAAGACCAAGAAGAAACCTTAAGAAAGTAACATGTGGCAAGTGACAAGTGTCACTTCACACACCACATGTTAATTCACAAATTTATTAAGTGAAAGACCATGTTTTAGGTCTTTCACTTGCTAAATACGACAATGCTTCTTTCATCTCCATCTTCTTCATTTTCTTCATCTTCCTCTCCTTAATAACGACACTCACTTATCCAAGCCTCAAAGTTGAA
>JANSVA010000216.1:21049418-21069445 GCA_025504915.1 Erythroxylum reticulatum
TTGATTGCCCAGTGGTAATGAGAAGATGAATTTACAAATATCAAATGCTAAGCCTAACATTGGTCAACATTTTTATGAATACAAAAGTAAGTATTTCAATTATTATTTTTTAACAATGCCTTTAGTATAAAAAATTTTAATCAATATTCAATTTGAAAGTGTTTTGTAGGTACTTAGTATTCGTAGAAGAGATTAAGGTTTGTTATTCTCAGAAAATATGTCTTATGTGCATTAGGGTAAGAGTTTTGTTTGGAAGATACATTGTTGTTCGCAAGAAGTATATGTAATAATATATCTACATAAAGCAAATTTTTCGTAAGCCTAATATTTGTGTTTATATCTTTATTTTGTAGGGCCCATGTGATTTCATAACTTAGGCATCAAATGTAAGTATGACAAAAATGGAGACATTGTAATAGTTAGAAGAGCAAATGCAATTAATCGTGGTTTTTCGATGTGTGTAAGTTCTAATTAATAACCTCAACAATCTGCTAGCGTACGGGTTGTTCGCGTAGTACCTAAGGTGTCGATCTCACGTGGAGGGATAATCTAATCTTAAAATCTAAGGCCAAAACAATTCGCAGTAATTCAAAATGTAACAAAACTAAGGCAAGAATTTAATTCAATCATTCAACTTAATTCCAAGAATCAATTACGAAAACATTAACAAAGTAGTAGTTGCAACACCCACTCAAGAATCAACCTAAAGGAACTATCAGTTGAGAGAAAGGGAAAATTTTACCTATCTGTAATGCTAACTTAATCGATTATGAATTATCAGATTATTGATCTTCGACGATCCTAGGGTTGGTTACTCTCTCTCGAGTTATAAGCATTAACCCTAAATTATAAACCCTAATCAGATTATAGAAAATTGCAATTTCTCAATTTATAATCTATCCAAAACCCTAATTATATCTAAACTTGTCCAATAAACTATCCAGAACCTATATGATATCTCTCTTCACATAATTACTGATTTGATTAATTTCTCGTTCTTATTAAATCACCTAACTCTCGGTAGCCCAATTTAATTATTTTTCAATTGATTCACCCTCTCAATCTATGACTGAATTATGCGATCATAGAAATCAATCAACAATAATTCCAATAAACATAAAACAATCAGATCTTACTAAATCAAAGATTAAAAAGACCCGAAGGTGAGTATAGAACATCTCAACATTCATAATCCTATCATCAAACTGCTATTTCCAATTATATACAATAATAAAATGGAAAATAATAGGAAATATGATTCTAAACGGAGACGAGAGGTAGCAACGTCAAAAAATTTTAATCCAGAAAGTACGTCGATATCGGCTTCTTCTCCACTTCTCTCTTCCTTCTTCTCTTTCTCAATCGCTCAACAATTCTCTCTAGGGTTCCTCTCCAAAAGTGGTTGATGCAAAAGCTCCCTCATTTTCTTTGTCTTATTCTTTATATACCTTTTGTATTCTGGGCAGCCGTAGGATTTTTTGGGTGTCTAAAAGGTCCAAAAACTCTCTCAAAACTTGACGTTTTTGAGTGTCTGCGCATCTACCCACTGCAAACCACGATCATGGGCCACATGCGAGCCTTCTATCATGATCGTGGCTGGAAGGCCATGATTGTGGGCCCTGTCCTAGGCTTCTGTCATGATCGTGGCATATGGGCTGTTTCCAGTGCTTCTGTCACAATCATGGCTCATTGTGCCATAATCGTGGGCCATTGTTTTAGCCCGAGTGTCTCTGAAACTTCTCCGTTCTTCGATGTTCACCCTGAAACACTAACAAACCCATCAAGGTATCTTAAAAACATAATAATTAAGCTCAAAAATGTATACTAACCCATAAAAACACTTAAACACAATTTATTAACAAACTAACACAATTCTCACCTAAACACATACTAAACGAATAAGTCAACAATTAAATACATATCAAACTAAGCCCTAAAACATGATGCAATACACACTTATCAACATCCCCACACTTAAAAGTTTGCTTGTCCTTAAGCAAAAAAAACAACAAACACACAAAAATTCACACAGCACATAATGCAGTAATGAGACAACAACTTCAACTTCATGAAATAAATTTAATTTTAAACACAATCATTCTAGTCATTTCAAATCATTAACATGCAAAATCCGAGTTGTGGGGCTTTGAACTAAAGTGTTAAATTTTTTACCTTTTCAATTGCACACATACATTAATAATTCTTTAGTCATTCAGACTCTGTAACTACTCCTAAGTATGTTTTCATGAAAAGTCAAGCTATTACAAGTGGGGTAGGTTTTTATTCGAAAACACATTTTTATCTACTTTTTTTGTGAATATGGACTTAGTCTTTTTACGTGGAGGCAAATATTGGTAATGAATGTCGATTCGGTTGCTCAACTAAGTCATGTTTTTTATTAAGCTGCTTGATTGGAACATCAATATAGCCTTTTTACATGAAGGCACACATTTGTGATGCATGTCGATCTGGTTACTTAGCTACATCACGTTCTCATCTAGCTACTAACTCTATTCATAACTCGAAGACTAGAGGAATAGTTATTTATTTAAAATTAACAAATATATATAAAAATCTAGTATTTTTTTCATGGAAACAAATAGCTAAAGCAACAAGTTAGGCAATATATATATATATGTTAATTTATATTACTTTATTAGCAAAGCTACTCAAGTTGAAATGTGTTAAATTATAAATGAATGTGACGATTTAGAGGGTGACAAACTAACAATAAGTCCTAGTTAAGCTGTATATTTAACTAAAGACCCCAATTCACTAATTTTACAAGCTAACGATTCTTCACAACCTAATAGACTATATTCAAAACTAAATCAATTCCAATCCATCTAAGTCATTGACATATTCACACAATTCACAACATGCAACATAACAACTATCATACAATATGCAAAATCACATTCAAAGCAAAACACATAACCCTCCCCACACTTGAACAACACATTGTCCTCAATGTGAGAAAGGGACAAACAAACACATAAGGACAGAAGAAGCATAAATTAGAGTAAAACAAAAACAAAATAATAAAATAAATACTTAATTTAAAAAGAAAGGGGGTTAGAACAAAGCCTTATGGTGATGGAGGTGGGGATGGTGTTGGAGGTGGCAGTTGAACTCCCTAAGCCTCGAAATAACGATAGATATGACGTATGTCCTGGATTTGATGTCGTTAAGCTCGGGTCATCTCCTTCATCCTTCTGGAGTTCTCTACGAGTGTATATGTAATTACCTTGGTGTTTGCGAAGATTGTATCCAATACTTTCTTCCAGCCTAGTTCTTCTGTTTCTTCTTCCTCCTAGGACTCTTCACTGGTTGAGTCATCTTCTGCCTGCTGAGGTGGCACTGTACTCGAACTTGCTTGACTAGCCCTGATCTTAACATACATCTTTTAAATGATATCTCGGAGTTCCATGTTATGAGACTTAAGGATTTCAACATGCCATAGATGATGATGATTTCGGAAGTCTGAGAGATGGACAGTTAAACCACTATAGTCCATATCATAATACTTGACAATGGCAAAAAATAAGTACCCCATACCTAAATTGTTGTTCCTCTTACGTGAAGCTGCAACAATAGTGCTTAGCACATGTGTGGAGGTGCACACTGGAATGCTATGATCTATGCACCAAAATATAAAGAGTTCGTTTGTTAAAAACTTATTAGTTTTTGATTTATCAAAAACCAATTGACATATAAATTTGTGCAATAACAATTGCTCATGGGTCCTTATGATGTTGTTGTGGGAATTTTTGCATCGAATTGCTCTAACCCAATGAGCTCATTCTAATAGCGAGAAGCACAAAAATCATCGTGCTGATCGATAATGGAAGATTTGGGGAACCTACACATATCACACATGATTTTGATGTTTAGTTCATAAGCTCGACTCCGTAACCTAAACCACATTTCTTTAGGTTTCCTAGGTTAATAAGAAAGGGAAGTAAAGAATTCTAGAGTGAGCTCCTGGTAAACAGGAAATTGGATCTGTATGCTGAATTCTTTCTGCTAAGTTCTTTACCCTGTCGCGCAGTTCTAGCCTATTAAGCATATTAAAATCAAAATATTTAGGGACTACAAGTTGTTTAGTATTGAGGGATTGAAAACGATACCTTCCTCCTCTGTGTAGATCAGGAAAGGTGCTCTAAAGTCTATTGCTCTGTTCCTTCTCCCTTGTCCCGAGACTTGGTTTCGCTCCGATGATTTATCTTGCTTGGCTGATTGTTTAATGCGCGATATACTAGCTTGTGAGTAGGTAGAAGTTAGAGGAGACTGGATATTTGAAATTTAGGTAAAGAGGTGAGAGTGTTTGGAGGTTTTAAACTTAGAGAGATAAATTAAAAATGAAGGTGGGTGAAAAATGGAGTTTAAAATGAATATATAGGTGGATAGACGGTAAAATGGTAAAAAAAAGACTTTAAAAATTATATGTCCCCTTTTTAACCTACCGTAGACTACGATCGTGGCCTGCTATTTTTCACCAATTTTTAATTTTTCTCTTCTTTTTTCCTTCTCCATTTTTCCAAAATCACTTTTTAACTCTTTATAACCCTTTCACCTCTCTTTTGCTTACTCCCTCGATCATCAAATTAGTGTCAAATTCCTCAACCTTGCCAATTTTAGTTGGAAATAAAACAACTTAACTACGAAATCCAAACTTTATAAAAACAATCAAAGGAAAAAAATTTCATGGGTTGCCTCCCATATAGCGCTTCTTTTAAAATTGGTAGCTCAACGCTCTTCTTTTGCTCACGGTGGTTCAAATGATTGGAGCAATTGTAGTTTAGTCACTGATCTCACAATTTATACATGAGCTACCATGCTTTGGATTCCACCTTCCTTGTGATTCTCTTTCCTTTGCCTTCTTCTACGCGATCGTTTCTCTCTGAATACATTCCTAAAATACTCAATATCTTTCCATTGTCCATGAGGTTCGGGTTCCTTGATATTACTTGGAGACAAAGGAGAACTATTGTCTTTCTTTGACATTTTGAAAGGTTCTTTGTTGCTTTCCTATCCTCAGAGTTAGTCCACCCCATCAATGTCAATTATTGAGCGAGCAGTGGCCAGGAACGATCATCTAAAAACCATAAGGGCCTCCACGTCATCTCCAATATCCAATATATAGAAGTCTGTGGGAAAGGTAAATTTATCAATTTGTACTTGCACATCCTTAATAATCCCCTTCGGTTGATAAACTGTTCTGTCGGCCGTCTTTACTAACATCTTTATGAGTTCTAACTTTCCTAACCCCAACTTTTAACTAAAGGTATAGGCATCATATTGATACTTGCTCCTAAATCCATGAATGTCCTGTCTATGTTGACTCCATTGATACTATAAAGAATGTAAAAATCCTTTAGGTCTTCTTTCTTCTATTCTATGTTAGGATTTTCTTCCGATATGCTCTCCTGAACCTTCTTCTTGACTGATTCCTTTAGTGTAAGCCTTATTTGTAGATGTTTTGTTATGTCCTCAACCTTGTTTGATTCAACCTCCTTAAAATTCCTCATTGCCCTACCTGAAATTGACTTCTGCTAAGCTAGAATAGGGTATGAAATTTCAAGTCAAGGTTCCTTAATTGGCTCAATTACGAGCTCACTTGGAAGGAATTCCATAATTACTTATCCTACTCCCCTGTCTCTGTCTTCCTTCGTATGTTCAAGTTTCTTTTCTTAGGTATGAGTGATGGCCATGATCCATTTCTTTAGGTTAGACTCGATATTGCTTGGAAGGGTCCTGCATTCCAAGTAGATATTGCCTTTGCTAGTTGACCTACTTAGACCTCCAAATTGTGTATTAAAGAGGCGTGAATTTTGGTGACTTACTTAAATTTACTTTCAAGCCTCTTGTGTGCATCATCTATGCCTCTAATTTTATCTAAAATCTTATCCAACTTAGATTCCATTGAGCTTGGTTTATCTTGTTGGAAGCCTGATTGTACTTAAGGTTTGAATTGTCCTCCAATATTATTCGTCTAAGAGAAGTTAGGGTGATTCTTCCACCCAGGGTTATAAGTGTTGGAGTAGGGATTATTCCCCCCCTCCTTGTCCATATTGGGCTCCCATATAATTCACTTGCTCTAGATCACTTTTCCTTCATGAAGTAACAGTCCACCGTATCATGGTCTATTTTTCCACAAAGTTCACATTTGAGTTGCACAACTTTCACCGGAACTAAAGACGAAGCCTTCATGTGTTGAGTTATCAAGTTATCAATTTTTGCTTACATTTTTGTCATTTAATCGACAACCACAATTCCTTTTTGCTCTCAGAAGGTAGTAGTTTATCTACTCCGCTCGTTTGTCCACAAGCAACTATTACTCGCCATCTCCTCTTTCAGCTTTTTTTCTTCATCAACCATCTTTCTCATCAATGATTCTCTTGAAGCTACATCAATCATGCTTCTCATATGTGGGGTTACTCTATTATAGAATATTTGCAACAAGAATTCCTTGGGTATGTTGTGGTGTGGGCATTTTTGTTGTAAATCCTTATATCATTCCAACGCTTCATAAATCAATTCCTCGTCACTTTGCTGGAAGTTGGTAATTTCCTTGATGATCTCGGTGGTCTTATTAAGGAGAAATACTTATCTAAAAAGGAAAGAATTAACTGATCCCACGTCGTGACATTGGCTTGGTTAAGGGAATGATACCAACCTTTGCTTTATCTCTAAGGGTAAAAGGGAAAAGCCTAATTTTGACCACATCTTCCGACATTTGATGGTATCGAAATGTATCACAGATTTCAAGGAAGTTTACTATAAGTGTTAGGATCCTCGTTCGTTAATCCATAAAACTACCCATTCTGTCGAAGCATGTTTAGGAGGGCTAGACTTATTTCAAATGATGCTGCTTATACGAGTGTCCTGACTACTCTTTGGTTAGTCGCATTGAACCTTGGTCTCATGAAGTCCATAAAGGTCCATTGTTGACGTCCTTGGTTTGCTCCATGGTCCAAATCTCGTTGAAATTGCTCAGCCATTGTTGCTTTTGTGATTTCCTCTTCTTCTTCACACCGGGCTTTCCTAATAGATCGTTTTAATCGAGTTATGTCTAAATGTAAGGTTTCAGCTACACAACTCGATCTTCTCGTGAATGTTGTGTTCATGCAAGAGCACGATTTCAGAAATAGAAAGAAAGAATGAAAACAAAAATAAATGAAAACTAACTAAATGCCTTAAATTATAAAACTAAACTAATCACCTCCCCGGTAAATATGCCAAAAACTTAATCAAGGTTTTTCGAAGTGTGTAATTTCTAATTAATAACCTCGATAATCTGCAAGCGTATGGTTCATTCGTGTATTACCTAAGGTGTCGATCTCACAAGGAGGGATAATCTAATCCTAAAATATAAGGCCAAAATAATTAGCAGTAATTCAAAATGTAACCAAACTAAGGCAAGATTTTAATTCAATCACGCAACTCAATTCCAACAGTCAATTACAAAAATATTAAAAAGTAGTAGTTGCAACACATACTCAAGAATCAATATAAAGGAACTATCAATTAAGAGAAAAGGGAATTTTTACCTATCTTTAATGCTAACCTAATCGATCATGAATTATCAAATTATTGGTCTTAAACGATCTTAGGGTTGATTACTCTCTCTCGAGTTATAACCATTAACCCTAAATTATAAACCCTAATCAGATTATGGAAAATTGCAATTTCTCAATTTACAATATATCCAAAACACTAATTAGATCTGAAGTTGTCCAATAAACTATCAGGAACCTATATGAGATCTCTCTTCACACAATTAACGATTTGATTAATTTCTCGTTCTTATTAAATCACCTCACTCTTGTTAGCCCAATTTAATTATTTTCATTTGATTCACCCTCTCAGTCTATTTCCAAATTATACAATCATAATAATTCCAATAAACGTAAAATAATAAGATCTTATTAAATCAAATATTAAAAAAACAAAGGTGAGTATAGAACATCTTAACGTTCACAATCCTATCATCAAAGTAATATTTCCAATTCTATACAATGATAAAAAAGAAAAATAAAAGGAAATACAATTTTAAATGAAGACGGGAGGCTGCGATGTCGAAAACTTCTGATATGGGAAGTACGTCGATGTTAGCTTCTTCTCCACTTCTCTCTTCCTTCTTCTCTTTCTCAATCTATCAACAATTCTCTCTAGGGTTTCTCTCCAAAAGTGGCTTATGCAAAAGCTCTCTCATTTTCTTTTTCTTATTCTTTATATGCCTTTTATGTTCTGGGTAGTAGAACACCCCCAGGGTTTTTTTAGGGTCCGAAAGGTCTTGAAACTCCCATGAAACTTGACGTTTAGAGTGTCTTGGTGTTTGCTCGACTCAGGCCATAATCGTGGGCCACATATAAGCCTTCTGTCACAATCGTGGGTCGTGTCCTAGGCTTCTGTCACGAATGTGGGCTGACTCCAGTGCATGTCACAATTGTGGCTCATTATGCCACGATCGTGGGCCATTGTTTTGGCCCCAGTGTCTCCAAAACTTCTCCATTCTTCGATGTTGACCCTAAAATACTAACAAACACATCAAGGTACCTCAAAGACATAATAATTAAGCTCAAAGACTTGTACTAATCCATAAAAACACTTAAACACAATTAATTAACAAACTAACACAAATCTCACTTAAACACATACTAAACAATTAAGTTAACAATTAAATATATATCAAACTAAGCCCTAAAACATGATGCAATTCACACTTATCAGTAACTTATTTATCTTTTTACAACTGCAAGTAGTATGTTGTCTTAAAAGAACAAGGAAACTATTTTCTTTTATGACCTCTAACAATTCAAATTAATGGTAATGATAGGACCATTTGCTCTTCCGTCTTTAACTAACGCAAGCTTGTTCACAGGAGAACAAAAATAATCATACCAAAAAAATAGTGATGGGAAGATAGATATGCAATTATAGTGTCTAATAACATAATAATAAAGCATCTTTTGTAGGGATTTTAAGGCCGTCCTTCAGCTACTGTTAAGGTATAAATTACAAACATACTACTAACTTAATTAAGCATATATACATTCAATTGCCAATCCCTAGACTAAACAATGCAACTATATATATATATATATATATATAAGAAAGAAAAGAGACACCGTACAAACAAGTTCTTAATCTGTCCAAACTCGCCAAAAGCATTATACAAATCATCCTCTTGTGCCTGCTTATGCACTCTAGTCACCAAAATTATTTTTCCTTCAATGGTTGGATAATGTTGGTAATAAGTAGAGTTAACAATTCTAATACACTTGAGATCCCAAACAATTTGGAACAAAGTCAAACTATGTTAAAAAATGTTCAAAACATAGCAATTTTATAACGTCAAACCATGTTCAAATTGTTCAAACCATAGCAATTGTACAACATAACAGTTATAAAACAAAGTGAAACCATGTTTAGATTGTTGAACCAAATCATGCCAAAATTATCAAATAAATGATAAGTAATACACATCCAAGATTAATACATAACCAAAATTTGTTATCCAAATTCTTAATCATCTATAACTTGAGAATTTCTAGGAACAAATCTTTTTGCCCTCAATTTAATCCTCCTCCTAGTCTAAGTTATATTGGTAGTTGTATTTTGGGAAGCTTGAGTAGTTGTTGCATTAGTATTTGGAGTTTCTAGCACTTGACATGGACTCTCACCCATTTATGAAGTATAAACAACCAATTAGCTAAATATTACCATCTACCTTATAATTTCATCTAAGTACTATAAATATCTATTTAAATGACATAGTATAAAGTAGATATTCCTACTAACTTCCCCAAATGTTACTCTGTATCCTCTAGTTGCCTATAAAAACAAAAGGAATTATAATGTTATATAAGTTAGAAACAAATAAACTTAAATATTATAATTAATATCATTAACCATTCTCTTTTCTCTTCTTAATATAGAAGATGCAGGATTTAAACTTATAGATATTGATTATATGCCTTTTTAAACTAGACAACTATGAAACTGGATGAAGGAGCTTCAGTTTTAAGTGACCTTCCTCTTTTCTTACTACATCATACATATTGAAGACAAACGTAAAATAATACTTTTCCACGAATGAAATGACATTTGTTATACAACTAAAATAACTACCTTAATAATTTCATGTTTCCTTGGAGGTTGACTCTTATTTTTGCAGCCTCTTATATTGTGACTAAATTTATTATAATGATGGCATCTTATATCTACTCCAACCTTGCCCAATTTGTTGGGATTTGGTAATTCTTCAATATGATCCCTTTTTCTTGTGTTTTTTAATCTTCTAGGCATCTTCTTGAGTAATGGAGGTAATATTGGTTGAAGATTTTCAGTCTTTGGACAAAATTTAGGACAACTAATGGGTTCTATAGCATACTATTAACTCTTTAAATAACAATCACACTTATAACATTAATTTACATAAGCATCATTATCCTCCCTCTAATAAGATATACAAGCCACATCATGTTTACATGGAATCCCAGTTAAATCCCATAGTTTATATTGACAAGTTCGTGCTTGCAATTCAAGAATGAACTTGTCCGTAAAAATAGTGACTTCAAATTTCAAATTTGCATTTGTTCTGATCATAAAATGCCTTGTATCCCATTTGCAACCTTTATTTTCTTCCTCACTCTTGGGCATATATCATCAGTGGACTTGAGCATCATATCCCCCTTTTCATTTATCCAAGTTATTAACTTACTAATCAAGCTTTTCGTATGAGCTTCACAAATGAATCCATTAAACATCTCTGAACTATTGTTCTGTACTATTTCACACTTTCGTCTTATGCTCACAAAGGCCTTAACAAATGTTTCTGATTTCCTAATTTTTAGATCCTTATAAGCCTTCATTGAATAATCTTCAACTCCTCCATTACCTCATTAAAATCAACTTATGTTATGCTATTCACTTTTCAAAATAAACTCCTATATGTGTGGCCTTTATGAAAACTAGACCAATTTACATAGGCATGATGGATGCATTTTCTATGCTCAGCTTTTGGAAATAGATTCTTTAATGCTTCTACTAAACCTTATAAGTAAAAAAGGGTAACATAAATTGAAGAAGATAAATCACATTAATAAATGAACATCATATGTATGGATATTTAAAGTTTATCTTCCACTGATTACTAACAAAAGTCTATACATTACCACTTGTGTTTAGATCTTCTATAAGAATGCTCAAAAACCAATGCTATGATTTGTTTCTCTCTCAACCATAGCCCAAGATATAGGAAACATCTTATTATTTCTACCATAACCTACTACAAATAATAAAACACCTCCAAAGAATATCTTCAAAAAACATCCATCTAACCTAATTATTTTTCTACATCCACTGAGAAAACCATACTTTAAAGAACTAAATCCCATATAAAACCTTTTGAACATTTGTTCTCCGGAATGTTCATTAAATTTAGTTTCAATAATATACTTCTCATCTTTATTAGCTCATCTTAACTCATGTCCATAAGACCATAACTTTACATAATGACCTTCTATAAATCCCCTAAGCATAGTAATAACTTCCCATTTAGAACTATAACATTGAGATTTAGTGACCTGTAGTGCATATTTTGGTTAGAGATCATCCATTATTTCAGTAATAGGCTAATTCGGGTTCATCCTAAACTTGTGTGAGAATTCATTTGCTATCCATTTCCTGCTAGTTTGCTTGTTCCTTTACACTTTCCTATAATTATGATTGTTTTCTACTCTTTTCATAGAAAATGTTTTCTCATGTCCATTCTAGCTAGCATATACCTGAAAAGGAAATTGTGTCTTACAAACTACTTCCATTCTCATACTAAATCTTGCCATTAAAAGATATACCCATTTGTAATTGCATACTTTCTTATTGCTTCCCTCAACTTTATCTCGTCCTTGTACTTCATTCCAATTTCAAACTTAAAATCTATTTAGATTAATGACAATAGATTTCTTCTTTGGAATAAATGCTTCATCATCACTACAAATTGGTGATTGAATTTTAAGATCACAATCCTTATATTCACTATTTTCACCATATGAACTTCCTTCTTCTCTTCCTGTATCTTTAGAATGACTAACTTCATTGCAATTCTTTCCTCTACCTCCAATGTCATCGACGATGTTGTCACATTCAAACCTACTATGTGCAGTACTCGCACATCTCTTCTCATTTGTTCTTGCAGAAACATATTGTTCATCATTATTTGCAAATAACTCGTTATCAACTCAATCATGTCCAGAATCATCCTGCATAACAATGAAGTCATCATCTTTCTCCAATTGAACTTGGAACAACCCCATCATCATTATCATCAAATTTATTGTGAATATCAGAGTTTGATTCTTCATCATCTGTTGTAGGATGCTTATAACCATGATTGTAGTAGATTCCAACATTCTAATAATTCAAATCTTCCATTTATTGGAGCATAGCGACCATTATCAACCTATCTTCTAATCTCAAAGTCCTTCAATTCTATATATTTTTCATCGCCTATGTTCTTTGTGTTCTTAAAAAAGAAAATTACATATGAGTCATCATGATATATCTTGATTGACTGAGGAATATAGTTAACAATCTTAACTACTATAATGAAATTTTTTTAACCATTTAGCTTCAACTCCAACTTCAAAATAAGTTAAAAATTTCTCTTTTAATGTAGGAGTTACAACATATTTTCTACAACTTTTCCAAGAAAAGACACTTTCTACAAACATGAAAATATAGCCTATATGTGACTTTCTATCATCTAAGTTGACATCAAAATCAGTAATATGGCCTACAGGTGACTTTTTATGACTCTTTTCTCTAAAACCAAAAGGCATTTAAATCTTTTATATCAAATGATTGATCCTCATCAACTAACCTTTTTTAGTTTGTTTACTTTTGGGTGTGCACTAATGAGAAACAATTATTAGCCAAACTTATGTCTTATGAAAATGTAAAGAAGAATACCTTTATTGCGAATAAATGTATGTAAAGAAGAACAACTTCATTGCGAATAAAAAGTATGTAAAGAAGAACAACTTCATTGCAAATAAAATGTAAAAAGGCACTTCATCTTTATGCCTCGTTGTCTAAATAGCCCATCATTTATGACATCTAAATGTATATATGATCATCAAGATTTACAAAAATAAAACCTACAATAAATTGTAATAAAAACCTAACCTTGACGTGGCTGACAGTGATGTGAGAGCAAAATGATAAGCTAACTATAATGCAAGAACAAACTGAGCTTCTTGTTGGTGCGCTGCGATGCAAGAGCGAACATAGTAGCTAGGTGTTGTGTGAGAACGAACAGAGTAGCTTGAGGCATCACAAGAACAAAGGGTTGCATTCTTTGATTTAGGGATTTCATTTTTTAACAACATAGTTATTAAATGATGTTGTTTCATTAATCTTCATTAGTTATGTTAATTTGGTCTGATGTATATTAAACAACGTCATTTAGTTAGGGCTTGTGGCAAGTCACGTTAGCAGACTTAACGGAGACACTAACATCAGGACAAAATTGAACTGAATTGAAAGTTTGAGCATTTAATTGCTACTTTTTAAATCCAGGCTACAATTGCAAAATTAATCAAAGTTTAGGATTTTTTGTAATTAACCCTTATTTTTTAAAAAGAAAGGAAAGTTGAATCATTTGATATTGTTATAATTCATTGGTGTTTATTAGATAAATGCATTAAAATAATGTATCATTTATGTCGTATAAAATTATGTAACATAAGTGTCTAATTATTAGTAAAGAAATAATTTAGAAAACATTATAAATGATTTAATAAAATTAAATTTCAAAATCATTTTTTTTTTAAATGGCAACCCTAAGCTACAAAGGGTATAACATGCATCATGATTGCAAGAATGACCTTATGCATTAGTGTAGAAATGTCATGCATATTTATACTTCTAAACATTTTGTAAAAAGGCCACATTTCAATTATATGTAAGCAATATGAAGGAGGCATTACATATCTAACATTTTATGGAATTGAAATAGGATTTCTTTTTTAGCCATTTTTCAAATTTTCTTATTATTAGTTTTTTATCTCTTTCCTAACATATTTCTTTTTGTTCCCATTTTGTTGAGAATTAATATGTAACAAGAATAATAATATAAACAAGCAAATAATATGAATAAAATATAATAAACTTTTGTTAATTAGGTGTGACTAAGTCTTTGTGAATTAAAATAGGATGATTCAGTATTAAACTCCAAACACATTTGATAAAAATTATATATTTCATAGATATAGAGTAGGTTTATATAAATTTTGTTAATTATACTCTAATTGGTGTAGTCTTACATAATTTACTTTTTGTCAAATCTAACTTAACTTAAGCATGATCATAATAAGTGATATAATCCTTTCAAAGTTTAAAATCCAACCAAAGTATGATTCTAAATAAAATTGACCAACACAAACACTACTTGGGACATAACTCATTATTTTTCCTCGTATATAGACACATGTTTAAACATGCTCATTCCTCTCTTTGAAAACTCCTCTATTAAGTCAACACGCCTGCATTTTAACATGTATCTTCACCTCTTATTATTAAAAAGGAACTTCGATTTGGCACAAAATCATGTCTAGGTCATATTCACTAAAAAAATTTTTAGAAAACATTCACGCTTTTTAAAAAAGATTCCAAGATTGAACTTGTGTATCTAAGTTATACACAACAATTACCACCTTAGCAAATATATCGTGTTCATCCAATACACTCTAACAAAAGTCTCAAAGATTGCACGTTTATATAGATGAGTCATACATAAGAATCTCTACTTTGGTGAATATGCTATATATAGGCTGGGTTATATCTATATTTAATACTTCAAGACAATAATCAAATCAAAACAATGATTGAACTTCTTCTTAGTAACCACCTTTACTAATATTTAAGTTGCACACTCTGAAATATAAATCTTTTTCAAGAAGATGTAACCAAATGCAGTTAATTCTTCGATCTTATGAAACCTCACATCATTCACTATAATACTCAATTGTCTATCTTTCTCTTAAATATCCACAATCCCAGGAAAGGTAGTCAGATCCCATTCACTAATGGTAGGAGCATACGTGATTGAGTCTTTCAACCATATCAACTTATAGCTTAATGGTTAATCTCACTCCATCTGTGGTTATATCATGTTGCTACTCTCTTCTTAACATCCTGGCATTGTTCTATCTTCTAAAATAGAATTTTTAACTCCTTTAGCATCTATTTCAAGCTTTTCTAATTTAACTTGTACCATCTTTAAACCAATACTGTCTTATGGTGACCTTACACATCCTCTCCATATGTTTGTTTTAATATATTTCGCTCATCAAACACTAGATCCCTAAAAGTTATCCTAGACATTTTAGTAAGCACATAAAACTTGTAGAAGTCTGGTTTATAGTATTTGACACCATTTAGTAAGTTTCCTTTTATAAAGTTTTGTCATCCCTTGTTCATTGAGATGACTTAGCTATATATTATGTTTCTTCGGCTCTAGTATTGTAGCTCCCCTAGTTATAATTATGTTCCTTATCAGTCTATAGATATTTTCTCTTGATTTTATTCCTTTTATTACAGGCAATATATCCTTTACCACTTTAATGTTATCTCTGTGGATTTTATTACTAAAACTATTAATATTTAAGGTACATAAAGAGGTTAGGTTCTTCCTCAAATATGGTACATATCATTACCACTCAACATCCCAATAATACCAAAAAATCTTAATCCTAACATATTATGTTGTAATGATTTTACAAGCTTTATTATCCCTTAATTGAATAATGCAAATTTATCTAAAAATATATGATACAAACTAATCCTTGTTTTGTGCTAAGGTGATGTAAGCATTCTTTGTCTAAGATATATAAGTATTGTAATTAAATGAGTTCAAACAAAGAGCATATCTCTGTTGTTGTAATTCAAGTCCTCATTCTGCACCAAATTAGCAAATCTTGGTGAATCATTAGTTTTTCTTTTGTCCCTCTACTCATTCTTATTTGGATATTCTCTCTTGATATGTCCAATTGGCTCGTACTTATAATACCGAATTATCTTTCCACCCTTATATTTCAACCTGAAACTATACTTAAACCATTCATCTTTCCCTTACTTTCTCCTATGATTCTCGTTTTTCCTTATATACAACCCTTTAACTTAAGAATTTTCATTGTTATTGAGTCTCTTTTGATTATAAGCTAATAACATAATATAAAGATCCTTAATACCAATTGTCTCCTTAATCAATGTAGACAAGATAACTAGACAATCATAAGAAAGAGGTAAAGAACAAAATAAAATCACCTCTTTATTCTCATATGAAATTGTTACCTTAAGTCTCAGTAAGTCATTGACTATTTGATTGAATGCATTGATATGATGTTTTAGATATATTCCCTTCTATATATTTGGCATATATAGTCTCCACCTTAAATACATAATTTTAAGATATTTTAACATGTATCAGCTATCTAGCTTCTTCTATATCTCCACGTGGCACACAATATCATGATGTGGTATATGACCTCCTTTATTAGATATAATTGAATGGTTTCAGTTGCTTGTGCCAATAACTCCTCCCATTCTAACTTATCCATGTCTTTTAACCTATTCTCCCATAGCCCCTTTAGTAAGTCTTATTGCACTAATAGGTCCTTCACTCTTTGTTGCTACAGTTTAAAATTCCTAGTTTTATTGAACTTTCCTACTTTAAACTTTGCAACTGAATTTATTGGTGCCTCAACTATGCTCTAAGACTACTTGTTTAGAATTAATATGCAATAAAAATATAATACAAATAAATAATAAGAACATAAGAATATTTTTAATGAGAATTAATATTCAATATGAACATAATAGAAATAATAATAATAAGAACACAAGAATATTTTTAATAAGGCTTAACCAATTAGGTGTGCTTACGTCTTTAAGAGTCAATAGCAATTAATTCAATATTGAATTCAAACTCATTTGATGAAGAATACCTATTTTATATAGCAGACTAGGTTTATACAAGTATAGTTAATTATAAACTCTAAATGGTACATTTTTATACAACTTGCCCCTTAAACCCAACCTAACTTTAAACATTATTCTAATAAGTGTTATAATCCTTCTAAAGTTGAAATTATAAAAAAAAAGCATTTATAAAGGAGGTATTCCATTGATGGATCTCACTATTTCATCTTATACGTAGACACAAATATGTTCCAAAATGTGTCCCTCTTTAGGGAAATCTCTTACCACACCAATATGTCAATGTTCTACCTTGTATCTTCACCTATGATTTCTAAACAGGAACATGCTCTAGCATACAATTATGTGTCAGACCATGTTTACCCAAATACTTTAAAGAAACATTCTCGTTCTTCTTTAAGCATTCTAAGATTGCGCTTATGTATATGTCATATACAATAATCTCCAACTTAAAGAATATATTGTGTTCAGCTAACACACTCCAGGATTGTACATCCATGTATATGAGCCATAAAAAAAATTCCCTTGTTATATTTCTTATGATTACGGGTGTAATAATGCATAGCAAATGATTAAACAATCTTAAATAAAATTCAGTTCAAAACGTACTAAGATAAATTTTAAACAAATAAAATTTTATTTTATTTTCTTAAATAGGTTTTTTAATGAATATATGGATAATAAGAACTTAAAAAGAAAGTTATTGATTCTTAAACAACAAATTAGAGAAGAGTGTCTTATATGTATTTTTGTGTATATAAAAACTACTAATTAAATTTCCTATTGTAATAAAATTTTAAGGTATATCATATAAACTAACCATAAAATTAAACTTGTTAATGATAAAAGGGAGTAAGGGAAAAATAGATAAATTTGATATATAGTGATTCAACCAAATAACCATTGACTAACGTCACTCTTTAAGTTTTACTTGAGAATTCGTTATCTTCTTCCGTTAATAAGTGAAGGAATCTTTCATAAAAAATCTTCTTTTCTATGATGAAAGATGAATTCCTATAATCATTTCGCATTTTCATGAGTAAATAGTAATCATTTATAAATCTTGTTCAAGGTTAATAAAAACTCTTATAATGTGTATCCAAATAATTTCTCAAATTATTATACTCCCTCATTTATATACAATTCAAAATCCACTTTCTTACTCATACTAATGAACTAAGTACCTATTTGGATGGGCTTTTGGGAGGTCAACAAGAACTTTTCTCTACCACAAAAGCTATTTTTAAAATTGGTTGTAAAATAAAAAGCACTTCTTTAATAGATATGACTTTTTTGGCAACCAAAATACAACTTTTTAAGAAGTTCAAATTTGGAGTTTCTAAAAAAAAACATTTTTCAGGTAGATTTTTCATATCAATTATTGAGCCTATTTTTTTAGTCACTTTTGCCCTTATGTTTTACACACAATTCCCATAATACTCACAAACTCATCTTTATATTTATTTTGGGAGTTATATAATATTATTTGACTTTTTTATATGTTTTAATATTTATTTTTATATTAGTTTTACTTATGTTATAATCCATATAAAAGATTTGGTTAGATATATTTTCATTTATTTTTCATATGGTTCAAAAAAACTTTTTTTTAAATGATAGTCAAACAGTCAACTCACTTCTTAGAAAAGTTCTTCTCAGAAAAGATCTACAAAAAAAGCTCTACTATTATAAGCCCAACCAAACAGTTATGTAGTACAAACACTCACTTAAACACTGTCCCAATCCCTTAAGTATCTTAACAACTTTGTAATATGCCAATAGTCCTTCACATAACTTAGTTATATTCTATTTATACTCAATACTAACTCTAATAATTGTTAGATACATAGATTAAATATTACAATAACTAGTTTATATACATGATCGACTAGCTAAGCATTCTTTAGTTGCACTACAAGAAAATGACAAAATAGCGACAAAATTTTACCCACCGGAAATAAATCGTCAGTAATTACCAATGGAAATACTATATGCGTCGGTAATGTCGTTTGGAAAATTCACTTTAGCAGCAGTATAAATTTTCATCGCTAAATTCCATCAGCAAATGTCATTTTCATTCGTCATCTTTCAACTCTATGATTTTCTCGAAACGACGTCGTTTTGGTTAACTTAAGAACCTCTTCGCTTTTTGAATAAAACGACGTTGTTTAGGATTAAACCAAATGACATTGTTTTGCAATGAAGGTTTAAACATTTAAAACTTAACCAAAATGATATCGTTTGGTTTAACGTTTATAACTTAACAAAAACGACATCGTTTATATTTAAACCAAACAACATCGTTTTAGTTATTTTGTAAACGTTTAAAACATAACCACGACGTCGTTTACAAACGACGTCTTTTAGCGATTACTGGTGTAACATTTATAACTTTACCAAAACAACGTCATTTGGTTTAAATCCAATCGATGTCATTTTCGTTAAGTTTGTAAATGTTTAAAACCAAACGATGCCATTTTAGTTATGTTTTAAACCACCCAATGCCCTGCCCCCCACCCCGCACCTGCGTCATCTTCCTCCTCCATCGATCTGCCTCCTCCGTCTGCTTCCATCGTCATCGTTTGGAGCTTTGTTGTGGCCATGGAGCTCCTACGTCTCCGACGTCATCTTCTCCGGTGGGCTTAACCAAAGGTATTATCCTCTTCTCCTTCCTCTCCTTTTCCCAATGAGTAACAATCCATGGTTGATATTTTTGGTTCATATGGAGTTTATGTTTGGTTTTGATTGTTAATTACTGATTGTTAATGATGGGCAGTGTATTTGTTGAGAATGATGGAAAAAGATTGGAAATTTCTCTTGAATTAGGGATCAAGAGGTTTATGCATACCAAGTGTTTGACAAAATACACAGTGTTTGATATCCATTGTTTTTTTCGTAAATATTTTTTTATTCTTGAAATTATTTTCGGTGTGAGAAAACTTCATTTATAAAAATTGGATATCATTTATGCTTTCACATACAATAAAACCTTAATTAATGTCAACAACTATTCCTATAAG
>JANSVA010000216.1:21069545-21079834 GCA_025504915.1 Erythroxylum reticulatum
CTCCTAACTCCTTTAATCTTCTTAAACACTATATTAACTCTAACTTAATTCAAATCTTTCCTTATATGCCTTATGTTCTTTTATCCTTAAGTGCCTTGCGAAAATTACCCTTGAACATACTTATAACCTTAACACTTTAATTCAATCTATCCATATCATATAAGTTTTCTAACATCAACATAATAATTAACTCCACAAACTTTCATAAAGATTTTATAATTAATGTAAATCACTCTTATTCATAAAAAAATTTTGGGGGCCAACAATTGGTGTCTTTATTTATCGACAACTCTCTTTTTCTCGTTTTTTCTTGCTTTCTCATCCCCCAGAAGCTGTTACACAATATGAAGAGAGAGGCGTAAAGGTGAGTGTTTAATGTAAGACAATGAGAGAATTTGGGTTTGGAGATACTTCAAATTTAATAAGATATTTTATAGATGTCATTAACAAATTGTTTAGTTCGTTAAGAATAGCGGAAGAATATATAAAATATGTATTATTTAATTTGATTTATTTTTAAGAATTTTTAATTAGATAAAATGATAAAAGAAGAAAAAATCAAAATATTTGTATTTTTTAATGGTAAAAAATCAATCGCAACCAATAAGAGAAAAATAAGAAACAATGATGAAGAAGAAAGCACTGACTAATACTAAAGTGAGAAGTCCTCAATAGTCAAAGACATGCATAAGAAAGTAATCAAAGAGCAAAGTTTAACAGATTGGCTTTAATAACAATACCTTTCTCCAAGTAGAGAGTCATGTGATTGGTGAGGTTAAGCTCCCAGTTAAAAACACTCTAGGGGTATATAAAGTAAGGTACTCTCTCTCCTCATATGTTGAATCCTGTAAATGGCCTCCCATTTTGTATTCAATGTCTTCCCATCAGCCACAACCCCATAGTCTGGAATGGAAATTTTGGCTTTCCTGTACCTTATGGGTACTATCTCAAAACACATTATCAACTTCCCCACTGACAAGGAAGCCAAAATCGAAACTATGATGAGGATGAGGGGTAGAGACATTTTCGTAAGTTGTCAAGTGTTGATACTAATTAAAGAAATAGCAAAAGCGAGAGAGAGAAGGAGAGTGAAGGAAATGAAACACGTTGGTCGGGTAATAAAAGAATATCAACGATAAAACGAGTGAAGGAAAGAGAAGAGCTGCATTTGTAGAGAGTGACTATGTGATGTGTAAAAATTCATAATTTTTTATTCGTATCATTAATGATGTGACAGAAGATCAGCATTTCCGTATACTTTTCCTTCTATAAAAGATTTTATTTAAATATTTTGAAAATATTATGAATGATTTTGTACGTTTTGAAACATTAAATTCTAATTTATATTCAGATAATAACGTTCTTATCAAATTTGCCAAATATTGAGACAATATGTTCCTTTAATTTAAAACAAGTCCAATTATTTTCATATTCATAATTTTATATAACCATCCTTGAGAAATTAAGATAATTATATATATATAAGTTAATTCCAAATAATAACTATCCTAATTTTATAAGTACAATATAAAATTAGGTTTATATTTAGCTGTGGTATAATATAATAATCTTGTATTCATGTTTATTGAGCATTTATTTTTGTAATTTATGTTTCTGTGCTTATTTAGGTTTGTTCAATGAAATTTTATTTATTTAATTTGATAGAAGGTAATGAAAGACATATATGTAAATAATTTGTACATTTGTATGGAATTGAGATTGAAGTTATACTAAAAAGAATAATAAAGTTCATAAATATTAGCATGACTTATATCAGTAATTAATAGAATATTTTTAGTCAAAATATCTTCCCCTAGGAAAGAATCGAATTAATTTATAAAAGGAGGTGCCATCAAACTACATTCACAGAATCTTGTGCCTCATTAGCAGCGGATAGTTGCTACTTAATGAAAAATAAAGAATTACGACATAAACCATTAACAACATTAAAGAGAGAAAAATTAGGAAGGAAAATTGTACTTTACCTATAATTAATTTGTAACTAACTGATTGATTTTCTACAATTAATTTGTTAAATGTCTAGATTATCTAGGATATATCATTAAAATTTAAAACTTGCTTGTTCATTTGTAAATATTAAGGTAATTATGATGATTAAGTAAACTTATTAAAACTATTTGTTTGCCTTTAGCTTATTTATTTATTTTATATTTAGCTATTTATTTTCATAAAAATCAAAATATTTTTGCTATTTTATCTGTTTGTTTTGCTTGGATGTTCCTTTTTTTACATTTAGCTGTTACATTAAGGACAATATAAAATTTAAGTGTGAGGGGAGAATATAAAGAAATAGCCTAGTTGTTTTGTGTGTTTTATATGCAAAAATTGAAAATTGATAATAGGGATTAATTTTTTTTTAGAACTTTGGATTGCTTGCTTAGGCTATTTGAGGTCTTACTAATTTTTTTTATGAGGCATTGGAAGTCTTATTTTAATTTTACATACACGACATTAAGGTCATACTTTTACTCAATTTAAAAATGCCTAGTATTTTTGGTGATTTTCAATTTAAAAATGTCTAGTATTCTCTTATTAATTATTCAAGTTATTTAATTTATATCGTATTTCTAAAAAAAGGGGCTAAATTGTAATAAATATTTAATCAGGTCGTTAAGAAAAACGATGCAATCCAAGTAGCCAAAGATGAAGAAAAAAGCAAGAGTCAATGGACAATACAAAAGTAGCAAAAATAAGTTATTGGGAGGGACAAAATGACAAGGAAGCAAGAGCAAAATGCAGAGTGCAAGGAGACTAAGCACCTATTTGGTTGAGCTTTTGGAGGGTGAAAAATCACTTTTTTTACCGCAAAAGCTATTTTTTTAAAAAAATGAGTGTTTAACTGTAAAATCCAAAAGTTTTTTTTAATATAAATAGCTTTTTTGGAAGTTAAAATACAGCTTTTTAAGAAGCTCAAATTTGAGCTTTAAAAAAACTCCTTATTTTAGATTTTTTCGGTAAACTTTACGTTTATAATTTCCGTCATTTACGTTTATAACATCCGACATCTCTTAACTCCACCTTAACAATAACATCATCGCTATTCTTATTTTGATCTTTTATCATGTCTTCTTCCACCTTTGTTCCATACGTTGCACATTTCATTATCAATAAGGTGGTTACTTTCTTTAAATCCAATGTTTCCACTTCTTTCTATTCTTTAGACTTGAGAATTTGATGATTCTCTACCCTTCTTTTTTTCTTCTTCTTTTCATGTTGGGTTCTGTTAGTTTTTTCTCAAATTATTTATTGTGCTTGTATATCGTCCTTCTCACTCTCATTTTTATGCAAGGATCTAGGTCCGTCTGCTTTCACTTCAGCATCGTTGCCAGTTCCTGTTCCCAAATGCAAGAAATCAATTTCCAAGAAAGTTGTTTATGTCATTGTTGTAGACACATTTATGGGGAAGCAGTATGTTAGGCACAAGAATTGTGCTAATGGGGACAATCAGGTGTGAAGGTCAAAGAAAGATTGAGTAGAGATTTTTGTCCTGATTAATTTCTTTATGTTTCCTGAATTTAGTCCTATGGATTGGCTGATTGAATTTTGAATTATTCCACAATTATGAATTGCTATCTTGTTGTAACCTCTATTTAAAGAGGAAAAATCATTATCAATAAGAAAAGCAATATTATATCGACATATCTTAGTAGGCAACTCCCCTTTGAGTTCCAAGGTGATAACTCCCTTTGAGACTTATAATCAAATTCTAACAATATAGGTGGATCCAGGAATAAGACAAACACACAAGTCCTCTCGATGACTTAGAGTTGCAAGTACATCATACAATGACACAATCTCAAACAAAGGACCACAACAACTTGGTATCAGAGCCAAGCGCCATGGACGATAACACTACAAGAGGAGATACGTAATCTAGAGGAGCAAACGGAGAACTGCTTCCAACAAATCACACAGCAGCTGGAAACCTTATCAAAACTCTCACAATAGAAGGAGGGAAGAGGGGTGGAAGGCGGTTCAGAAAAGTCAATTCAATACTAAGGAAACAAGTTCGGAGAATCCAGTCAAAGTCAACGGCCACACACCACTAACAATAATTGAGGCTTTGTTCCTAGATACACCAAATTGGACTTCCCTACATATGATGGGAAGGATGATCCGTTGATATGGCTTCACTGATATGAACAATTCTTTGCCAATCAAAAAACAGTTTTAGGAGATAAAGTTAGTTTAGTGTCATTCCATATGCTCGGAGAAGCACAACTATGGTACCTTCAAGTAGAGCAAGAAGAACCACATCTCACATGGAAATTGTTCAAAGATCAGTGCACCTTGCGATTCGGACCTCCTCTTAAAACTAACCCTTTGAGAGAGTTGATGAATTTGAGGCAAACAAGAACAGTCAAAGAATATCATAATTGTTTTCAAACCTTATTGGCACAAGCTCGATCTGTTTGAATAGACTAGCAAGTGGATATATTCACAGGAGGATTATCAGAACCTATACGATTGGATGTCGAGCTAAACAATCCACAAAACTTAGATTATATGAGTTTAGCAAGGGTTGTCGAAAGGAAACTTCAACTAACTTACAATCCTTCAAAAAAACTATTTGGTGTCAGGTTCAATCCAAATTCGAAGGGCAGAACTATTGGGAACAAAATGAATAACGCGTCACCAATAATGACTCAATCAAGCCGGGCATTTTCTCCTTTTGTTAAAAAATTATCAAGGGCAGAGATGGCGACTAGAAGAGCACAAAGGCTTTGCTACAATTGTGATGAGTCTTACACTCAAAGACACTAATACAAGAAATTATTTTGGATTGAAATTGAGGAAAAGGACGATAAAGAAGTATTACAAGTACAAAATGAACCAGCCATCTCCTTACATGTAATTACTAGTGAACAACAGTCTAATACTATGCAATTGCAAGCCAAATTTTTTGATCAACCTCTTATCGAATTGGTAAATTCAGGAAGCACCCATAATTTCATTAGTTCGACAGCTGCTCAAAGTTTGGGATTGCACATTCAATCTCATGAGGGTCTCATGGTAGCCGTAGCAAATAGGGAAAAATATCATAGGAATGGGTGTTTGCTCCAAAGTCCAATTTCTTATCACTCAACATCATTTTACTACTGATTTTTTATTATTCCCTTGGCTGGCTTTGACTTTGTTTTAGGTGTGAAATAGTTGTTGACATTAGGACCAATCCTTTGGAACTTTGTTGCACTTACTATAGGTGTGAAATAGTTGTTGATAAGGGAAAACAAATCATACTCTTAGGGCAGCAATGAAAACTACCACCCCACTTACAAGTTATTCAAGATTCAAAACCACAAAAAATGGGCTTGAAGATTTGTTATTCGAATTTTCAGAGTTGTTCCAAGAACCCATAGGATTGCCACCCATGCAACAATGCGACCATTGGATTCGTTTAAAGCTAAGTACAGAACCAGTTGTTGTGCAACCATATCGATATCCTCGCTCTCAAAAGGATGAAATAGAGCGACACTGTGAACAGGTGTTGCAACAGGGCATTATTAGACAAATTCATTCACCTTTTTCATCACCTGTTTTGTTAGTTCGAAAACGAGATGGAACATGGAATTTTTGTGTCGATTACAGAGAGCTCAATGACAAGACAATAAAAGACAAATTCCCAATTTTGGTGATTGACGAGTCGCTTGATGAATTACATGGTGCAAAATTTTTCACCAAATTAGACCTTCGTTTCGGTTACCATCAAATTCACATGGATATAAAGGATGTGGAAAAAATAGCATCAGAACTCACCATGGCCACTACGAGTTCCTTGTGATGCCTTTCCGGCTAACTAATACTCCATCCACCTTCCAAGCCTTAAAGAATAAGGTATTCATACATCATTTGCGTCACTTTATTCTTCTTTTTTTTTACGTTATTTTGGTGTATAGCAATACATGGGAGACTCATTTATCTCACTTAAGACTCGTTTTCGAACTGCTACGAACCCACTAACTCTTCTTAAAATAATCGAAGTGTTTTTTTGGTGAAGTACAAGTATCTTATCTTGGCCATGTGGTGTTTATAGAAGAGGTCTCAATAGATCTTGATAAAATACAGGCGGTTATAGATTGGCCGCAACCACAATCCTTAAAGGCTTTACGAGGATTTTTAAGATTGACGGGATATTATCACAAGTTTATCAGCAATTATAGGTAGCTGGTAGCTCTTTTAACGAATATGCTCAAACTTCAATCTTTTCAATGGAATGAGGTTGCTCTTGCCTCTTTTAAGTCCCTTAAACAAGGCTTAGTGGTAGCACCAGTACTATGACTACCCAACTTCAATGATGAATTTGTCATTGAATGTGATGCTTTAGGCACAGGAATTGGAGCAGTGCTTCAACAACAAGGATGCCTGATTGCTTTTTTTAGTCGCAAGTTAGCATAACGTCACTACAAACTTGCAGTTTATAAGTGAGAACTGATCGGGTTAGTGAAGGCAGTACAACATTGGAGACCTTATTTATAGGGGTATGCCTTCCTCGTTCGGACAGACCATTTTACTCTTAAGTATTTATTGGAGCAACGCTTAACAACATTTCTGCAACAACATTGGTTAAATAAACTGATGGGGTTTGACTTCAGAGTTAAATACAAGATAGGTAGAACCAATACCACAACTGACTCTTTGTCTCGGAGGAATGAAGACACTAATATATTATTTGCTATATCTCAACCCAACATGCTATTGTTAGAGGATATCAAGGCTGAAATTCAAAACTCTTCTACTTTTTTGGAAATCCAAAGGAGCATCGAAAATGGACAACTTACACTGGATTGGTTGATATACTTTCAAAATAGGATTTACATACTGCCAACTTCACCTTTAATTTCCACCATATTGGTAGGTTTTCATGACTCCACTCATGAAGGGATTCAAAAAACATTATAGCGCATTCATCGCGAATTTTATTAGTTGGGTATGAAAACTACCATCATAGAATATGTGCCTGCCTATTCCATTTTTCATTTTAACAAGGTAGAAAATCTTGGTCTAGCTGGATTATTACAGCCATTGCAACTTCCCATGCAAATATGGTCGATGTCTCAATGCATTTCATTGATGGTTTGCCAAAATCAATGGCCAAGTCAACATTGTTAGTGGTTGTGGATCGCTTCTCTAATTACAGCCATTTCATACCATTGTCACACCCGTACAATGCGACTACAGTGGCAAAGATATTCCTCAATAACGTGGTAAGGTTACATGGCATTCTGAAATCTATTGTGAGTGATTGGGACCCTCTATTTACTAGTAATTTTTGGAAGGAACTTTTTCGATTGAATGGCACCAAATTAAGTTTTTCTTTTGCCTATCATCCACAATACGATTGTTGGCCCCAAAAATTTTTTTAATGAATAAGTGTGATTTACATCAATTATAAGATCTTTAGGAAAGTTTGTGGAGTTAATTCTTATGTTGATGTTATAAAGGTTATATGATATGGGTTGATTGAATTAAAGTGTTAAGGTTATAAGAAGGCTCAAGGGTAATTTTGGTAAGACAATTAAGGAGAAAGAACATAAGACATGTAAGGAAGGGTAAAACAGACATTGTGCAAATTGTTAAGGGTATAAAAGGGGAGAAGAATTGTTGTGCATTGGAGAAGAAGAAGCTAATTCATGGATGAGAAAGGAGAGAAGAGAAAGAAGCACAAAAAAGAATGAAAGGGAGAAAGAAGAGAAAATAAGCTAGAGTTTCAATTTCCTTAGCCTTAAAGAGAGATTTTGAGGTTGTTCAAGAAGGAAAAAAGGTAGATGAAAAGAAATTCTTCCATGTGAGCCAAGGATCTCTTCCTTTGGTGAAGAACCACAGGGATCAAAGAGACATATTTCAGTTAGATCATCTCACGGAGTACACATTAAAGATACAACAGGAAAGAACCTTTGACACCTCAAGTTGTTTACAAACACAAGAAGCATGTTGAGCAAGTATATAAGAAAGGAAATCAAGGTAGGTACATGTTTATAATAAAGTAAATAAGCTACTACTGTTTTCTTTAAATCAAAGAAGTTTACTTATTTCAATTGCATCATAAGTGTTGCATACTTTGCTTTTGAATGATCTATGAAATTGTTATACGTTGGTTATATGAATTGTGTGATGATTTATGAAAAAGACATTGCAAATGATTTCTAAAAAGATACATGTTCATGGAAACATGTTTTCAAGAAATATTTCAAGTATAAGACAAGCAAGTTTTCAAGAAGTGCCATTTTGGGCAATAAGTTTACAAGCCATGAATTATGTGTTATGTGGGAATGTGTAGTGCATCATGTTTTTGGACATACCCAAACCATTTTAATGTGCTTATATGCTCATGTTATGTTAGCAAGTTTGATGCATTCATGTTTTGCAACTGTGCATTTTGGCTGAAGCCTAAGAAACTCGTTTTCTATAAACTCAATAAAAGTTTTCCATGACAAGAAAAATGGTTTCAAAAGTTTTGCTTATATTTTTGTTATAAACTGTTACCCACTAGCTTTTAAGCTCACCCCCCTTTTTACCTCATCTTTAGGTAATAGCTAAGAGATCAAGTGATCAAAAGCCTAAGGGAAATTCTCCAAATTTGCTTAATCTGTAGTTTGAGTTGGTTTTGGGAATGCACAATGTTATAGTTGCATACTAAGTTTATTTGTTTAAGAATTATTGTAATTTGAGACTTTGAGCTGATGTTGTAATGTGGTTTAGAATGCCAACAAAGATTTGTGAAAACTGTATTCTTTTGAGGTTAAGGAAATATGAATTGTGTATGGATGATTGTCAGCTTGAACAGATGGTTTTAAGTATAAATTGTGGACGTATATATATATATATATATACATATACGCACGTACACCTAAGTTAGATTCATGGGAAGGCAAAACAGGAATTATGATTGATCAGATGTAGTTGGATATGAAGAGACAAATAAATTGAGATCTAAGAGTTTCATGAAGTCAATTTAGTAACTGAATGGTTAAGCTCAGGACGTTCCAAGTTTGCAAAGTGCAAAATTACAAGCCTTCTATAGGGTAAAATTTGTGTTATTACTTCAAAGGAAAATCTAGATTGATCTAGGCTAAACTATACCAAATTGTCTCTAGAAAGTTATAGGTCTTTCTTTTATCTTTCCAATGGTATATAGCATGAAATTTTTGGACCTCTAGATTAATAGTTATGGTCCTTATAAAAGGGAATGCTTAGGAGGATAAAGATGTATCGTCTGTAAAGACGTATTGTCTGTGATGATGTCACATCGTCTATGATGACATCAATACATCTATAGCGATGCATCATCTGCAAAGATGCATCGACTGTAAAGATGTATCGTCTGTAAAGATATATCGTCTTTGATGACATCACATCATCTGTGATGACGTCATATCGTCTTAAGAGTTGCATCGTCTTAAGTTGACTCTGCTTCGTCTTAAGAGTTGCATTGTCTTAAGTTGACTCTGCTTCGTCTTAAGAGTTACATGGTCTTAAGTTGACTTTGCTTCGTCTTAATTTGACCCTGCATCGTCTTAAGACTTTGGTTATCTTAAGTTGGCCCCACATCATCTTAAGACCTTACTTCATCTTAAGTTGACCCTGCTTCATCTTAAGACTTTTGCTTCGTCTGCTTTTCGCTTCATCTACTTTTTGCTTCGCATGCCTTATTTTTTGTCTGCTTTTTGACTTTATCTTCCTTATTGTTTAGTCTGCTTTGCTTCATCTGCCCTTTTTGCTTCATTTGCTTTCTGTTTCGTCTGCCCTTTTGCTTCGTCTGCTTCTTGTTTTGTCTGCTTTTTGCTTCATCTACTTTCTTGTTTCATCTGCTTTCTGCTTCGTCTTCCCTTCTGCTTCATCTACTTTCTGTTTCGTCTGCCCTTTTGCTTCGTCTACTTTCTGAACTTCTTCTTCTGTACACTATTTATTTGATGTTATCGCCTGCTCCATTTTAAACCCTTCAGACGATAGGATTTGTCTTCAAGGCCTTCAAGGAAGTTGAATATCTTAAATTCCTCTTTAGAACCCTCCTAGAATGAACTTGATCTGAAAACCCTAGAGCAAGTTATACTTTTGCCCCAAGATAGGTGCAATATGATTAAGGTCAAAATCTTGTTTGATTCTTTCAGCCATAATTTCGTTATCCGACCTCCAAATAAGATGAACACAGTGTCTAGGCAAAATAGAGACATAGAGCTACCAAATTATCTAAAGGAATAAAATTTTAACCCATCCTCTAAGATGCTCAATATCTGGATGAATGTTGAGCATAGAATATTTGCTTTAGT
>JANSVA010000216.1:21087316-21118618 GCA_025504915.1 Erythroxylum reticulatum
CATAATTTAAAATAACCACTAACCCATAATTATGATTTTGTAACTACCACAACTAGGAGCTGAAGTGAACTTCAGCTTGTCTCAAACATGAATTTTCAGCTATTATAATGCTACGGTTATTTTGAATTTGAATATAACTACCTTTTATCAAAGTGGACAACTTATACATTTTTCAGCTTTTTGGTGACATAGTTAATTTTTTGGATAACTTTGTTGCAACAATTCGTTGTCAAAATATGTTACCATTATATTGTAAAAGTTGTGCAATTTGTGTATCTATCAAACATCGGAAAGCAAGTCTCATAAATCTCCCCCACAAAAGAAAGTTGATGTCCTCATCAATAGCAATTGTGTCGAATTTGTCTAACATGTTTGTCCTTACCTACTTACTCTTAAAGTTTGCTAATCCATCACCTTTTACACTAAAAAGACTAAGAAAACATGTTGAGAAAACATATACTAAAAATGACACTCTTGTATATGTCATTTCTTCCAAGTTTTGTATCAGCAACTCCAATACCAATTTTAAATCCCAACAAACATCAATAACTTTGCCACCAATAAAATAACCACGAATAAGGCTACCAGTCCATTTATAACCCCTCATTATCATTAAAGGAAGTATGTAAGAGCATTCTCCTAGGTCTTCTCGATGTGAATTGATCTTCTTTACTTATCAAAGATCTTAGAAGTTCCACTTCTAGGTGCTTTTTCCACCATCAATGAATTGATAATCATTACTCACCATTATCCTCCTCCTCAGCAAATATGCTCTCAACTTTATTACATTTCTTTGCATAATGAGGTTCGTTGCATATGAAGCAGTTGATCTATTGTTGAACAAACTTGTGACAAGCTTGTTTGTTCTTACTTTTCTAATTTTGCTTAAAGAAATTCTCTTAACAACCATACTATTTCTACTACAACTTGATAGTTTTTCTTATTTTTATTTGGTCATTAATCTACCAACCGATCCATTGTAGCAATTAAATTGGGAAGGTTTTGGGCACCGTTCCTCTAGAGTTCAATTTATGCCTAATATAAAAGTCCTAACTTAAAGTTGAATAACTTGTCTTGTTTTGACAAGTTGTAAATATCAAGCATTAAAGAGTTAAATGCTTTTATAAAATTTTGGAAAATTCTATCATGTTATAAATTCCACAAGATTTCCTTCACTACCTAAAAGGTATTTTAATGTAATAACTGCTCCTTTAGCTTTAGTATTAACTCCACCCTTGTCTCAATTCATAGACATCTCCCATTTAGGTCATCATTGATCCTTTCTTGTCACTATAACTTGGAATCACTTGCTAAATACATACTAGCTAGCATTACTTTATTCACTTTTGGCACCCTTACAACATGAAAGTTCCCTAATGTCACAAAATCTTGGATACCGTCAAAATGCTTTAATTTTAGGACTTTTAGCCTTATCCGACACCCTCTGTTGTGTACATTATTTTGGAGAAGTGACAATGCATCTCCCATTACGACCCTTATATTTGCCTTTCCTAAAATGTCATCTAAGCATTTGTTAGATGTGTTCCAATACATCATTCATGAAGGCCAATAAGCAACCACAGTAGGTATGTCTTCTTCCAGAATTAGTCCAAGAATTTGTTCCAACCAAATCATTCTTTCCCTCAATTATTCCATAACTTTTTCACCATTTATCTTCCCATGTCCTTTTGAGTCTTAACTTTGATACCAATTTTCATAAGTTTTTTTAGGCAAATTAAATGCCTTTAATTTCTTTATATCACAACCTAGTCCCTCAACTAAGTTTTTAGTAGAATTCCAATAAATAGCTTAAGTGTGCTTCACTTATTAATTATATCAAACACCTTCCAGGCTCGCCCTTGGAACATTTCCTTAAATAGTAGTAGGCAATTCAATTTTATGACTTTTTGGGAAGTAACTGACATAGAATTATATCATATATTAGTAAGGAACATTTATTGATATCTTATAAGAAATAATACAAGAATAAGGTCTAGAATAAGGTAAAAATCCAACACTTTTCTAGTCTACAACTTCAATATATAGCTAGTAGGTTTCATATAAGTTATGGTAGTTTTTCCTAACCATCATAACCTTTCATGGTTGTAACTTATCCCAATCAGTTTTTACAATTGTTTGGAGTAACATGATTGTTTTAAGGAATCAGATTAGGATAAGTAACTAATAACTACCATAACTGATAAATACATAATAACTAACATAATCAATGTAAACAAAAATAACTGATAGCTAATAACTGTCATTTTATAACTACCACAACCAAGAGTTAAAGTAAACTTTAGCTTTTCTTGAACTTGAATTGTTAGTTACCATAATGTCATGATCATTTTGATTATGAATGTAGATGCATTTTATTAAAATGGAAAACCTATATACTTTTCAATCTTTTTGTAACTTATTTTCTAGATAGCTTTATTGCATCAATTCTTTGTTAAAACATGCTACCATCATATTGTCAAAGTTGTGCAATACGTATATTTATCAAACACTAAAACAAGGTCATAGAAATTTCTCTTAGCAAAAGAAAGTCGACATTCTCGTCGATAACAGTTGTGATGAATCTATCAAATATATTTTTCTTTGGCTACTTACTCATATAGTTGGTCAATCCATCAACTTTTGCTTTGCAAAAGACTAACACAACATGTTGAGTAAACATAGACCAAAAATAAAACTCCTATATATGTCATTTCTTCTAAGTTTTATGGCAGAACCCTACTACTAATGTTAAATTCCAACAGATAGTAACAATTTTTCCATCAATAAAACAGGTATAAATGAGACTATATGTCCATTTGTATCCCCTCATAGTCATCAAAAGAAGTGTATATGTTCCCTCTCTTGACCCCCTTTAATGTTCATCCATTATGTTTATTTGTCAAAGGTAGTAAAAGTTCCATTCCTAGGTGTTTTTTTCATGATCAACAAATTGACAATCGCTACTTCTTTATTATCCTCTTCCTCAGCCGGCAATGCATTTAGGCTTCCTTTTTCTTGAGCACTCCCTTGCATAGTGCAATTTGCTACATATGAAATAAGTAATCTTTTGCTGAACAAAATTGTGAGAGAATTGGCTATGTTTACCTTTCTCATTTTTCCCAACAAAATGATCTCTATTAGCCTAGCAATTTCCATTATCATTAGAGAGTTTTTCCTTATCTTTATTTAATTGTAAATCTACCAACTAATCTTTATAAGTAGTAACACTAAAAAGATCTTAGAAACCTTGCCTTTTTAATTAATCTGTGCCTAAGATTGGAGTCTCTATAGAAAGTTGAATAGCTTGTTTTCTTTTGATATGTTATGAATATTCAACGTTAAAAAGCTTAATGTCTTGACATAATTTCATATCATTTTTTCAACATATTGTAACTTCTGCATGGCTTATTTTATTATCTAAGAGGTATTTCAAAATAAGAACTGGTCCTTTAGTTCCTGTACTAGCACCTACCTGTCTCAATTCATAGATGTCCTCCAGTTAGATCATCATTGATCCTTACTCACCATTATAACTTCGCATCAACTACCAAATACTTACTAGTCAATATTACTTTATCCACTTCTGACACCCTTAACATATAAAAATATTATTCTATGTTCCATAGAAAGTTCTCCAATGTCTTAGCATTTCGGACACTATAAAAAGGCTTTGATTATAGGACTTTTAGCCTTATCTAGGCCCCCTATTGTGGTGGACAATATTGGTTCAGAGAAGTATCAATGCATTCTCCATTACGGATACCTTTCTATTTACCTCTCTTAAACTTTCCCAAGCATTTTAAGGTATATTCTAATGCCTCATTCATGTAATCCAAAAAAGCAACCATTGTGAATCCCTCTTTTTCTTGAACTAGTCTAAGAATGTGCTCTAACTGAGCTATTCTTTCCTTTAATTATTCCATATTTTTTCTCACCATTTATCACCTCACATTGCTTTAAGTATTAGCTCAGATACAGTGATACCAACCATTATAAGGGTGTTTTAAGGCTAATTAAATTCGTTCAAATCTCTTATTTCATAACTTAGTCCCTCAACTAAGTTTTAAGGAGAATTCTAACAAACAACTTGAGTGTGCTTCACCTAGTAATTATGTCAAACACCTTCTAGGCATGTCTTTGGAACATTTAATCAAACAGGTGTTATAAAAATTGTGGCATTTTTTGGGCAATAAATGACATAAAATCAGATCAAATATAAGTAAGTAACAGTTATTGATTTCTCATAAGAAATAAACATGAAATGAGGTCTGAAACAAGGCAAAATCCAACACTTTTCTAGCCTACAATATACATATATATAGCCAATAGGGTTTAGACAAGTTATAGTAGCTTTTTCCTAACTATCAGAACCTTTCATGGTTGGAACTTATCCCAACTAGTTTTTGTAGTTATTTGGAGTAACTTGACTATTCCAAACAATCAAATTAAGATAAATAATTAACAACTACGATAATTAATAATCAACATAAATGACATAATAAAAAATAAATGCCAACTAATAACTATTACTTTTAAATTTCCATGACTAGAAGATGAAATGAACTTTAACTTATCTTGAACATGAATTTTTAGCTTCCTCAGTGCTACGTTAATTCGATTTCAAATGTGGCTACATTTTTTGAAATGAACAACTTATACACTTTCCAATTTTTTAGTGACTTAGTTTAATTTTTTAAAGAGCTTTGTTGCATCAATTCCTTGTCAATATATGTTACTATCATGTTATCAAAGTTGTTCAATGTATCTACCAAATATCGAAAAGAAGGTCTAACTACTGCCCATGGTCAAGCAAGAAAATATTTCCATAAAGATGATGTGCTAGATCTCATAATTCATTTAATCCAATAAAATATATGATAAAAGGATAATCTAATTATTAAAAAAATTCTGAATTTCAAGGACAATTTAAGTAAAAATGACATATGAAAATTTAATAATTTAGCGAAATATGATATACAATTTTATTTTTAAATTTTTTTAATTTAGTTTATTATAATTCAAATATAAAATAACATAAAATAAAATTCACTTATACGATACTCCACATTAGTAATATATTATTGATAATAAAATTAATGATAAATTATATTTGAAATAAATTATAATGTTACGTAACTAAATGTCACGTTTTTGAAATAAATTTAATAGGGGAAACATAGCTAAATGTTACGTTTTTTAAAACATAGCTGATAATCTTTAGCTACAAGAACTAACATAGCCAAAAATATATTGTTGACGATTTCTCAAAACATTGCTTATAGTTGTTTGCTACGAAATTAAAGTATAAGGGAAAACTATTAGCGACGATTAAGAAAAAATATCGCCTATAACCTTCTGTCATGGATATTTAGTAACGTTTTAGGCGACAATTTATTAGCGATGATTTTTTGTCGCTAAAATTCCCTTTTATTATAGTGAAAGCAGGCGAGGTATCCAAAGAAACTATAAGCAAACTAGGTTTTGTTTGGGATAAAAGATACAAATATTTTTGAAATTTTATTTATTTTAAAGAGTACTTTTATAATTAAATTTATTTTAATATATTTTGTGTTGATATAAATATCAAAAATAACATTATTTTAAATTTTTACTTAATTATTTTTATATAATAAATAATTAAAATTATATCAAAACTTTTTAAATGAACTTGTCACATATTTAGTACTCAACTAGAAAATAATTTTGAATTAAAATAATTAAATAAAAACTTAATAATATTATTACTTTAGTACTTTCATAAATTTTCATCGTAAAATATATTTTAAAATTGTTTAATCTTATGTCTATAAGCCTTTGAGTAAATTATAAGCACCTCTTTCTTTGCATCAACAAGCGTACATTTCTTTGATATTAGTCTTTCTTAAATAGAAGGTAACTCCTGTTTATATTTGCTAAAACATTTTGTCTTCACAAGAATCTTTTGTTCATCATCAAATAGTAGAAGACTTCTCTTTATCTCCTATCCTATGTTTTTTACTGATTTCTTTCTTAAAACAATGTTGAACTTCCTTTTCAGAAAGGTGGGTCAATCATGGTTTTTGCTAAATCCTATCTTCTTGTTCCAGTGGGAAAAAAACTTTAGTTGAGTTCTAAAAATTGGACAGTGGTATATGTTTTTGTTCGACAAAGTCTTGGTTTTGATCTTAAGAAGGTTGGTTGTAATATGTACTTACCTTGTGGTCACTTGCGGTCAAATTTGCTATACTTTGAAAGAACAATCCTACTTAATTTAGATATTTAAGGACTCACTTTTTAGTCATTGATAATGAATAGATCATTTGTTCCCATTACTTTGCTCTTATTTTGTTTCATAAGCATCCATCCATTACAAAAATGGGACCTACACAAATTGAATGGATGAATGCTCATAAAATAGGATAGGAACTGAACAACGAGAATAGTTGATCTAAACCCCTATTCCTAATCAACTTTATTGTAAAATCAGAATTCTTGGTAGTTTATGGTACTGCTACTGCCTGTTTGTACTTTAATTGTATCATCCATTTTTTCGTAAGCATTAAAGTTAGGTATCTTCCTAAATCATAAATACTAGTTAAGTGATTTTTGCAAGGGTGGGCTTTGTTTCACTTATAAGTGGTAACTTATTAAGTAAAGAGTTCTTTGATTGACCCATAGGTGATGGGTTTTGTGACTTATTGGGGAGTCCAATTTATGATGAGATAAATAGGCTTTACCTTCTTTTTTTGCTACAGAGAGGGGGTTACCATAAAAATCAGAACAGAGGAGGAGAAAAAGAGAGGTTTACTACATTGTTTTGACGTGTGAGACGACAGCTGTTTAGTGATATAATCAAAAGGAAGCAGATCATAATCTACAAGTATTCGATGATGGTATCTCTTGGGTTTATAAAGTGTACTAAATTGATTTTTTTCAATTTATACTATAACCTAGAGATAATTGTACTTGTTGTTAAGACTATTATTGTTGCTCTTGATTATTATAGTGTATTTTTTTTAGTTCGTGGAGATTTAGACCATAGTTTTTCCCTAGTTGAGAAGGGTTTTCTATGCAAATTGTGTGTGTATTGATTTAATTTCTTGCACTTTATTTCTCTTGTTATTATTGTTGTTGAGGTTGTAGTAATTTTCCCCATAAGTGGTATCAAAGTTGTAGTTAGAGGATCCTTGTGTAAGGAAAATTATTGTATGTTTGATTTAGGGAGGAATTAGCGTGAGAAAAGAATGGGTGAAAACAGTGCTTCCAAATTTCAAATTCCCTTGTTTGATAGGAAAATAAAATTTTGGTTATAAAAGAGTACTACTGAGAACTTGTTGGTACAACAAGGTTTAGATGAAACTTTAGAATTAGAAAAGCTTGCCAGTTTGAATGACACCAAGTGGACATCGATGAAAAAAAGGTGGTTAGTACAATTCGATTAGTTATAGCTCCAGAGATCAAGTACAACTACTTAAGTGAGACAGATCTAAAAGCTTTGATGGATAAGCTCCAAAGTGTGTAAGCCTCCAAATCGTTGACTAACATCTTGTCCTTGAGATAGAGTTGTACCTAATGAGGATGGAGGAGGGTACACCTTATAGGACCACATAAATTTGTTTAACTAACTAGTGGCCCAGTTGAAGAATGCAAATGAAAAGATCACCGATCAAGAACAAGCTCTCTTGTTGATGGCTCACTACCCAAGTCCTATCAACCTATTATCATGAAGTTGCTTGTTAGTAGGGAGAAGATTATGCTAGATGAAGCTATCTTGGTATTGAGGGACAACAAAAGGATGATGAAACATGTTGATGGAGGTTCTCTAGGTGATGGTGATCGGGCACTAGTTATGAGGGAGTTTAAGAGAGGGACAAATCAAGAGAAAAAGGAGAGATAGCTCAAAGAGTAGATTGAAATTGTGCACGAAAGACTTTAGTAACATGGAGTGTTACTATTGTAAGGAGAAGGGCTACATCAAAAGTCGTTGTCAGAAGATGATGAAGGGCTTGAAGAGTCTCCATTTAAAGCAAAAGAAGAAGGGCAACACTAAAGTAGATGATGATGGCGATTCCACTAATGTGGTAATAGGTGATGGTGATGGTGATTTGTTATTGGCTACTCATGGTAAGGTGAAGGAAGGCCAAGAGAGTTAGGCGTTAGATTTGACCATGTCGGTTCATATTTGTAGAGATTAAGTCTTGTTTGATACTTTGCAATAAGATAGGGAATATGACCATATCATCATAGTGGGTAATCAAAAATTAAAGATCTAAGGCATAAGGATTGTAAGGATGAAGCTCGATGATGGTATGACCTGAACCTTCCACAATGTGCGGTATGTGCCAAGTGCTCATGCTAGCCTTATTTCCTTGGGTGAATTCACAAAGTACAGGCATATATATGTTGGTAGTGAGGGGTAGTGTAAAGTGGATTGCAATGCTCGCTTGGTGATGCAAGGGAGGAATGTTGATAACAACATTTGCTATGTGGAGGGCCATTACATTAGCAAGACAAGGTCGTGAAGAAGAAGGTCACATTCTCGAATGAGGTGGAGGTGTTTGGTGATTTTGGTCAAGGGAGGAATATGTTAGTTATCTCACCAAATCCCAAATACTAGCTATGTGACTTTTGCAAAGGTGAGCTTTGTTTTACTTACAAGTGGTGGCCCACTAAGTAAAGAGTTCTTTGATTGGCCTATAGGTGGTAGGCTTAAGTGACTTATTGAAGAAGCTAATTTATGATGAGATAAATAGGCTTTACCCTTTTTTTTTGCAACAGAGAGGGGGATGCCGTAAAAACCAGAATAGAGGAGGAGAAAAAGAGAGGTCTACTCCATTGTTTTGGCATGTGAGACGATAGTTGTTTAGTGAAATAATCAAGAGAAAGTGGATTATCATCGACAGGTATTCGTTGTTGATATCTCTTAGATTTGTAGAGAGTACTAAATTAATTAGGTTTTTCAATTTATACTAGAACCTAGAGATGACTGTACTTATTATTGAGACTATTGTTATTGGTTATCAATTGTACTCTTTATGATTATGGTGGATTGATTTTAGTCTATGAAAATTCAGAGCGTGGTTTCCTCTAGTTAAGAGGGGTTTTCCATGTAAATTGCGTGTGCATTGATTTAGTGTCTTGCAGTTTATATCTCTTGCTATTATTGTTATTGAGGATGGAGTAATTTTTCCTAACCAGTGGTATCAGAGTTATAGTTAGAGAATCCTTATGTAGGGAAAATTACTGGTTGTTTGATTTATTGAGGAATTAGCATGAGAAGAGAATGGGTGAAAACAATGCTTCCAAATTTTATGTTCCTTTGTTTGATGGAAAATAAACTTTTAGGTGTGAAAGAGTACTATTGAGGACTTGTTGGTACAACAAGAGTTAGATGCAGCTTTGGTAGCCGACAAGCAGGCGAGTTTGAATGTTGACAAATGGGCGTCGATGAAGAAGAAGGCAGTTAGTACGATTCGGTTGGCTATAGCTTCGGAGATCAAGTACAACTATTTAAGTAAGACAGATCCAAAAGCTTTAATGGATAAGCTCCAAAGTGTGTACACCTCCAAATAGTTGACTAGCATCTTGTGCTTGATATGGAGTTGTACCAATTGAGGATGAAGGAAGGTATAACCTTGCAAGACCATATAAATTTGTTCAACCAACTGGTGGCCTAGCTGAAGAATGTGGATGAGAAGATCACCGATCAAAAACAAGAACTCTTGTTATTGGCCTCACTACTAAAGTCCTACTGACCCATTATCATGACGTTACTTGTTGGTAGGGAGAAGATTACGCTAGATAAAGCTATAGTGATATTGAGGGAGAATGAAAGGATGATGACACATATTGATGGAGGTTCTCCGGGTGATGTTGATCGAGCACTAGTTATGAGAGAGTTTGAGAGGGGGAGGAATCATGAGAGAAGGGGAGATGGCTCAAAGAGTGGATTAAAATCGCGCATAAAAGACTTTAGTAACGTGGAGTGTTATTATTGTAAGGAGAAAGGACACATCCAAAGCTACTGTCAGAAGATGATGGAGGACTTGAAGAGTCTCCATTTGATGCAAAAGAAGGGCAAGACTAAAGTAGATGATGATGGTGATTCCGTTAATGTTGTAATAGGTAATGATAATGGTGATTTGTTATTGGCTACTCATGGTGAGGTAAAGGAGGGCTAAGAGAGTTGGGTGTTGGATTTGGCCACGTTAGTTCATGTTTGTAGAGACCAACCCTTATTTGATACTTTACGCTAAGATGGGGAATATGACCACATCAACGATGGTAGGAGATCAAAACTTAAAGGTCTAAGGTGTGGGGATTGTAAGGATGAAGCTTGATCATGGTATGACCTAAACCTTCCACAATATGAGGTATGTGTCAAGTGCTCATGCTAGCCTTATTTCCTTGGGTGAATTCACAAAGTACGAGCATAGATATGATGGTAGTGGGAGGTGGTGCAAAGTGTGATGCGGTGCTCTCTTAGTAATGCAAAGGATGAACGTCGATAATAACATTTGCTATGTCGAGGGTCATTGCATCTGAAAGGACAAGGTCGCGAAGAGGAAGATCGAATTCTCAGATGAGGTGGAGGTGTTTGTTGATTTGGGTCTAGGGAGAGATATGTTGGGTATTTCCCCAAATCCCAAATACTAGTTATGTGAGTTTTGCAAGAGTAAGCTTTGTTTTACTTACAAATGGTGGAAGTAAAGAGTTCTTTAATTAGCCCATAGGTGGTAGGTTTTGGTGACTTATTAAAGAAGCTAATTTATGATGATATAAATAGGCTTTACCCTTTCTTTGCAGTAGAGAGGGGTTGCGTAAAAACCTTAACAGAGGAGAAGAAAAAGGGAGGTATACTCCATTGTTTTGGCATGTGGGACGATAGCTATTGGGTGAGATAATAAAGAGAAAGCGGATCATCATCGATAGGTATTCGATGTTGGTATCTCTTAGGTTTGTAGAGAGTACTAAATTGATTAGGTTTTTCAATTTATACTAGAACCTAGAGATAATTGTACTTGTCACTATTGTTGATGATTGCCAATTGTAGTCTTGATTATTATATTGGAATGATTTTAGTTCATGGAAATTCGAAACGTGATTTTTCCCCTATTTGAGAGGGGTTTTCATGTAAATTATGTGTGCATTGATTTAGTGTCTTTCACTTTATTTCTCTTGCTATTATTGTTGTTAAGGTTGTAGTAATTTTTCCTAACAAGTGGTATCAGAGATATAGTTAGAGGATCCTTGTGTAGGGAAAATTACAGCTTGTTTGATTTAGGGAGGAATTAACTTGAGAAGATAATGGGTGAAAACAATCCTTTCAAATTTCGCGCTCCCTTGTTTGATGGAAAAATAAACTTTTAGGTGTAAAAGAGTACTATTAAGGTCTTGTTGGTATAACAAGATTTAGATGCAGTTTTGGAAGTAGACAAGCCAGCGAGTTTCAATGATGCCAAGTGGGCATTGATGAAGTAAAAGGCAGTTAGTAAGATTTAGTTGGTTATAACTTCAGAGATCAAGTACAACTACTTGAGTGAGATGGATCCAAAAGCTTTGACGGATAAGCTCTAAAGGGTGTACGGCTCTAAACAGTTGACTAACATCTTATGCTTGATATGAAGTTGTACCAATTGAGGATAGAGGAAGGTACAACCTTGCAAGACCACATAAATTTGTTCAACCAACTAATGGCCCAGCTGAAGAATGCAGATGAGAAGATCACCTATCAAGAACAAGCTCTCTTGTTGTTGGCCTCACTATTCAAGTCCTACTGACCCATTATCATGACATTGCTTGTTAGTAGGGAGAAGATTACACTAGATGAAGCTATGGCAGTATTAAAGGAGAACGAAATGATGATGTCACATATTGATGGAGGATCTAGTTACGAGGGAGTTTAAGAGAGGGAGGATTCAAGAGAGAAGGGGAGATGGCTCAAAGAGTGGATTGAAATCATGTACGAAAGACTTTAATAACGTGGAGTGTTACTATTATAAGGAAAAGGGCCACATCCAAAGCCACTATCAGAAGATGATGTAGTACTTGAAGAGTCTCCATTTGATGCAAAAGAAGGACAAGATTTAAGTAGATGATGACGGTGATTCCGCTAATTTGGTAATAGGTGATGGTGATGGTGATTATTTATTAGCTACTCATGGTGAAGTGAAGGAGGGCCAAGAGAGTCAGTTGGTCACGTCAGTTCATGTTTGTAGAGACCAAGCATTGTTTGATACTTCGCACCACGATGGGGAATATCACCACATCAAAATGGTAGGTGATCAAACATTAAAGGTCCATGGTATGGGGATTGTAAGGATGAGCTCAATAATGATATGACCTGAACCTTTCACAATGCGAGGTATATGATAAGTGCTCGTGCTAGCCTTATTTCCTTAGGTAAATTCACAAAGTACAGGTATAGATATATTGGAAGTGGGAGGTGGTGCAAAGTGTACTGCAGTGCTCACTTGGTGATGCAAGGGAGGAAGGTCGATAACATCATTTGTTATATGGAGGGCCATTGCGTCTAGAGGGACAAGGCTGTGAAGAAGAAGATTCGATTCTTGAATAAGGTGGAGGTGTTTGGTGATTTGGGACGAAGGAGGAATATATTAGGTATCTCCCTAAATACTAGCTATGTGAGTTTTGCAAGGGTGAGCTTTGTTTTACTTACAAGTGGTAGCCTACTAAGTAAAGAGTTCTTTGATTGGCCCATATGTAGTAAGTTTTAGTAATTTATTGAAGAAGCTAATTTATGATGAGATAAATAGGCTTTACCCCTTTTTTTTGCTACAGAGAGGAGGTTGTCATAAAAACCAGGACTAAGAAGGAGAAAAATAGAGGTCTATTCCATTGTTTTGGCACCTGAAACAACAACTGTTTGGTGAGATAATTAAGAGGAAATGTGTCATTATCGATAGGTATTCGATGTTGGTATCTCTTGAGTTTGTATAGAGTACTAATTTGATTAGGTTTTTCAATTTATACTAAAACCTAAAGATAATTGTATTTGTCGTTGAGACTATTGCTACTGGTTGTCGATTATACTCTTAATTGTTATAGTAGATTGATTTTAGTCTGTGAAAATTCAGACCCTAGTTTTTTTTCTTAATTGAGAGGGGTATTTCACATAAATTATTTGTGCATTAATTTATTTTTTTGCCCTTTATTTATTTTTTTATTATTGTTGTTGAGGTTGCAATATTTTTCCACAGGTTCTCAGGACTATATCGTGTGTCTCAAATGGCTCCGTCTAGTAGAAGTATAGGACGGAAAGCAAAAGTAAGAGCGAAGAGACCAAGATCAATTCATTGCAAGAAGCAACTTTTAAGGCCCAAAAACAGTGAAGAAACGTCAAAAGCAATGGAGGACTTGTCTTCTATGTCTTCCATTGTTACAAGCTCTAGCAGTAGTCCAAAGATGAATAGTTTAGATTTTGATGGTGCTGAAGGTATAAGTTTATGCTCCACACCAAAAGCTAAGAAATTTCATATACCAAAGGTTGAAAATTGCCCACCATCACCAAAGAAGCAAAGATTTGTATCAAACTATTCATTGCGAAGGAGAACAATCGCTTTCTTTGCTCCACCGGATGTAGAAGTCTTCTTCTTCTTCGCATTTGGAGATATCTCGGTATGAGTCCTTGTTCACTGGGTATGATGGTGATCCCTCCAATATCTCGAAGCAATCCTTTCAAGGTTGTATGAGTTGGAGCTTTAAAATGTTGAATTATGGCCATTCAAGTAGAGTGTGATAGTTTTAAGCATTTGAGAGGAGGAGGAATCGAGCTCATATTTTTTGCCAAGTTTATGGGATTAATTAATTAATTGCTCAACTCAACTGGGGTTTCTCCTACTAAATTTAGCCAACACTTTCTCTTAGTGTTTGAGAGTGTAGTGTTGCTTGATTACTGGGAGTTTGTGAGTGTTCAAAGAAAGTAAAAGAGAAAAAATGAGACCTTTGTATGTCCAAATTGCATTTTCTCATCTGAAGATTTATTTTTGTTTTTAATTAACTGGTACAAGTATGAGATTATCAACTATGTAAAGAGACTTTGATTTCTTCAGGTATTACGAGCCCCTCAATCTCAGTTAATTAGTGTCTAATTAATTATCCTTAAGGTTCCTTTTATGTATCAAATTGTAAAAAACATTTGACTAATAAATCTTGACTTAATAAACATTCAACCAGACACTTGTCCTCCATGTTAGCTGTAGCGAACCCATATGGAGTTTAAAGGAGACTTCTGCAAAAGCTCTTCACTTACCTTGCCCTACCGAGCACACTAGGGTTTCTGCTTGCATGGCTTTGCAGCCGCTAATATTCTTGCTTTACATTTAAGTGGAAGCATGGATGTCTTACGTTAGTAATAGGATTAGAACACATAAGTGAATCAAGGGTGAGGTTGGATCGTAAAGGGAAAAAAATGGATAGGATGATGGTGTCAGGCTATGAGTGTCTTGGCTGTTTCGGCTCAGGCCAACATCTCCAAGAGAATCCAATGAACTAGACTCCTGTGGGTTGTGATCATTGTCACAGGTTGAGAATCTCAAGAAATTTTGCTTATACATTTTATCCTAATCTATTTCTTTCTCCGGTCTTTGATAAGGTATCCAACTTGAAGGTTAATGCAAATAAATCTTGTTCATTTGTTACAGTTCAATTTCGTATTCAGAAAGACAAAAGAAAGGCCCTCTCACTCTTACATTTAATGTGGTAAATTACAAAACTTGCAAGTTGTATTCCAATCATTTCTGATCTGACACGTACCTATGAGTCTAAAGTTGCAATCTTTTTTTCATTAAAGGAAGACAATATAATTACATGATTAGTTTAGGGAAATAGACCCCCGACATATCCTTTAAAAGGATAAAATGTCACCCAATGGGTGTAGTATTAAAAATTGTGATTCCAAAGTCAAAATGTTCTACAAAATTCGCAAGCCAGTCTGCACATCTGTTGCTCTCTCAATAGATATGTCGATGTACAACAATCCAGTTTCGAGTGAATAATTCATTGATGGCCATGATGAGAGAATTGAGAGCCCTTGATCGAGTAGCTGAGGAAGATAGGAGTTTCAGCACCGCTGTGGAGTCCACTTCTAGTTCAATCTGTCAATAACCCTTATTCTAAGCGAGTGTGAGCCAAGAAAATACTCCCCAGAGTTCCTCAAAGACAGATGAACACCAACCTAGATTCTGGCTAAAGCCTCCAAGCCAAGTGCTTGTATTATCACGGATGAGACTCCCTGCTGTGGCTGAGTATGAGGAACGCTTATATGCTCCATCCGTATTTAATTTTACCCACCCATAAGGAAGTTTATGCTAGCCGATTAGATGTTCTTGTCGAGACTGACGACCAATATCTGCTCTACTTTGCTAGACGGATGACTCGTAGATCTGGAGGGCATAGTTGGAAATGTGGCCGACTGGTGAGGTTGGCCAGTTGAACTGGTCATCAAAAAAGGCCTTGTTGTGCCAAGTCCACAGGAACCAATAAGTAGTACCAAAAATAATCGACCAATCGTCCCGTGAACAGGTTGGTGGTGTTGTAGATTTCTAGTGAGTCATTCTCGAATCGGCATAGTGAGAAAGTTAATTGAGATTATTTGTAGCGGGAAATTGTCCCACACGTTGCGGCCTTTGATGTAATCATGCACATGCAGTGAGGATTCTTCGAGACGACAGTGATAGCAAGCTCCATCCGTAGTGAGTTTTCTGTAAACTCGTTGTTGGTTCGAGAGTAGGTGATCATGCGTGAGTAGCCAAAGGAAGGAGCGAATGCATTGCGGACCCTTCCATTGACAAATGGCCTTCCAGATTTCATTAGTTGATTCATCATCATGTTCCATGATCCTAGAATACGTTGATGCGATAGTGAATTATCCAATATCTAAAAACCCCCCATGTTAGCTTGTCCTGTCTAAGGTAGGGCTAAGGGGGAAAAGTTCCCGCTATAGCCCTATAAATGGACTCTGGGAGTAGAGATTGAAAAGCTTCCCAATGCTAATTACCATTTGTGTCGACAAAGTGTTGAACTTACTGATTTATAGAGGATTGGGGAACTGGGGTTGTTGCATGGGTGATAAGGGGTCCCACACCCTCCACCCAACGATCGAGCCAGAATCGAGTCCTAGCACCATCACATATCTTCCATTTCATGCCCTAGAGGACAATGTGCTAGGTATCCTTAATACTCCTCCAAGTCATTGATCCTTCAGTTGCTTCAATAGAGGAGGGTAGATTATTGACATCAAAATTGTACTTTGCAGGGAGAATTTTCACCCTTAGCGCATTAGGCTTAGAGATCATCGACCACCCTAATTTCTCTAATAAAGCATCATTGGTTTCTCGAATTTTTCGAATACCTAGGCCCCCCATTTCTTTCGGTTTACAGATTTTCTCCCAGTTCACTAAGTGAGTCCTCTTTTTTCCATTAGACGAGCCGCATAAGAACTGGGGAGGGCCGCCATAACTGAGTGAGTCAGGGTGATTCATCCTGGAAAGGATAATAGATTGGCTGACCATCCGGATAAACGTTGTTAAACCTTATCAAGAATGTGTTGATAGGTTCGTCTATTGACTCATTCGTGCAAAAGGGGCACTCTGAGATATCGACCTAAATCAGTCGTTTGTTTAAAACCTAATTCTCAGCTTAACAGGCGGGACACCGAAGAAGGGATGTTCTTGGAAAAAAAACTACAAGATTTCTCTTGATTGACGCATTATCCAGAAGCAGTACAAAAAATATTAGTCATGTCTCGAATAACGTGCACTTGATCTACAAAGGCTTTAGAAAAAAGAATGAGGTCATCGGCAACGAATAGGTGAGAAATAGGAGGTCCTTGTTTGCTTAATTGAATAGGCTTTCAACATCCTTGTGTCACTAAGTGGGTAATTGATTGTCCTAGATGTTCCATACACAGGACAAAAAGGTACGACGATATGGGGTCTCCCTGTCATATACCTGTCGTTGTATGAAATTCATCACTTAGTTTGCCATTCCAGTTCACTTGAATAGAGACCAAAGAAATGCACTTCAGAATGAGGTTGATCAGAGAGTCAGGTATCCTAACGTCAGTGAGAGTGTCCTTGATGAAGTCCCAAGACAACTTGTTGTAAGCTTTTTCCAGGTCCACCTTAATAGTCGTAATTCCTTTGCGTCTGGTTTTCCTTTTCATTGTCTGGATAACTTCTTGAGCAATGATGATATTGTCTATTATCAAACGTCCTAGGACAAAACTACATTGGGGAGGAGATACTAGGTCGTCAAGGTAAGGTTTCATTCAATTGACTATGAACTTGGTAATAGCTTTAAAAATCACTGAAAATAACGCGATTGGTCTGAATTGGGTAATCGATGTGGGAGACGGAATCTTTGGTAGAAGAACTATAATTGTGTGATTTACTTCAGATTCCCAGACTTCCTGTTGAAAAATCTTCTATATAAATGATATCAGCGAGGGTCCAACAATGTCCCATTGGGATTGGTAGAATAACATCGGGAAGACATCAAATCCTGGAGCCTTATTAGGAGCCATATTATAAAAGGCCATCTTAATCTCGTCGGGACAAAGTGGGCATGCCAGCTCGAAAATAGTTTGGTAAGGTAGGGGAGGGAAGAGACCATTGATTAAATGGATGGTGGGAGGCTATAAATCAGTCGTATAGAGTTTCTCATGGAAGTTCTGGGCTAGACGTCTGATGCCTGTGGAATCTGATATCTCATCTCCATTTTCATCTTTTAAGGAATTTATCTTCGCATGTCGACGTCTGGTTGAAGTGATAGCATGATAGTATTTCGTATTCCTACCTCCCTGTCCTAGCCATTGACTTCTAGAACACTGATGCCAGTAGAGCTCTTCTTGAGTGAGGACTTGTTCCAATTCAGATCGAAGATACTCCTCCAACTCTCGGATAAAAGGTGAGTCTTCTTCTTCTATCCTTATTTGTATGCCTTGAAGTCTCGCCATCAGAAGTTTTTTCTTATGGAATATGTTTCCGAAATAAGTAGAGTTCCACTGTTAGAGACTATCAAAAAAATTTCTGAGTGCTCCATTAAAGTCAGAACTGGTAGGGTTCCAATTATCAGCTACAACTTAGCCAAAACCTTTATGAGTCAACCAAGCGGACTGAAATCGAAAAAGCCTATGAGTCAGAGGAGAATGTGTGCAATTTTGAAGGGTAATTAAGAGAGGCCGATGGTCTGATTTCAGGAAGGGTAAGTGAGTGATGGTTATGTTTTGGAAAGCAGACTGCTAAGAAATAGATTCAAAAACTCGGTCTAATCTGGCGAGAATTTTTCCCCTTCGCCTGATGAATTTTGGTCCTGAAAATCCAAGGTCGTGGAGTTGACAATTTTGCATACAGTCCCTAAACTATGAACTAACAATAGGTTGGAGTCGTAACCCTCTGCGTTTAACAGAGCTTTCTAGCTTGGCATTAAAGTCTCCACCCACAAGCCATAGATGGGAGGTAACCTTGGCAATTTTACGCAGATTCATCTATAAAAAGTGTTGTAATGAATACGTAGGGCTGGCGTAGATGGCCGTGAAGTCAAAAGACCCTTGGTCCCATTGTATAGTCATATGCACAAATTGTCGGTGAGCGAGCAGAATTCGAACGACAATTTTAGCTTTCCATAATAACCAGATGCCACCCAAATATCCTTCTGCTTCCACTCAGAACGAGGGCGCAAATCCCAAACTTCTAATAACCTCAACGCTCATATATCGCTTATACGTGGCTCCACCAAAACCACAAGGAGCGATTTGTGAATTCAGATGTAATTCTTGATGATGGGCTTGAACGTCCTACCTCCAACCCCTTGACAGTTTCATATAAATATCGACATAAAACAATATTCGAAGAAAGAAAATCGCTAAGCTGAAGGGTTATTTGAGATATGAGTCAACACCCGACACTGGGTTGTTGTGTGGGTCTATGGAATCTCATCCATTTGGGTATCAGAATTAAGAGTGGTTTCAGGTTCAGGCATCAAATTTGTTTCCAAATCAGGTGGTCTCGATGGGGGTACCATATATTTAGGAGTGAGGATATCAACACGGTATTATGATTATCATAAATTGGATCCTCCTCCATGTCCCTGCAGCTCATCTCTTTATGTATGGGCATAAGAAAGGTTTGGTCTTTGATAATAATATCAGCGTAGGAGGGAATAGCTACGGCTACGTGGGAATCTTTGTTATGATATGTCGCTGTTGTCATTTTAGGTAAAACGGTGGAGGGTAGAGTTGGTCTAGAGTGGGCTGCTGGCAGGTGGGTTGAAACGTTGGAGTGTTAGGTTAGGCTAGGCTGGGTCTATTGGGTGGTCGGGGTGAGTATGGCCTAGGTCAGCCCCGACCTATGGTTGTACGGCCCACTAGGGCCCGGAGTCGATAGCCTTGTAGGCCTTGTGTCGCTGGTCATCTTTAGTCGATTGGGTACTACCATTGAGTGGGTCTGGAGCGACGAAGGGTACCTGTCGTATGGTTGATGTTCCTCCTCAATCTGAGGATTCTCTAATAGATACTCCAACGACTCCTTTTCTGTCAAGACCGTAAACCTTGAGCCCCTTAACCCCTTCTGATTGATGCTGGTTGTTCTATCACTTCTTTGGACCGTTGGGGAGTTTGTCAGCCTGCAGTTGCAGCGCTACATCTGTGTCCATGGCTCATACACTTCTTTCCAAACACCGTCGGTGGATAATGCACTTGGATATTTGATTGGAGTGGTCTCTCCTTGATTTCCATCATTGAGTTATGTAGCTTGTTGTTCGGGCAATTTTGTGGGACATGTCGCGAGACCGTGTCCAACTCTTCCACAAGTGAAACAAATTTGGGACAATCCTTCATAGGCAACTCTGATGAGCTCTCCATCTAATTCGACTATTGAGCGGAGGGGGGAGCTGAGGTCGATGTCAACGGCGACTCTAGCAAACTTTCCCCTTTGCAAATTCTGGTTATTGTTGTCTATTTTAACCGTTCGACCGACTAAGTTCCCTAGGGCGGTGAGAATTGATGGGTGATATCTTGCGACAGAAAGCTCGGGGAAGCACACCCAGGCAACCACGCGGGAAATCTTACCAGTGGATGGTCTCAATCCTGGGCTCCACGGCTGAACGGAAAGGACGTGAACCGAAATCACCCACAGCCCTTGGGTTAGTGTCTGAATACAATCGTCTTCCTCCAATTTGATCAGGTAAAAGTCATTTTCAATGTCTACGATTTTAACAGGACCCTTAGGATTCCACATTGTGAGCAATCGGGTTTAGAGTAGGTTGAAACCCAGTTTACTTCCGAACAATTTAATCACAATAGTTGTTGCCTTTGTTGATCAAGTTTACCTCTAAAGGTGTTGGACAATTCCAGACCCATACCGAAGTCTCCTTGAACTAGAATAATGTCTCCCTCAGCAATCTCGATGGGCTCCTCTTAACGCCAATCTAGTTCCCTCGCTCCAGTGCCTTGATCAGAATGTGCGGTAAGAACTGCACTGTAGCTGGGTTGATTGTTCTGTGAAACAGGTGCAGGAGGAGGAGGAGGGTCCTCTTGGCGTTCCCAAATGCGTACTTTCTTTGTAACATGCCCTTCTTATTCAGTAGCGTTGAGAGCATTATGAGAAGCCATTGCAAACACCAGAGACTTTAGCCACTGCCACAGGCCTCCGACAGAGTGAAGAGGACGTCGGTGAAGATGAAAGACTCAAAGCTGAAGAGGGTGATCGTTGCTTGATCAGTAACCAAAACCAAAACCAAAACCACAACCAAACCAAACCAAAGTCATCGGCGGTTTTTAACTACGGTAAGGTCAAGGATGAAAGAAACAAGTCGAAAAGGAACAAACCCTATCGTCGATCTTTGACTCCCCAAAATAGAAGCAATCAACGACTCTCTTCTCATCATTATTCTGATTGTACTTTCGTAAAGAGGCAAAGAGCAACGGTCATATTGTTCACAAAGGAGTCGTCAGAGAAGAGGGACTTTAGATTCTTCCTCCACGCAGTCGTACGCTAGTCAGAGATCGGTGATTGTCTACTATCTGGTTCGGGATCTTGCAAAGAAGATAAGGTCACCTTAAGAGCTGAATCGAAGCTTCTAAGATTTAACTTACATCGACTAAAGTTGCAATCTTTAACATGTCCCTATTGTTTCTTTTTTCATATTTCTAGGCTAAATTAACTGTGAGCAATGTAACGTTTCCTTTTCTTTGTGGGTAAGTTGCAATGCTTAGGAGGGAAAACCACTATTGTTGGGTTAATGACATATGGATGTCATGTTATAGCTTGAACTAAAAGGCAAATCGGAGACAAGGAGGTCATTTCTCAAGATCTCGTATGAGGTCCGTACATTTAAAAACCTAGTTCAAATATTTATATATGAAAATGAAAAGATATATATCTTCTCATTAACAAGAAAATGCAGGTTAACATGTCTTTCAGTCTCTTATTCATGATTCTTGACATACAATGGAGAAGAGAAAAGTGGATTTAACTAATGGCGTACGTAAGTGTATGTATGTACATGCATATAAGACATTTGTCATATTATGGTCATGTGATTGTGACCTTCAATTAATTTAACTTGTTAATTAGTTCATCCTTAATAACCCTTGTATTGCCTAATACCTCTTTCTCTTGTCAATTCCCTGAGTCACTTCTCTATTTTAAATTTAATTTGGATTAGTGTAGCTAATTATGAAGTTATCTCCTTACAATCGAATAACCAATCTATTGTTAATATATAAAATTATTTATTTATTCAACAAATTGATTCTTTTGATATATTTTTCAGTCGTATCTAATGCTTAGTTAAGATAAATATTTTTATTTAATTAAGATTATGGTATAATCATAATTATAATATTCAAATTATAGTTATACATTATTCATAAATTGTTAATTATTATAATTTCACCAAGATATGATATTGATAAAACGGTAAAAAAAATACACATTATATTTCTTTCTTATAAAAAAACTATTGATATTATAAATTAAAACATATAGATATTTAAATAAGAAAATAAGTGCATTGAATCGATTTAATAATGAAGATTACGAAATATAACTTAGTAAGTCCAGATATTGTTATTATGATGGTTATATAATTAATTTTTAAACTGAGACACTTAAATATCTGATATAAAAATTATTATATTTTGATGTTAATTATTACATATTCTTCATTCGAGATTTTACGAGGAACTAAGAATTGAAATTCCACTTTTTATCAAGTTCATGCACAAGCGGCCTCCCTTTTTGGTACTCAGTACATGAGCACACCACTATTAGAAGAAACTTTGCTCTTTGTGATGATGGTTAATCAAGAAAACATTTCCATTACCACATAAAGCTAATAGCGTAGCGCCCCAATACTCCCTGGAAAGATACGGGAGTGCCACACGAGACTCACTAACATGGAACAAACAATAGACCAATGCGAAAGCATTTCAAAACACACTAAACATTTATTACATAAATTTTCAGAAACTGAAGTAAACATATATTAAATATCATAATTTTAGAAACCAGTATGTATTATAGTTATTACAAACCTTCATACAAATTCAAATGCAAGTCAAAAATCAAAACTCAAAAATACATTTTGACAATAAGACTTAGATTGGCTATTACAGTTGACTCGTCCCAATCTTTATAATCTTCACTCAAAATCTACACGGGACAAATCTACCTTGCTAAGCATATAGCTTAGCGAGTAACAACTAAACCATGTTTAACCACAACAGATACAGGATCATGTGATAACATAAGAATCATAATCAATTTCAGGAACAGGGTATGATTTATTAATAAAAACACTTCACATGCTAAAGTCAATCACTTTAATGGCGTATCAGAACATACAGAAGACAAAACTGGTTTTTAGAATAGGGTGTTAACCCATCAGATTAAATTATGGTTTGTTTCTTATCAAAACTTATCAAAGATCAAATACAAAACAAGTTAGACTTTTAATCTATGAACAATAGTGGGTAACGGGACTGATACAGAAGATACCATGAGTGGCATTACTAAAAAAAAGAGACCGAAGTCTCGACACCGAAATGTCCAGAAGCAGCTACAGCCTTTTCTAGGCATGCCTATTTACCCATGACCAGCACTTGACAGTTACAAAACCAAATAAGTTTATTTCATGTACAAAAATAATTAGTCAATCATATTCACATCTATCTAACAATTCAGACATTCATTGTCTCGAGTTCAGAACACAATCAGCATAAAACACAATTCAATTCAGTACCAAACAGAATAAAGTAAATTAAGAGCACCCTAGAGATTACTGACTATCGCTCCTTTTTGCCTGATGCCTTGAAGTTCCGGCAATATTTGAAGATTGTCACTTTAATTGCTCTTCTATATACAAACAAACACAATGTCATATTACCAAAATTTTCGTGTAATTGAATAAGCATTTATATAAATGCATCATGTAACATGCATATTCAATGACATATCTCCAGGTAAATCTCTGTAGTAAATTGAAGTACACTTCAATTGTATTCCAAAATTTCTAGAATTCATACACTCATTCTCTATTCCAGCTTTTTCTTCAAAACATACTTTCAAGTCTACTTTGCATCATCATGTAGATCCAAAAAATGGAATATTTAATTAACACTTCCTTCAAGAAATTGTTTTCCCATGTCTTAAGTTTCTAATGAAACTAAGATCATTCCATTTGGTTTAGTATACTGAAAGTTATACTCAAAAGATATACTCAGACTGTTCTTAAGCTTCAATAGAATTCTTATCTCAACTTCAATCAGATTCTAAAATTCTTAGAAGCAGAATTAGAATTCAATCACTTTAGATAATCTGTATTCTTATGACTCTAGTTTAATTCAAATTAAGAATCACTCCATTTGGAAATCTAGAGATCAAGATATAATCAAAACACTGACGTATGTTCAGTAAAATCATCCCAGTTATCAACCTTTAGCACAGTCACATTTCCATCTTAAACTCATCAATCAATCCACTTCAGATTATTATAATTTTTGGTGGGATGAAAATCAATGTCTTATGAGTCCATTGGTTTAAGAATCAAGACATTTAGATGTCGAGTGAAGAAGTTATAACAAAAAGATCAAAGTATGTTTAGAAAATAACCTCTTTCAGATAAACAGGAAAGTCGTGATAGTTCACATACACGACTACGATATGCCGGGTGAACCAGTGTTTGCACGATCGCGACTCTTTGCATTTATTAATGAAGTCGCGATTGTGTAGAAGCACGACAGCGATCTCCTTCTTCTTCACTGCACCTAATTTTCTTCTTCTTCTTTGATTCTTTTTTCGACTTTTTCTCTCTTTTACACATTATACTCAAAACATTTGATGCATTAACCATCTTCCCCACTTCCATTTCAGCTCTACAACACACAACAAATCTAAATTTCCAGTTTCAATAAAAACATCAAAAATCTGATTCTCATTCACACTAATTACCAACTTTTTTGCACTCACTTTCTTCCATCTTCATCAATTCTTATTCTTCATTTAAATCATTTCTAACTTATTTTCACTATATATTCATTCCATTCTAACTCACCTTATTCCAAAATAACTCAAAATCAAGATTAGTTACAAATACCAAAACTAAAAAATTTTCACAACTATTCATCATCTTTAACTTTTGTTTATAACATTTTCTGCATAATTACTATACAATATATCAACTCATCTTTCTCATCACTATCACCGAAACTACTCATCTTACATAACTCATGCATGTGTTTATTTCCAACACTCACACATCATCAGGATCATTCACAGAACTCAAAAAGTTAAAAACAACACTTACTTGATTCTTCAAACAAATTTCAGCTATAACAGTGAAGAGTAGGGTTTCGGTGGATGGAGGGAAAAACAAGATTAAAGAGAAGCAAACTAATAGCTGAACTGGATAATTTGTGCCGTAAAGGATACTCATGTAAAGATAAATTTTGTGGTTCGGTGAAGATCAAAACAGAACTGAAGAGCAACAAAGTTATAATGATCTAGTTTTTGTCTTCTAACACACGTACATACGTGTATTATTATCCTACTGACACGTGGCTCTTTGCATGCATGTCATTTGTCAACATCTAAGATTGTCACATTTCACAATGTCATTTGTCTATTTTTCTAATATTCCAAAATTTTCAAAAAAAATCTTAAAATTTTTCAAAAATTTCGAAATATTATTAATACTCTTCAAACAAATTTTTACCACCCATAATTTATAATTCACAATTCACAATTTTATAAATTTGTTTTACTCAAAAATGTTTTGAATGCATATATAATTATTTTGTATGAATCCAAAAATTTCACAAGCATCCGTGAATACTCAATTATGCAAAGCATATAATGCACTGTAATTCTTTAATATTCTAACCCTTAACATAAGATGATAAAGAGAGAATCTGAACCGTGGTATTTTATCAATCAGCCCCTCCTTCAGAAACAGAAACCTGGTGTTCGCTGCTCAGCTCTGAAAAACCAAGCTGAAACAAGTTCTTTTTTGGGTTGATAACCGCAGGGCATATTAGCCCAACAAAGGAATTAGTTCTTTCCAGTTACTTAGCTAATCCCATTTGCTTGGATGAAGCTGTAACTAGCTTGAAAAGAGTGAGTTATGTGAGATTTTGAACTTTGAATACTTGTAGACATTCAAAATCCTTTCCCACACTGTACCCCTGTGATGCGAAGATAAACTCATAAGGTTTTAGATGTGGACAAAGGTGGGCTCTGGAGTCAACATATAGATGTAAGTCACAAAAGCAGCAAACCACTCTGACTACACATTTTAAGCTTTTTATGCATAAACATAAGGTGAAATGTACTGGATCTGTGCAACAGACAAGAAGCTACGACAATGAACATGTAGAGAAATTTTTCAAACAGTAAGATCAAGGTTAGACATTACAAAGATTAAAATCTATCAGATGTAACCAAAGGTATGGCGAGATGATTTAACGCCCCCTTGATATTGCTTCCTCCAATTCCTCAACTGACGATGGAAACAACTCTATATAACGACGTCCAAGAGTCATCCTGTCCTTGGCCATTGCTGCCTTTGAATCTTCTGCATTGGCAAACTCCACAAATGCTTCCCCAGTTGGTCGCCCCTCTGAATTCATCGTGATATGAATAGACTCTTCTGACAGCACAAAATCCTTAAAAAATTCCATTATGTCATCCTTGCCAGCTGAAAATGGCAATCCCCTCAAGCGCAGAACACCAGTATGTTCAGCAGATTCTTTTTCCTCGTCATAAGATTTACTCCTTGGAACACTTCGCCTTGGTGAACCACCTGAAACTTCATTTGCAATAGCTTTGTAGTACTCCTGCCTCTTACTTCGGAAAACCTCAACATATCGCCTGCCTATATTCTGCCTGTTCTTTTGAAGTGCAAAATCAACTTGAAGAGGATAACCCAAAACACAAAATGCTTCCCCACTGAACTTGCCACCCTTGTGTACAAATAGAACATCAACTATATCCAAACCTCGGAAGAATTCAGCCACATCAGTCTCTGTGCAATCAAATGGAAGACCGCGAAGTCGGACTACAGGGAAAGGTGGAGGTTGGCCAACATATGCATAGGGAGGTGCACCATAGATAAAACTCGAACTAGGAGTCCCATAAAATGAAGGACCCTGGTCATACGGGGGCACAAGCCGCTGACGTTTTGAACCCATTTCACGTCCATCAGCACCATCACCGTATCTGCTTCAAAAGAAATTCACAACAAAAGAAGATGAAAAGCCCACCAAAATAGTGGAGAGAGTATACTTGCATCTTTCAATAACATTGAGAAGCATTTACACCATCTGTTCAACAAATTTGGCATTCTTTCATTCATATTGAAAAAATCAATTGCAAAGATTTACAAATAGCTACAAAGCCTAAATCAAATCAAAGATAAAGACTTTAAAGAGTAGCTAACTGATCAGGTAACCAAACAAAAGATAAATTATGCTTTGATTTATATCACATCTACAGATTCTCAGTCAGTTTATCACCCAGATCAACTGTTATTCATTTAAATCCAATATATGGCTGAAGCAAGTAATTCAATTTTCAGCAATGTACTCCTTCTCTACTCCTTTTAGGAGCTAGACTGATTGTCTTTCCTTTCTTTCCATTATCTGAAACCTATTAAAATAGCTCCAGTACAGAGGAAACTCAAAGGTTGATTCATTTTATTCCAAAGTGAAGGATGAATCTCTAAGTTCATAGACACTATTAAAAAGGTCCACATAGGAATTAGAAACAAGGCTTCTCCTTGTCAAAACTATATGTACATATTTACCCTCGAAATTACATTATACAGACTTTCAATAGACCGTATCCAAAATCGATCGTGTATGTTTAGAATCTATCAGTTACCTAATCTCCTTTCAAATGAGAAACTAAATGAAAATCAAATCAGGAACAATTGTCACTTTGAGGGAAAAATGGTTAAAAAAAATGGCGAAGTTGGATATAAGCTAGCCTCAGAACTTAACAAGAAAGCAGTTGTCACATAATTTTGCATCTAGAATAAGGAAGTTTAAATGGCTGTTAAAAGTAGCAGCCTACTGAACTATGTATTTCCTCATATTCACACGACTAGTTTATGAAAGATTACATATACGATTTATTTCAAACTTCACAAATTTTTATCTACGATATGTTTTGAGTTAAACAATGAAAACTAGGATGCTTAAGGCTATCAATTAATCACGAAGACATTAATCGTGTTAGTATCGAGTATTCTTCCAAAGTTTCTATAACACTCATGTTATTCAAGCCTGCTAGTAAAATTTCCTCAGGTGAAAATTTCTGGTTGTGAAACAATCCCACATTATAGTTTTACATGTCGGGAATGGAAAACAATCTTAAAATCTTTTTACAGAGAGGAATGTAAAAAGGCTTTTGCAATTAATTGTTCTGAGTAAGCTGGCCTTGTTCATAAACCTTTAACTTCAATATTATACTCTTTCTTACAATTCCAAATTGTGTCTCACAAATTGAAAAACGAATTTGCCACACTAATTACATTAAAAAAAAAAAAGGGCATAGGCAATCTAAACCCTTGGGGGCCTTTCATGCCTGCTGTTTCTACCCTTTCCTACACTCAACAGGGTAAATACATACAGAGTATTGTATTTCCATGGTCATGGAATATTCAGTGTAAACTCCCAGCATGGTTTTACATTAATATGTTTAGTTTCCTTTTTCAGCAAAAATTTCTAAAATTAGAAGCCCAACAACATGTAAGTTACGTCATCAAGTTCCCTCCCCCAAAAGAGATTACTTGATCCCTGATCAACAATCACCTTATAAAGCTAAAATAACACATGAAACATGTCATAACAAGTGAATCTTTAGTACAAGAAAACCAAATAAAAAGAGAAACAAGAATAAGATTCCAGGTGAAGAACCCTCCAGTCATGAGATTTAGAGGCTGATAGAAACTCAACCACAAAACAAATATCAGATTACTTCATATAAACGGGGATAAGAAAGGGGGAAGATAACCCATCACACCATGCATATAAAGCAAAACAGAGAAAACCCAGGCGAAAGATTTAGATCTTGAGGGCAGATTTGCATCATAGACCCAGAACAATCAGGGAAATGAAACTGGAAAACAAAGACCAAAACAAAAAACAAAAAACAAAAAAATTAAAAAAAGGGGCAAGTGTCTTACCCTCTGTAGAACATTGTGTCAGGGTCTTTGCTCTTCCTCTCAAAATTTGAAGTTTACGTGTACTCCCAAAACTTCCTTCTTGCTGTGCCCGCAACTCCGAAACTCCTAGACGTGCCGGTGGCTCAGGGCATTTAGGAAGTGACGGTAATCTGATTTTGTTGTTTGTTACCTTCGCTCCGTGTTTGGAAAAGGCCTATAATTATGAGGCCGAGTTCGTTAAATTTATGGGCTTTTAGCTTCTGATACAAACAATGCCTTCATTTTGGGCTTCTTGCAAGTTGGAATCTGTTTCTTGTCGACGCACCTGACAGTCGATATCATCCTCACGCGACTTTCAATCCGATTTCCCAAGGAGTCATAGTTTAGCTTGAATGAGTTTAGTCAAAATAATGAAGTAAAAGGGTCACTTTTTATCCTCATGTTTTCACTAATTAACAAGTTTAGTCCTAAAGTTTAGAGTATTTAAATAAAATCTTGATATTAGAAAACGTTTAAATATAACTCAAAAGTAACAAAAAAGCTGACAACTATATGATATCGTTAGTTTTCTACATGATGACCTAACAATTCTTAATATTAGTTTATTACTTTCTGAGGCTTACTTGGTCACGTTAGAGCTGACGTACCAATATAGGACCCGCTTTCTTAAAAAGATATATTAATTTTCAACCTAGAAGAAGAGGACTTATTTTATTAAGTATATATATTAAGGACGAATGGAATGAATGACCAAGCAATCCATCCCTATCGTCCATTTAATCTAACGGTTACTTGAACGTCTTTACCGTCCCCCCCTCCTCCCGTTTATATGTCATGGGTCTTTATTATTATCATCATTATCACTCTCCCTTTTTCATTTCTATCTCATTGTTTACCTCTCTGGCCTCCACTTCCTCTGCTTCTCCGCCTCGTGTCTACCGCGGCAACACTAAACATTGCATCTCTGACAGCTGTGGTAAGCTCTCATTTTTTTGTTTTGTTCGGCAGTCGAGTTACAGATTTCTGACTGTTTGCTTTTTATTCTGTGAATAGATGGGTAATAGTACTGTGGTAAGATCTTCTATTTTTTATCATGGTTTTGTATTTCCTTTTGTTTTTTCTTCTGTTTACGTTTTTTGCTTATAGGTTACTGTTTGCGTTTATTCTGTGTACAGCTGGATAACGGTGGTCTGGTAAGTTCTTCTTTTATCTTCTCTGGTTCCTTTTTCTTCATATTCTTCTATTTGTGGTTTTTGCTTCGACTTTCTTTTAGTGTACAAATGGGTTACTGTTTGCGTTTATTCGCTCCTTTTTTTGTTTTGTTCGACAGTCGAGTTACAAATTTGTGACTGTTTGCTTTTATTCTGTGAATAGATAGGTAATGGTATTGTGGTAAGATCTTCTATTTTATGTCATGGTTTTGTATTTCCTTTTGTTTTTTTTTCTTCTGTTTGCGTTTTTTACTTATGGGTTACTCTTTGCGTTTATTCTGTGTACAACTGGGTAACGGTGGTCTGGTAAGTTCTTCTTTTGTCTTCTCCGATTCCTTTTTCTTCACTCAAGGTTTTGTATTTTTACAATAATGATTGATATTTATGCAGTTTAAGTTTTTCCTTTAATTTTCAAGAAGGTTTTATCGGTCGACTGGGTTAAAGCTGCTTCATCAAGATTTTTTTTATTCCTTATTCATAGTTTAAGTGTCCATCGTGATGTTTTGACGGAATTTTTTTGAAGTTGGTTTGTCCTTTTGATGTTGTCTAAAATGGAGATGGGAAGCTTTCGGAGACTGGTTCCTCTACAACATAGGATTGTTTGCCACAATCTTTCACCAATTTTGTTTGAGCTTATTGTTGTAAATTTTTATGACAATTGTTAATATGATTTTCTTTCTTCTTTTTTATGTTTTTTCCACCAGAGATAAATAAAAGCTTGCTTACAGACAATTTGATCTCCTGATGTGTTAAATTCAATTAAATCCAGTAGTATGCAAAAGGCTGCAAATCCTGTAAGCGTTGCAAATGAGATCTTAATGATTTAATATCTGATACAATTAACATTTCGCATTTAATGGCTCCATTGTTTTGTTATTTAAAGGGCTTAACATTATTTTAAAAATTTGATTTCAGTTATCTTTCATGGAGGAAACGAAGGGCCATCACCTTGGTGAAATTTTGGCATCTCTCAATTATTTCGCATTAAAACTCATTTATGACTTGAGTAATCCTTCTTGGGTGAAACAAAGGGTTATCTCTTAAAATCATTCGGCTATGCACACTTTTCAATCACGATTTCTTAGAGTTAAAGATTAGGTTCAGACGTCCCTTTTTTGGTTACCGCATAAAGTTTGCCAACATTTTTTTGTTGTGCGTTCAATTAAATAATTTCTATTATTAATAAGTAAGACGAAAGCGAAAGGAAACTGAGACGGAAAACTAAGACGGAATCAAAGTAAGACGAAAGCTGAAGTAAAAGTAAGACAAAAGCTTAAGCAAACTGAGACGGAAGCTGAAGCCAAAGTACATCTTTCGTTGCTTCACGTCTAAATAATTTTGATAACAACTGACTCAAACATCTGTACAAAGAATAAACGCAAAGAGTTACCCATCTGTACACTTAATGAAGCAAGAGTAAGACGAA
>JANSVA010000216.1:21139742-21152744 GCA_025504915.1 Erythroxylum reticulatum
TATATCTTGAAGTGAGATGAAATTGTTAGACAAATGTAGAGTGATTATATTATTTCTAATTGATTTATGATTCTTTTTGTAAATGATAATACTATTATATTTTCAAGAATTATAATATAATAGACATCTTTTATTGATTAGAATGTCTTAACATAATTTTGTAATTTATAGAATTTTATTATATATAATGAATTTGTAATTTTTAATTATATTTAATTTTCATAGATTTTAATTTTAGCTATAATATAATTAATTAATTTAAAATATAATGTATTATATTCAAATTGTTATCATAAGAGTATAATTATGAAAATAGAAACAAGATGATAAAACCAAACATGTTTTTGTTTTTATTTTTTATTACAAATCTAAACCAAAGAGGTTCTTATTTTAAGTATTTATATTATAAATCTCAATCAAACAAGTTCAGAAATCAAAAACCAATAGAACCGCAACCAAACAGCCCCTAAGTTTTACATGGGATGAAAACCAAAAACCACAAAAAAAATTAAAAGTGCAACTAAACGGCCGCTAAGTTCTACATAGTATGAGAATATTGAAAATTAATTTATTTGCTTGTCATTCTTAAAATGTTATTTTTAATCTCATTATAATTATTTAAAATAAATAATTATTATTTTTAGTATAATACAAAGTTTTTATTTTTATAAACCTTTACTTTAATATAAATAATTTTTATTATTAAATCCAATGTATTTATTGTTGTAAAAGACCAACAAATTTATCTTGTTAAATATCATAATATTTATATCATACTTAATATGTCTATTTAATGACATGATTAAATATAGTTTACGAATTCTACTAATATGATTATAATTATTATATTTTCTACGCACTAATTTTTATTTACTAAATATTATTTTATTAAAAATTAAAGGGCTGGTGGTGTATAATCTCTTACTTATTTTTAACGAAATATTAATGAATCTAAAACACTTAAATTCATTTCGTTTGATTTGAAGTTGTATATTATATAGTTTAATTCGTAACTAAAAAATATTTTAATTAAAAATAGTCCAAAATGCTCATTCCTCACCCCTAATTTATCCTATGTTTTCTGGCAGAAGAAAATATCAAATTTGACGATAGAATCAAGCGCGTGGGGCTAAGGTTGCTGCAATATGGTAGAATTGACACGCTCACATGAAAACAAACAAAGATTCTACAGATTCTATTACATGGCAACAAAGCCACCAAACTGCTGAAACCGTCCAGGTGCTTTGTTCAGAGCATTGACACTCCTTAGATATTCAAAGGACGGCATCAGAAAGTCTAGTAAAAGAGAAGTTTTGATTTTGTCTCCTAAATAAGCCATAGAGAATTTTGGACCTCAAAAAATGTTGTCTGGTTACGATCGGTACACATACACCTATGAGAAAATCTCACTTTCCTAGCACTTTCTTGCTTCCTTCTCTTCCCACTTTGTGTTTCTTCAAGCCTCCAGCTTTCAAACTTCATGAACCTTTGACTACAGTTGAAGAATTCCCGCTTTTTGTTGGATATCCATCAATTTTTACTGGGTATCTCTTTTTTCCTTAAAAGGACATCTCCTAACTTGAAAAAGTTGCAACGCTGATCTGGGCTTTTGATATTTTTTAAGTTACAATCATTCCTGGGAAGAAGAATGGTGGTAGCTATGTATGTGGTAGGTTCGTCCATGGTGGACTCGCATACTAGTCCTTGCTTGTGTTTGGACGCACTACCAACGACTAATATTAGTCTCAAGAACAGTGGAGACTTGGTTTTGCCGAGGAAATCGATGAAGAGGAAGCAATATGGGATATTACGGAGTTCTTTTGTGGATTCATGGCAGGACTGCAGGCTATCTTCGAGACCGATATCGGATACTAGAAGCAAATGTTGGAGGAAGCAGCGGAAAGATAGGAGACTTGTGGTAGTCAACGAAGTGGCAGGGCAATATGAAGATAGTTTCGAGGATGTTAAGACAGTAAGGCGTGAAACTTATAGCATAACCTGCTTCAATTAATTTTAATGGCAATGAGCTTGGAATCAATCTGATTGATCTAGATGTTCCTGGCTGCAGCAAATGCTCAACTATTTCACGTACAAAGCTGTCAGGACTGTTCTCAACCAGCTCTATGAGATGAATCCAACGCAGTATAGGTGGTTCTATGAGTAAGTCTCTCGTTCTGACCAACGCTTATCACTTGATTACCCGTTTTCATTGACGTGTTGATGTGATTTAGTTACCTGGATGGTGTTTTCCCATATCTTCACGCTTTGGCAGTTTTGTTGCTTCCAATAAGCCTGGAGATGGCAAACGTTTCTTACGCATCCTCGTCAAGGTTCATGTTCTGTTCTGTCACACTCGCACTGAATTCAAAATCCAGTGAAATAAGTAAGCTTTAGCTTCTTTTCTGCATATTTGCTAATCACAGGAGAAGCAAGACCTTGGTGAAAGAGTGATGATTACTCGGCTTCATCTGTATGGAAAATGGGTAAAGGTAAGGTAAAAAACCTGTTTCTTTCGCTCTATGATATGATGTCAAACATATAGGAACAAGTGACAAAAGCTTACTTCTTTCATGTAGAAATGTAATCACGCTGAAATCTACAACGAAATTTCCAATGAAAACTTGGAATTGATGCGTGAACGGCTCATGGAGACTGTGATATGGCCTTCAGACGACACCAACACAGAGAAAATTGGTTGAAGAATTGCTAGATTCAGATGGCCCACCCAACTCTTTACCATTGGACTAGTGTTCGGAGATCTCTGGTTTAGTGCCAATCGGTCTGCTTACAAGAACCGGATATTTCTTATTTTTTCAGTTTGATCGATGTACATAGAAGTTACCTAATTTCGAATGTCTCGCAAAGTTGTATGACAAAGAATCTAAATGGACCTGTGCTTAGTTTATCATGAACGAGGTTGCCCATCTTTCATGTTCAGGGTTCAGGCTCCATATGGTATGATTTATTAAATGATTTTCCGGAAACTCTTAAGAATACAAGATATGAGAATTCATCAGAATGTAATATAAATACAATAATGATACTACCAAAGATAAAACAAGATCCAACTCTTCAATCTGTTCACCTAAGCCTTTGTCCTTAAACATCAACGCCTTCTTTATACTTGGCATGAAATTTAACTAAATACTAGGCCCCGTGGATCTCCTGGATAAATGCCATCAATCGTCCAAAATTGAAACCAAATCTTCACCGGCAATGGAACTTCAACTGATACCGCGTATAACACATATTACACAAGGGGCTTGTATACACGACAAGATTATTTCGGAGACCTTGCATCGTACGGCTATGATTATCCCATAGTGCTCTAGAGAAAAAGAAATTCAGGAAAATTTCTATTGCTTATGTTAACGTTGTTATCATTTCAGCCATGAATATCAGATTCTTACGGATTCTTCAACCTAACTGTTGGTCTATCACGTAATAGCCTCATCAAATGGAATAGTTCACCCATGCGACATGTGAAGAATGGGGAATGGTAGAGCATTTCAGAAATCACATGGAATTGTACAAGATTCATTCCAGAAATTTGCATGGTTGAACTTAAAGAATTAGTACAGTATCTCTAGAACACAGGAGACCTTGAAGGTAATCAGATCGGACGTACAAGAATATACAAACTGCACTAACTGAAAAATCCAAAACTGCCAACAAAAGGGGAAAAAGAAAAGGAATGACTTGATTAAATAGTAATACCTGTTTCCATAAAGCAACTTCAATGGAACTCGGATTAATTGAACGATTGAAGTTTGCATTTTTATACCAGCATCATTTCCTAGGGAATAGAACACTGAAGAAAATGTTGCACGAGTTGCACTTAGTAAACATTATTACGAGTAATTAAGCAACTCCAACCATTTTCTGCAAGTCAAATTGTAACTCTTTCTGAGCGAGATAGACAGATCAGGAGATTTTTATCAAAAGGTGCATGTTAACCCAACTAGGATCACACATAACCAATAAATAGGAGATAATTTTCCACTTCAACAATGAAATACAACAAGGGCTGGAAGATGCTCAGTTTTTACAGCAAAAAACACAGTTCCTCAAGGCCTACTTCTAGACCAAATTTTACCTGACCAAGACCTTAGCTGAAGCACATCTTCTCCAAAAATGCTGAACCTATCTTACAAAATAACGTCAAGATCAAAAATGATAAGCTCTTTCCTCCACTAGCTCAGAGGGTTAACAAAATATAACCATATGAAGTAATCACCGAAAATCATACGACTGATTGAGTACCATTTTAACACGAAGCTGCACAAAAAAAGAGCACAAAAAATGTTTAGCGAACACTGGGACTGCTTTAAAAGATGGCCAAAATGACACATAAATGTAGTAACCTTGACGTCTAGGCATGGATCATTGACCATGCTTGTTACTTGAGACACTATGCCAGCATTTTGAAGTTTTAGAAATCGAGCAACCGCACCAGGACAAGATGGGGACGTGAGGTTTACCACAACCCAGACAGCAGCTGTACGTAACCTGCTGTCATGGCTCTCCAAGAACCTGATAATAAAAGACTGGGTTCCATCATTTGCTTGGGCAAGAAGACGGGCCATAACAGCGTCCTTGTGGAACTCATTTCCACTTGCAACATTGGTTAGCACATACATTCCCTGCATGAGAAATGATTGTTTGACATCTCAGAAGTTGAAGAGGTATATAAAAAGCACCCAAGCCAACCTGGCAGCACAGTTTTCAACTGCAGAATGACAAGGAAATTGGTTCTGAACTATTAAATATGCTCCTCAAATTCACAACCATGGACTTGAAGAAAAAAACTACCACCATTAAGGATTTCTTGCAAGCTTCAAGGATTTTCCAACCAAATTAAGCTGAATAATTTAACCATTCCATAAAAAAGCAAGCACAAAGCAGAAGTCCAACCTGTATTCCAATTTCAGCTTTTGAAGTTCTCTGTAATTGCCTTCCAACAGCATCTAATATAATGCCATCTTCAGAAAACACATATTCAACAGAGTTTATACATCCATCAACAAGGTTCCTAACAAGTGCCAATGCTTGCTCTTGAACAGAAGGCTCACTGTCTACAGTTCAAATGTGAACTGGCATTGGTTTATGATTGAATATAGATTATATGCATAACTAATGGGTCAAGAAATAATAAGTACCACATATAAGGCTAGCTAACAAGGAAGCATTGAGCTCCAGAAAAATCCCTTCTTTACATTTTTGATCTGACAGGAAAACCATGTTCCTCAAAGCCCACAGTGAATTTAACCTGACCACTGAATCCATCGATTTTGAAAGCTGAGCAAGATGCTTAACACCTCCATATTGGATAAAAGTTGATTTACATGTTGTAAAATCGATCAATATATTGCTAATAGTTCCCAGAGCTGCAACCTGGATAAAAGGAAATTGCACGATATTTTGTAAAACATAATCAAGCTGGAACAAACAAACGTCAAAAGGAAAACAAAAAAATGAAAATGATTTTTTCTACTATATTTGTTCAATTTCAATCACCCTCCTCGAGTTAAAAACTTTTTGTTTGAGGAATTCAACCAAGTAACTATCACCAAAAAATTGAATTGAAACACATACCTGTATGGAAACCGAAGAATCATCCAACAGCTGGATCAAAGGAATTATCAGCTTTTCGTTCATAAAATAGCCTGCACACAAGTTCTAATTTAACAAGTATCAGTAAAACTGTTAAAGCATAGGCATATGGCATGCTAATTCAAAATTTAGGAATTGTTGTATCACAAACCTTGATTGAGCGAGTAACACTTCTTAAGCAAATACAAGATGCAGTGCGCACATCAACACTGTCATGTGTCAATGCATCAGCCACCAATTTCAAACCCTATAAATTTATGAGCTTCTATCAGAAGTTGGAAGGTGATAAAGTAATATTTACTTATCCTCATGTCTTTAATTACATCGTTAGTCCATCATCTATTCCCTTTAATACCAATAATGCAAATTTTTATGCTGTATTTCAAGTAGCATAATATCAAAGTTAATTCTCAAATTAGAGAAAAATGATCACTATGTCCCAGGACCTGACCATCTATTCTTTTGGCCCCAGTAAAATCAATTACAGAACTATGGCATCATGGTGGAAGGTTTTAGTATAAGTTCACAAAGGTGTTCTTCTCAAAAACTAGAGATAGAAACTAAAAATTTCAAAGACAAAGAGCGCAGACCTCCAAGAAACAGTCTTCATTCTTAAAACACATTCAAACTTTACTTATTTGTTAGTTAAATCTAAATGATAGTATAGCAAATGTAGTTTCAAATAGAAATAAGCAACATTTTCTCCAGTCACTGCTCTAGGACCATAAAGTGACTATAAATTAACAGTAAAGATTTCATAAATCAGCCATACTGAGTGATTTTTGTAATTATAGTAATTGATTGCCTTTACTTTCTGGTATATTAAATTTCCAGTAAATTAATCAATTGGAACAATTTATGCATTGAACCGACAATACATATTAGACATACAATGGTAAATGATATAAACCTAAAATCAATCAGGTTCAATTCAAGAAGCATGCAAAATCAACTGTGGATAGGATAGAAAGGATTGCTAATAATGAACTATATTAAACAAAGACCTGCAACGATAGAAATTTAGATCTGCAGGTCTCCAACTTTGAGCATAGATCAGCCAATGCCAGCAAAACACCTTGTAAACGTTTGGGACGCAATTGACCTTTCTGAAAATGGTTACATAATTTATCAAGAGCATTTGCCTCAAAAGCTAGTTTCTGAAGATCCTCCTTTTTGGCAATTAAGCTAGAAAAAACAAAGGATGCTTCATCTCCGACTTGACCAGGATCATCAAGAAGCTCAAGTAAAAGATCTACCATTCCAGTTTTGATTCCTAAATCTTGCAAATGTTGAGGGGAGGTATTCCTCAGAACTATCAAGCACACGCATGCAAGCAACCTTGTGCGGGGATATCTATCTTTAGTTAATTCAATAATGGAACTCAGCACCCTTCCCCTTTCTAATCTCACAAACTCCGATATGACATTAGGATTGTTCTTAAAAACTGCTGCAAGAGACTCTAAACTTGCATCTCGTTGACTAAGAGATCCTTCCAGGAGGCTAGCAAGCTTCTTAAGAACCCCTGCATCACACAAAGCTCTCTGCTCCTCATTTGTGGTACACGAATGCGTAATGATACTTGCACCTAGACCTGTTATATTTTCGCTGTCACTGTTCAATAAGGAAAGAAGAAATTCCATGTTTTTCTCTTTAAGAAATTCAAACTTTGGTGCCTTTTTAGATTGATAAATCATCCTCAACGAGCGAGCACCAGCATCTGCCACCTGAACACCAGACAAAGCGACGCCATTAACAGTCACATAACACATTAAAAGAAAAAACATGTCCAAATCTTTTCCTTCACTTTCCGTATCCATTTATCAGCAGCCAAATGGCAATCTTTAAACAAACAATCAAATCCAACATAATCTCCACACTCTAATTTTAACTTCTATTTCAAGTATTTTAAAATTCAAATCCAAACGCTGAGTAAGCGAATTGCAGTTACTTTGTAATCGGGAACCGAAAGCAAGCGAATTAGGTTGGAGAAAGCTCCGGCGTCAAGAACTGCTCGGACGCCGGCGTCGAAGCCGCAAGTGAAGCTGCCAAGTGCGGCGGCGGATTGGACAAGAAAGTTGCTGGTGTACTTATTGGCGATGGTGATATCGTCTCCGCCAGCGAATCGACAATCGGCTTCGGCTAAGGTGGCGGAGAGGACGGAAGCGACGGCCGGAATGGCGCCAAGTTCGAGGAAGGAAAGTTTCTTGGTGCGATTGCCGATGATCTGATTCTTGACCTCTCTAAGGGCCTTGAGCTTGATTTCAGGTTCCGGAGACGACAATCGGCTCACAAGATCCGTCGGGCGCTGTTGTGAGAGGGCGGAGGATGTGGTTGTAGTTGGCATGACGACGGAATTGACGGTGGTGAATGCTGCCGGCAATGGAATTGCATAAGAGGGGGGAAAAAAGCAAGCTCCACCTGCGAAGAGATAAAACAAACTTTGAAGGGACGATCAAGAGTAATTAACAATAATGATATTGTTATTTTTGGGGTGGACACTGGACGGCGCACTCTTAAATAAACAAAAATTTCATTAATAACCATATTTATCAAATTCTGACGTTTTGCTTTTTTTTTTCTTTATTTCAGTAATGTATAATAACTTAAGAAGTTCAGAAGATTTTACTTTAGCTTGTATAGATGATATTATTATAATTTCAAACAAAAATAAAGAAGATCATCTGAAAAAAGTCAAACTTGTCATTTAAAGATGTTAAGAAAAAGGATTTATTCAAATTAAAAAAGTTAAAATAGCACACCAAAATATTGAATATTTAGGTATAAAATTTCATAATGAATTTTTAAAATTACAACCCAACATTCTTATCAAAATACAACGATTTTTGATATTTTAAAAAATAGAACTCATGTACAACAATTTCTAGGAATACTTAATTATATATCAGATCAAGCTTTCTTCAAAAATTTTGCTAACGAAAGAAAACAGTTACAATTCAAATGTAGTACCAAACATCAGTAGAACTGGACTACTGAAAATACAAATACGTTACGTACCCTAAGACTAATTTAAATGATCAAATCATCGAAATTATGAACAGAAATTTAGCATATGGAAAAATAAAATTTAATACTCGTCTAAAATTAGGAATCTCACTAATATCACATAATTTAGACGAAACAATTACTTGAAAGTTTTTGAATTCTTTTTTGTATTTAATTTGTTTTTATTATGCTTTTAGGTCTTAATTGTCTTTAAAGGTCGAAAAGAACATAAATTTGATTAAATCGAGGCAAAAAAATTGAAGGATTGAGGCTATCCTTGAGGGACATGGCCATATGGACGGATACGATAGTATCTTATACCATGTAACTTTTTGAAATTGTGTTTCTATGCAATTTTTGGATAATTGAGGTGAGGTTGAAGGACACAGTCATGCACACGGTCATGTGGGTGATCGTATCCACTCTATTAATCCTAATTTTCAAGTTATGAAAGGGCAAAACTAAGAGAAAAAGAGGGAGGCTAGAGAGGGGCTTAGGAAAACAAAAATTGATGGCCTAGGGTAATAGAAACAAAGAAGAACAAACATAGAAACATATTTGGAGCAGATTACCATCAATCTAAAGTGGACCTCATGAAGATTAAAAGAGATTTCATCGTTGTTTTTAATTTTCTGGTTTTCCTTTAGTTTTGATACTTTCTATAATTATGAACTAAACCTTTGTTTGTAATTGGATTAGATGAAATTCAGGAGAGACTTTGCATTGTTTTAATTTTATTCATTCTTTAGTTTTAATGAGATTTAATTATATGTTCGTAATTTAAAGGATAGGTCAACATAAATCCTTTAAATTCGGATTAAACCTAACAGTCATCATCATCATCACACAGGATTAAACCTAATAGTGAAATTCATAAATCAATTAAAAACAATTTTAGGGAATTTAACTGGAAAGATATTTCTGTTAATCAACTAAGAATTAGATGTTAATAGTATTTAAAAAGATATTAGTATAATTGGGAAATTTTCATGGTATAATAAAATATAGATTAAACTGAGTAGTGAAATTATAATTATATGAGAAGTTCTAGGAGGATTCGAAATCCAAGTACCATTGTGTTCTTTAATTGTTTCTCAATCTAATATTTTTTTCTAGTTGGTTAATTATATTGATTTTTAATTCATGGTTTTTATTTTGAATCTGATTAATCACAAACACCATACTTTGTTGTATTAGATAATAGAAAGATAGTAAATACTAGTAATTCTAATCTTTGTGGGATCGATCCATACGTGTCAGTGCTAGCTATAACTACACCTTATGCTTGTTGTTAAAACTAAAAACACATCATCAATAACAAACATAACATGCCAGTTAATGTTGCTTGGTAGTGATAAACACCTCGTGCACATTAAACTATACCATACTCCCTGATATGATGTTAATTGCGAACATTACACCAAAAAGAGCTTTAGGCAATGAAATACTTGTAACAATTAAAAAATGTATTGATAAAAATTAATATAATGCAATAGTCTTTAAAGTATTGCCTTTAATAATATTAAAAGCCCACGATAATAATAATTTGTTGCTACATATAAGAAAAAGAAACATAATTAAAAACATGGTTGCAATAAAGTCTTATATGTGCAACATATAAAATTGTTGCTATAGTTTCAATCATCTATTTACTAAAGGATATTTATTAATGTTATATATATATGTATGTATACATATTTCAGTCATCCATTTACTAAAAGATATTTACTTATATATACATATATATATATTCAGTAATCTGTTTACTAAAAGATATTTACTAATGTTGGACCTCGAAATTTCTTTGAATACATATTTCAGTCATCTGTTTACTAAAAGATATTTACTTATATATATATTCAGTAATCTGTTTACTAAAAGATATTTACTAATGATGGACCTCGAAATTTCTTTGAATATTTATCTATTTATTTGTTTGATTTCTTTTAATTTAGTCCATTAAATGATCAAGTATGAATATAAATTAGAAATTAGAATGAAGTGTTAGAATTAAGTTAGAATTAATATGGTGTTTAATGGGATAAGAGAGTTAGTACATAAAAACAAATTAAATGAAAGAAGATATAAAAAGACTAGTTAAATGAGGGGCAAAATGGGAAAAAAAAGACCAAACAAATGGTCTTGAATTAAGAAGAATGGAGAGGGATCTTGAGAAGAAGAAAAAGACAGTAGAGAAAACGTGGGAAAGAGAGAAGAGAAGAGAAAAGTCGTGGGAGAGAAGAGAGAAAGGAGAAAATCATGAGAGAAAAAAGATAGAAGAAGAAAAGAAGAGGAAATCAAGCTTATTAAGGTAAGTTATCATCTTTTCTTCTTGTTTATTAAAGAAATGGGTTGTGTTGAGAATGAAGGGATTAGAGAGAGAATGGGTGTTGTATTGGAAGAAGATGATTTAAAGGAACCCATTTGATTTTAGGGTTTTTAAACTAGGTAATGGTCTTTTTAACTTAGACCAAGAGTAAGTTAGTGTTAAGCTCAATTTAGCAATTATTTCATTTTTTGTGATTTTGAAGCTTTACGAATTTTATTGAAAATTGAATTGAATGGAAAATTTGATTTATTTAGGAAATCAAGGAAACCCAATCCAAGAGCAAGAGGAAAGGCAAGCTTGACTTGGATTTTACAAGTCAATTAGGTGGGTAATTTATTTATAGTTGTTATGTAATATAAGCAAAATGCCTTATATGTGGAATATGTGCTAAAATGGCTTCTTTTGAATAGTTGTGATGTGGGAAATGCATTATAATATGTTTTATGTTATGCATTTAAATGTGCCATGACATTTTGTATAAATGAAAAGAAGAAGTATAAGAAGCATGAGAATATGAAATTAGGATTGATTGAATTGAACATAAGATTTGATTGTGATTGGGCAAGAGAGGAACCATTTCATAGTCACGTGCACATTGAAATAAAGCCTTCTCCGGGCTGCCCGCTTGTGGCATACGAGATTCGAAAAGTGGACTTGTTTCATTCGTGGTGTAAACTTTGGTTTCTCTATTTTGTTCCACGAAACCCTCGAGCCATTTGTTTGTGCATTTGTATTTTGATACGTTAAGTTATGATGCAATTTGTGTGATATGCTTTGATGATAAATTACATCCAATATGTTTTATGTGATGATGTATTGAACTATGAGTTGTGAATTGGAATTGTGAATGTTGAACTTACATTGTTAGATTAAGATAAGACGAGTATGCCTATATGAATAGACGTATATATGTTTAATTGTGTGGCTCGTTGTCAACGACTATAAATATATTAGCCACTGAGTTGTGTAGCCCAATCCATCATTTTTCCCTCATTAAGTGCAGAATGAGAAGATTAGTGATCCTTGCAAGACATTAAGAAACTCCAAGACAGCTATAAATCTTTATACTATGTTAGTGACTAGACTTGTAGATAGCTTTATAATCATATCAAGCATTGAGCATCCAATGCATTTTGTATCTTTTGTTAAGCCTTTGATGTAATGTTGATATGTAATTAAAGCTATGTATGAACTCCATTTTGATATAGAAATGAATTGAGAATTTAAAAAGTTTCCAATGTGCATGTGCATATTTCTCTTGTAATTGTACATTTCATATTTCAAGTCTTCCATAGGGGTAAAAATTATGTACTAACTTCAGGAGAAAAACTAGATTAATCTAGGCTGAATTAGACAAAGTTGTTTTTTGGAAGTTGTAGCTTATCCTCTTAGCTTTCCAGTGGTACAAAGTATGTAAATTTTGGATATTGGGGTTGAGCAATATGATCATTATAAGTGGTGATGCTGCATGGGATGTATACACAAGACAACTATGATAAATAAGGAGAATTAGTGATTTTGATGAATCAAATGAGTAGAGATTAGAGGATCTAATGAAACAAGGTTGGAGGTTGAACAGATATGAAGTGATGTTGCACTAAGAGAGGTGAACTTGAGAAGATTATGAGCAAAAGTAATGTTAGAAGGAATGCAGGAGTCATTGGAGAGGCTTTGGAGGGGTTTGGGCATCCCTTATGTTTGTTAGACAAACTTTAGGTTCATTAAATGGACCTTTTCGGGTCTATAAGGACCCCCAGCATTGCCCATGTCCGTCAAACTGACCTTCTCGAGTCTGGAATGGCCCCTAGCCTCGTGTATGTCCGTTTAACAGATATACACTGTGTACTTTCGAAAATTTGAGTTTTTGACCCTCTAAATGGTGGAATTTGTAGCGCCCCCTTACCACAGGGTACACACTGGGACCCCCGCAGGTCATTCTGGTACATATCCTACGATAAGGGTGAGTTACGAACAATCACTACAATCACTTCATATGGCATCATAATAAAACATCAATATTCAAATCACAATCTTTTTGAAATCAAAATTTTATTAAT
>JANSVA010000216.1:21152844-21164159 GCA_025504915.1 Erythroxylum reticulatum
ATCCCTTGATCAACACAGCCTACAATCTACATCCTAAACCTAATCCTTAAACTTTAATCCTAAATGCTAAATCCTAATACCTAACACCTACAAGTTATAACCTAAACCCTAAACTTTAATTCTAAGCCCTAAACCCTAAATCCTAATACCTAAGACCTATAACCTAAACTACATCCTAAACCTAAACTTTCAACCTTATTCCTAAATATGATATCCAATCTATATCCTAAATAATAAAGCTTGTCATCCACAGATAGATGGACAGACTGAGGTTGTTAATAGAACCTTAGGTACCTTATTGCGTGCTGTAGTTAGTAAAATTTTGAAAACTTGGGGTGATTGTTTGTCATTTATTGAGTTTGCATATAATAGATGTGTGCATTCCACCACAGGTTATTTACCTTTTGAGCTTGTATATGGTTTTAATCCTTTGACTGTCTTGTATTTAGTGCCTTTACCCTTGCATGAGTTGTCTAGTACAGATGGAAAGAGGAAAGCAGAGATGGTTAGGGAATTGCATGTGAAGGCGAGACAGCGTATTGAGCATAGAAACAGGGCGTATGCGAAGCAAGCTAACAAGGCGCGAAAGATGGTGACTATTAAACTTGGTGATTGGGTTTGGGTGCATCTGAGAAAAAGAGGGGTTTCCTACGCAACGGAAATCTAAGCTAGATCCTAGGTGTGATGGTCCGTTCCAGGTGTTGGAGAAGATAAATGACAATGCCTACAAGATTGACCTGCCAGGCAAGTATTCTGTTTCTGCAACTTTTAATATTACTGATCTTTCTCCTTTTGATATGGATTCAAATTCGAGGATGAATCTTCTTGAGGAGGGAGGGAATGATGTGAGCAGGAACAAGAATCACCATAGAGATGGCATGCGTGATGGGGGCGAGCTTGTCATTTCAATTGGACCTATGTCCAAAGCTAGGACCAAGAGACTCAAGGAGGCCTTCTATGCACATGTGAGCCAATTTGTAGAGAGAATGGAGTGCACCAAGCCTATTGGAGGAGAGCTATCTGAATCATAACCCAAATTGATTCATTTATCTCAAATCCTTAGATCGGACTCACTTGGGACTTGAAAACCATTCTGTTGAGCTGCACATCATGATCAGCCTTAGGGAGCGCGTTAGGCCAAGCCTAGATGTGTTTTTTATTATTCTATTTTGGACTTGTTTTAAGTTATGATTATCTTTTGGGCTTCCATGTATTTTAAGCCCAAGTCTTTTAACATTAAGCCTAGGTGTAAATACTTAGGTTGTAGGGTTTTTAGAAGACAACTTTGATCATATTTGTTTTCTGTGAGTCGTCGGCCATATGAGAGGAGAAAACCCCTCTTGTTTTTTTTTTCAATTTAGGAATTAAACTCAATTATCAATTGAATCAGATTGTGGCGTGATTTTGATCCTACCAACTTTCTTGGTTTGTTCTTTACCTGTTATCTAGGTTGCTCGAGACAAGTTATTTGTGAGATCTAATAGGTAAATTTGAAACCCTACATATCAAATTTAGTTTTCGTTAATTCGAATCTATCCTCTTCTTCCTTCTTTAAATCCAACTTTTTTTTACATCTTTCAATTATATGGAGCGCGTTACTATGTTAAATACAACTTGTTGAATAATAGAAATATCAGGTAGGAAAAGAACGGGTGCATGAGTTTATACACCGACGTCATCCATCATCCAATAGAAATATACAATCCTTAATAAAAAAACGAGTTAAAATTCCAATGGACAGAGTAACAATTCGAAATAATTAATATACTGATGAATTGACATATCAAGTCCAATAAATATGTATTTGAATATAGAAAATTTGTAACTTATTAGAGTCAGAAATTTCCAAGGATTTCTCAAGTTACAAAATTAGAGAAGAAATAAGTAATAACATGTTATTTAAAAAATGCTTGAATTAAATAGTATTTTCTAAGAATATTTGGTGCAAGTAAATAGTAGGTTCTCATTGTGTAAATAATAAGCTATGACCAATCAAAACCTGTAGGCCCATTTTGTTTGTAGGAAGAGTTATATTTCTGAATGCAATTTTCGCAGGATTGGAATTACTTAAAAATTACAGCATATTTCATAATAATCTTTTTCATATGAATTATTTAAAAATAGCCTCGCGGGCCTCTCCAAATCTCACGTGATTTCTCCTTCTCCTAGTGTTGTTTTTGTTGATAATAATCTTTAAAAAATTAAATAAATGTTCTGTTCCAAAATAACTACATGCTGAAGTCCTTCAGCTCAAACAAATAATCATGATTTCATTAAATGTGTAACAAACAAATGATAAAATATAATCTAATCCCAACTTCAACTAATTACTGTGCCAAGAATTGCAGACAGTTTTTCTTCTCTAAATATACCAATGTGAATGACAAATGACATCCATCAAAGATTATTTGTAGGACAAAGAATCAGAAACAAAAATTAAAAGAAGTCTCATCTCATGACAAAAATTGCACCTTAAGAAGGTTTACCGTCTCACCACAAGCCAACCAACTTCCACCAAATCCCTCCAACTCCAAGCCAGATGATTATGTTGAGCACAGATATAAGGAAGCCATAGCCCCACCATTTGGCGAGAGGCACATAGTTTGCACCATAGAAAACAGGTGCAGACCCAATGCCATAATGTGTAAGGCCGCCCATGAGATTGGAAAGGAAGGCCAACACCATGGCTCCAAAATACGGAGGAGTTCCCAAACCACTAGCTACTGACAAGAATGCCGTAAACATGGCACCAATGTGAGCTGCTCCACTTGCAAATAAGTAGTGGGAGTAGAAGTAAAGAAGAACCAATATGCCAAAAGACAGCTGCCATGAAAGTCCGAGTCCACCAACAAACTGTTGAGATGAGAGAGAGAAAAAAAAAACAAAACCAACAGGTTAAGCTGTTAATGAGAGTACCCGCATGCATTTGTTCATTACTTGATGCATAGTTTATCACAAACCTTAACAATCGTCTGGCTGAACCAGGAGATAAGACCATACTTATTGAGATACCCAGCCATGGCAATAAGGGCAGCAAACCATGTAAGGGTATCCCAAGCAACTGCCTCAGCTAAGCACTCCTTCCATGTAACCACACCAGTTATAAGCAGAACGGACAATCCCAGTATAGCTGCTGTAACAGCATCCACATTCAACATGCTCCCAAAAATCCAGAGCCCCACCTATAGAGTGTTTGTTTAGCAGAACATAATCTTAATAAGCAGGCACAAAATAAATAAATAAATAAGATAGTGAATCTTACCAATGCTACTTCTAATTGAAAGCTATGTTTCCCTGTTAAATTTTAAATGCTACTTCTAATTGAAAGCTATGTTTCCCTGTTAGATTTTAACCGCTTTTATGGAGTACAATTCCTAGACCAACATGATAAAGAAACTTGTATACAGCATGAAAGCAACCAAAACTGATTATCCAAACTAATATAAAATACATGCATGGAAGTAAAAACTCAGAACAGCTTTCAGCCTATAACTGCAACGCAACACCCTCAAGATGAATAAGACATTAGGCTTCAACAAACAGAATCAAGCTCACACATTGCCCACACTGACTGATCCTGAATTGATTGCCAAGTAAATCTAAAACCCCCTACCAAAGAGATTTAGTACTTTAGCAGCTAAGAGAGAAACTTCATTTATAAAATGCAAGAGCACCAATTAAGTACGTCGTCAATGAGACCAGTCCACTCACCCTCTATATGGGTTCAGTTCTTTCACTTTATACTCTTTATGAATGAAAATAAGAGATAAACCATGTCTACCTTGACCACCTTCGCATGAAAACGAGTTCTAAGATCCATCACCACTTAAGGAGCTAACAACAGAGATGAATCAAAAGAAAAAGACTTAATATAACCACTCACTAACCGCTACCATAACCAATCGTTGGATTCAAGTAGCAGAGAGGGTGAAAGGAAGAGAAAGAAATGTGTACCGTTAGAAGCAGAGTGGCAGACATAATAATCTCATTCATCGTCATTGGGCCCATCTTCTCCAACCTCTCTCTAGCCAACTTCGGTGCATCAGGACTACTTTTCACGGTTGGTGGATATATTATATACAAAACCAAAGGCACAACGATCAACGAAATCAATCCAGGGACAATCGCAGCCTTAGCCCAATCATTCCACCCAATAGTCTGCTTAATCGTATTATACGTCAGGTTGGCACTCAAGGGGTTCGCAGCCATGGCAGTCAAGAACATGGACGACGAAATCACCGAAGTTTGGAAACATGTAAGCATCAACCAAGACCCCAACTTGTTCTCTGTACCATCCCCAACATTACTACCGCAGGCCACACATAGAGACTTCACCAATGGCAAGAAAATACCTCCAGCTCTTGCAGAAACAGAAGGAATCGCAGGCGCCAATAAAGCTTCACTAAACACGAGACTGTAACCCAGTCCCAAAGAAGAAGATCCAAACAGAGACACGAACTGGTAAGCAATTCTGTTTCCAAGTCCGGTCTTTATGAACCCACGAGCGAAGAAGAAAGCAAGCGCGATTAGCCATGGGATCGGGTCGCCGAAAGCGGAGAATGCGGCGGAGAAACTGAGCGTTTTAGTTAGAACTGAAGCTCCTAAACCCATCAAAGCCACCGCCCCGAGAGGCAAAGGCTGAGTTATGATACCAACGATTGTAGCCAGGAATATCGCGAGGAGTTGCCACGCGGGTTTGGATACACCATTTGGGACCGGAACGAACCAGAGAATTACACCGGTGGCAATGGAGGCTAGAAGTGGCTTTATAGCTGCACCATGCCGTGGTTGCGAAGCGGTGGTTATGGTGGTCGACGCCGCCGCCGACGCTTTGACGATTAAGTTTGAGACTTTACGACGTGGGTTGATAGAATTGAGGCATGAGAATAAAGGGTACTTGACAGAAGTAGCAGCGGCGTCGATGGTGGTGTCGGCTACTGAAGCGGTGAGATTAGGGTGGTTGAGATGTGAAGGGAGGCGTCTAGGAGAATATCTGAGGTGGGACAAAGTGCCAGATTTAAGAGAAGGTCGTAAGTTGAACGTTAAACAACAAGAAGTACTTGAAGTGAGAGCTAAAGACATCATTTTTAAATGGTGTTTCGATAAAGGTTTAAGCTTTTGGTTTCTCTGTGTATGTTATGGGAAAGGGGAAGGAGAACTGAAAAGAACAGAGAGACGAAGGTTGGTGGAGTGCAGGAGGGCTCAAATATGGCGAAAGTTGTGATCATGGGTTGATCTGAGCCCTCCGATGTTGATCACACGGTCAATGTATGAGGTGGAATATATGGGCACCTTCTCAAATATTGGAGCTTTGTGGGCATTGTGATCTCCGTCGCGAGCTGGAAATGTCCGTCCTCTGATCTGATCTTCTGGTCACCGGCCCAGAGCTGACTTTTCCACATGGCAGATGGTGAGAGGGAAGATTTCCTTATCAAAGCATCAACTTTACAGTGACGTGGACCAATAAACTGGTGGTGAGTAAACGCGGAAGGTTTCAATTCGGCAGTGAAGCTTTCCTGGATACGTTAGCAAGTGTGGGCCGTGTGGAGAGTCGTAAAAGAGCATTAAGCGAAAGCGAATGGATGGATAAAGCCGCCGGAAGAGTAGGTCAAATTTAATATGAATGGAGCTTTTAAACAGGGATCACATATTATTATTGTCGTGGGCTTAATTCGCGACTGTCACAGATAATGTTGTGAATGATTTTTTGTGCACATTGGTAATCGATCGTCATTAATAGCAGAACTCTGGGGAGTCTCTTGTGCTGGCTTAATCCTTTGGGTATTAAAGTTATTAACTTACTTTCATCTTCCACTTTTGAGATTGATATAAACAATTTTTTGTTAACAAGCACCCGTAAATTATTCCTAACGAAACTGAGAGGTACAAATTCAGCACGTACATCAGAAAAGGAATTAGTGCACAGATAATCTCGCTGCTATTGCGGTCAAGATTAGCTCAGGAATTCAAATTCTTATGAAGCCTCCACTGCCAATCCTGGAACTCCTACAAAGGAACAAGTAAGGAGCTGTATATCACAGAGGAATGTGAGAATTAGATTAATCGTGTTTGGCGATTTTCCCTTGTATTAAAAAAAAAAGGTGAAAGTGAACGGAATGTGTTATTCAAGAGTTGAGGGAAGTGAAAAGACAGAAATGATCATGGGGAAATAGCCACCATAGAAATGCATGCGGTGAGAAAGCAGTGAAATGGACTTCAGGACAACGGTAACAGTACATGTCAGCAACGACATACAGTGAGGACTTGAAAGCAGAGACATAAATTAGGCAAGTGTTACAAGTAGATCGGCCATTTTTTATTATTATTATATTGTACCAGTTATATATAAAAATAATATTTTTATTATTAAAAAAGTAGACTTAAATAATATTTTTATTATTAAAAAAGTCGACTTACTATCACAGAATCTTACTTTTGCTATATCTCGATTAATATCTATCCGGTATACACAACATAATTTGCTAATATGCTCCTTAGTATTTGAAGTTTGATGATGAAATTAATCAGATAATTATGTACATTGAATCTAATGTGCCACCAAAGATTTACCTAAAGCTCATGAAGATAGAATATAAGATTATATTTTCTCAAAACAAAATATAACCAAGGATAGTGACTCTGTTTTATAGCAAGCTATGAGTAATATCTGACAATTTGTAAAAGAAGCCTATTCATAGTAGAAGAATCATTACACTTTGGGAATATATAGATCCTAGAGGTGGGTGGATTGTTTATTTAATGTTGCAGCTGGAAGTTAGAAAATTTTTTGGGTATAGTTGCCTTAGCATATTTGTATGAGCAAGGTAATCATGCATATATAAACATAAGAAAGGGTGCCCCCCCCCCAAATAGAATAGGCAACTCTCTAGTAATAAATGGGTGCATCCAAATAGCATGTTGCATTTTAAATTAAATTGGCACCCTAAAGTCATTGTAACTTATTTTGCAAGGTTTTTAGTTCACTTGCTGGAATAGATAAGAAATAAAATGGTGATTCATTACAAATATAATAGATGAGGAATAAAATGAAATGAGTATTATTTAGTTTCTTTTATTTTCAAGAGGCTAAAATACATTTAATCCCTTGTGTTTTATCCCTTGGTACAGTATGTCTCCCTCTATTTTAAAAATAGATTTATTATCTCCTTTAACCATCAGTCAAAAGAGTTTAGAATTCAAAAAGACTTTTTAACCCTTATTATAATGATATCACTATAACCTTACATCTTGTATTTTTGGATAAAAAACCCTTTTAGCTTTTTGTTGACTAAAATATATTAAATTCCTATAGTTTTTTGCTTTATTTCATTATGCTTTCTGTTTCAAAACTAAAAATTATTTTAGGCATGAATTATATTTTGACCGTTAATAAATAAAAAGAAAAAATTACTAAATATATCATTGTCTTCACAATTGTACTTCATGATGTTAATTTATGGAAAAAATAAAAGAGAAAATTTATTTATGAAACAAATTTAAAAAAAAGAAAGAAAATTAATTAAAGGTGTCATTTTTTCCATAATTGTAGGTTCTAGGGTTACCTTCTAACTATTACTTCAAAAAATAAGCCCACAACTTGAATGAGAAAGATTGAAAAACCCAAAACCTGAAGCCTAGATTATAATCTTCAACAGTTAAACTTCAAAGCAATGTACTAAATAGGAATCAAACAGCCTACATTCTCACAAAATGCACAAAACTTGAAGACACAGAGCTGAGTGAGGAGATTTGAAACCGTCATTGATTAGGGTCTTGAAAACGTAGTTGAACGAGCGGGAGGAACCTCAATTTGAAGAAAATAGATTGTTTTCTGTCGGGAAAGGGAGAGACGTTGTAAGATTTGGAACTAGTTTTTTGACAAAGCAAGGGAGTTCTTCGATGGAAGGTAGAGAGAGAAAGAAAAAATAGGAGGGAGAAACAAATAGTGGACGAGAGAGTGCACTGGTGGGTAAGGGAATGACCTAGACAATCGAAAAAGAGCCTAAATAAGATAACTTATAGTTTTATAGAACAAAAGGGAAATACAAAAATGGTGATATTTTATTTTATTATTGATAATTATTTCTTTTTAATTTTGTTTCATAAATAAATTTTCTTTTTAATTTTTTTTCTAGAAATTAATGATCATGAAGTACAATTATGAAGACAATGATATTTTTATTAAAATTTCCTTTTTTATTTATTAATAGTCAAAATGTAATCCATGCTTAAAATAATTTTTATTTTAAAATAGAGGGCATAATGAAATAAAGCAAAAAATATAGGGTTTAATGTATTTTAGTCAACAAAAGGCTAAAAGGGTTTTTTTTGTTCAAAAAATGCAATATGTACAATCGTGGTGATGTCATTATGATATATGGGTAAAAAGCCTTTTTGAATTCTAAGCTCCTTTGATTGCCGGTCAAAGAGATAATAAGTCCATTTTTAAAATAGAAGGGGGCATAATGTACCAAGGGATAAAACATAGGAGGGCTAAATGTATTTTAACCTTCTGAATTCTTAATGATGATGTAATGCTAATGTTTGGTTTGAAAACATAAATTTAGAATGATAAGGAATAACTAACAAAAAGATTAAATAATTATGTGAATTCCTTAAGGATTTTTTTGTTCAACATATCTTTAATTTTATTCTCAACCACTTAGAATAGACTTGGAATAGATAAAGAAAAGGGAGGTGATGATTTGACTTATTCCCCAAACTCAAGGAATAAGTAAATCATTGGATTATATATTCTGTTTGTTTTCTTCAACCAAACAAGAGAATAACCTATTATCATAAATAGATAAGGAATGAAGTGGTTATTCCAGTCAACCAAACACCTGTAAGTTGCATCAGTAGAAATCTTTATAAACTTAATTTGCATAGGTTGCGGAGTTGGAATTAACGGATTAGTAACTATAAAATATTTTATTTTATTTTTATGCATAAATTTTTTTATCCTTAATGTTGATAAATATATCATTTTTATTGGAAGTATAAAAATTAAATTACTAACATATTATAATTTCTTTTAAAAAGCAATTACCAGCTGTGGAGCTTGAAAAGTTGATGCCTACTGAATAGATCACTAATTACTAAAAGGTGTTCCGTGTGCCTCATCGATACTCTTTTCATACAACCACTCCTTTGATTCTGAAGACATCAAAAGATGGAAAAATGAAATTCATCTACGCAAAGTTCAACAAAGATTCATTTGGACCTTCTATATCTGGTGCTATATTTCTGATCCATCCCATATTTTCTCATACGGAAGGTACATCTGATCCTCTTATCCATTATTTTAAATCTAATGGAGGTCCAATCTATGTAAGCCATCATCATGGATACCTTATATGGGATGTTGACCCATTTATATGCAAACATAATTATGAAGTTCATCTTAACCCTTAGTCAGACAGTGATGATGAGCAATATGCCAGACGACGGAGGAGGAAGAAAAAGTCTAAAACTCATTGTATGCCTTCTCAACAGTATCATCCACATAAGGATGATTCAGATCGAGATAATTCCAGCAAATCTAGTTGTCTACCCACACAAAGATTCAAACCTAAATCTCTTTGTGAGATACTGAAATCTTCTATCTGTCAGCCTAAGCCAGTAATTCGTGTCATTACTTCTACTCTTATGCCTTGTATGATGGTTAAGCCATATGAAGAAGAGTTTCCTTCTCTACACAGGAGTACAATGAAACAACTAGGGTTATATCTAGCCTTTATCTTCGAGCCACAGGAATCACTTCATAAGTAATACTTGTCTCAAATCCTTCTGATGAAGTTCTTAACTGGCAGGCATCAAATGCATTAGCACAGAACAAGGTCCTTGGAAGAATTGATTCCAAGCTATATGGAATCCATCAACAAACTCATGCTACTCAACATAGAGTTCACATCGTCTCTAAGCAGATCTAATAATTGTATCACTCATACAAAGCTTAGATCTAGCAACTTGACGCTGATCTTCAACATTACATTGCTACACAGTAGTTTGGACCTGACTTTGACGTCAAAACTAGAGAACTTAGGAAGATACAAAGAATTGTGTAACAAATGGAAGCTGATATCCAATCTGCACAGTCTAAAACCTTAAATGACTTATCTTCTTTAGTATTTCCAAATATACAGCCAGTATACACTCCTCCTCTATATCAGACGTACCCAGAAGAAGCTGACTATTCATGTCACGACCCAATACCACATTGGGCCTATGGCAACCGCTACATACTCAGGCTAAAGAAACTCGTAGTATCCTTAATCCAACTATGCAAGGCTAACTGACTATCTCTTTTTTTTTTGAAAAATTTGGACAACACAACGACTGTATTTTAAAAATTCCAAAACCTGCAAACAATTTTAAACACACTTCTATATTCACAACCAACCACAACTTCAGGACTTTAAAGTCCACTCAAGGCAATCTCAACAACAATATTGAAAATTCATATATAAAATCATTTATAAAATACTAGACAGTCAAAAGTTAACTTACAAAGTCATAAAACATAACTACATGACACAGTTTATGAGCCACTAGACAACAAAAGTAAAAACTAAGAAACTACCCACATGTGGTAATATCTCGAAAATGTCAAAAGATCCCACGATCCGCTCAGAGCTTCAAACTCATTAAATTAACTTGCATGGTTAGAAAGCGGAGGGAGGTGAGTACACTAGGTACTTAGTGAGTAGGAAAAACATACAACACAGATAAAATTCGATCATATCAAGACGATACAGATAACCTGTGAAGGGAATATATATGACATAAAAGCACATTGGCCTAGCCTATTCCTCATCATATACCGGTTAGGAACTACATAGGCCTAGCCTATGAATCACCCCTTCAGTGGATATAGGTTGCAGTTCCAGTATACAAATGCATAAAAACATCAGATGTATAAATCAAAATCTCATTAGAAAAAAACATATCAGACTAAGCCAAAACAATAATTTGTGACACTACTAGTCGGCCAAACTAATGTGCATACCCACCGATTATCTGTGTTAGCTTGACTTTCATCCATTGTGAGTCCATACTACAGTCGACAAGAGCATCATGACTCTAGGTGATGACCTCGTCGGTGTCCAGATCCTAAGTGTGGAATCACCTGCAAGTTCCGTAGAAAAGTGTCGATATCGCGACTTGACTTTAATGTACCAGCATCAAGGGTAGGGAGTTGCTTAATTAGTTATGCCCAGCATACAATTGGCCAATCGGTTCCTCACCAATCACAAAAATCATATACAACATTTAAGTATCAAAAATTAAGTAAGGCATCATGCCTTTATTTATCG
>JANSVA010000216.1:21171775-21191771 GCA_025504915.1 Erythroxylum reticulatum
CACATGAATTTCAACATAACAATTACGGATTATATTGAAATTCTAGCAATGGGTTTGAAATTAATGATTCAATGAACACATTAAAATTATCAAATCACAATACCCAACAGGTTCATACATAAATAACCGAATAATAACGAAAATCCAATTATCCATACATAAAACCCAATTTCATCAACATAAGATCACACAATCAATTCCTAATTAGAGAAAGAAACAACTAAATAATAAAATACTTAACCCGAGCCGTGGGGTCAGGGCATTTATCCCTTCATAGGTATTTCACAAAAAATTACTTTAGCCCCATTTTAATCCCTAGCCAAAATTCCTCAATCGGCCCTTACTGCTTCACCATCGCAAGCTCCTCTCAAATTTACTGTTCATTGATTTGACGAATAAGCGTATGAGTTTTTGGTTCTAAGCCCTCTCTTCACTATGCCTGCCGTTCTCCACCCCAGCATCTCTCAGCCACAGCCGCAGCCCCAAGCTGCTAACCACAGCCGCATACACAACCGTCCCATATCCCACGTCTGATGCGCTCCTCCTCTGCTGTTTGTTGTTGATGGGACAATTAAGATGCAGCCCTCTTAAATCCTTATGTCCTTTCTCCTACGTAAGCTGCTTAAACACAACATATACTGTGTGAATTAAACACAGCATACACTATGTAAATGCAGTGTTGCAGCGTGAATGCTGCAACATTCACGCTGTGTCAACGCATGCGTTGTTGCATGAAACGCAGCGTAGCCACCAAACCTTTTTTTTCATCTGCTTGCAATTCAAATTTTCCTCTTCTTTGTCTTCCATTTTTCATCTTTTAATTTTCTTTGTCTCACTCCATGAAGACAAGGGAGTATTGATCTTCGAAAAATAGCCTAAATGTAATGCTTCCGACTCACTTTAATTTATTTGCTTCCAAATTGTGCCTAAAATAATATATGAATTAAAGTGAGTATCATAAGCATTTTTTATAAATAAATACTAAGTGTGAATGATTAAACATATCAATTTCTCCTACACTTAGCTTTTGACCGTGCTCAGGCAAAACATCAAAATTAAGCTCATCGGCCCAAAACATTGACTCAATTTCTATATTGTTGCTAACAATCTCTTTGTTTTGTGATTCTAGGCGATCAAGGCTTCTTGCCATCTGACCCATTAGGTGTTCCATTCTCTATTGGCTTGCTTTTGTCTCTTGTCAGGAATTCTTGCAATTCCTGGTGCATATTTTGTTGTAATTGCTGCGTATCCTGTAGAAATTGTAAATTATTAGCAGCAATATTATTAATAAGTTCTTCTAAAGATGCACCTGAATCATGTTGGCTCTCCGAATCTTAGGCATTAGACCATTTGGTTTTTGGAAATTGCCCTCCATTCTTCTGGAATTGTAAAATATTCTCCTGTAATTGTAAAATCAACTCTTCCAGAGATGGACCGGAGTCATGATAGAAAGCTTCTGATTTGTACGAGAATTGTTGTATATCCTGGAAACTATCATGGAAGTAATTTTGATGATTATTCTATCCATAACAAAAGTTAGGTCGATCAGCCCAAACATTGCTATAGGATTGAGAATATGAGTTATAAAAGAAATTATTTACGTCCATATCGAATTTTTTTAAACACAAATTAAAAAATGAAAAGATCACCAAATAACAGAAAAAAATCAATCATGAACAGATATATACAAAACACCAATTAACTCACAAACAAAAACTGAAACACCATACACCCCGACAACGATGCTAAAATTTGACCGCGTATTATTATAGTAGTCAAAATAAAATAACTAGACTACTACTGTAGCAGTGGCGAGTCTAGGTCGATCACATAGAGAGTGTGTGTAAAGTTTATGGAAAGAAATTAATCAGTGTTTAGGAAACAAAGGGGTTTTGGATTTTGGAATATCAAAATAAAATGAAACTAACTAATGAAAGCAAATCTAAGAAAACATGGAAAAATGATAAAGGTAGGGTATTTGGTAGGAACCTGGTTCATTTAACTTAAACCATGTTATCCCTAATGATTACGAATCATCAGTCGCTAAACTTGAATTTTAACATAACAATTACGAATTATATCGAAATTCTAGCAATGAGTTTGAAATTAACGATTTAATGAACGCATTAAAATCATCAATTCACCATACCCAACAAGTTTATACACAAATAACCGAATAATAACGAAAATCCGATTATCCATATACAAAACTCAATTTAATCAACATAAGATAACACAATCAATTCCTAATGGGAGAAAGAAACAACTAAATAATAAAAAATACTTAACCCGAGTCATCGGTATCTATGTCACCTCTAAACTGGCCTCGGGACGTTTAGCCTTTCATTAGTATCTCCCAAAAAATTGCTTCATCCCCATTTTAATCCCTAGTAAAAAATCCCCAATCGGCCCTCACTGCCTCACCATCGTAAGCTCCTCTCAATTTTACTATTCATTGATTTGACGAATAAGCATATGAGTTTTTGGTTCTAAGCCCTCTCTTCACTACCTACTCTTCACTGTACCTGCCCTTCTCCATGTCAGCATCTTTAAGCCACAGCTGCAGCACCAAGCCACTAGCCACAGCCGTAGACGCAGCCGTCCCACGTCCCATGCCTGATGCGCTCCTCCTCTGCTGTTTGTTGTTGATGGGACAATTAAGATGCAACCCTCTTAAATCCTTATGCCCATTCTCCTGCGTAAGCTGCTTAAACGCAGCGTATCATGTAAATGTAGCATACGCTGCGTAAACGCAACATTGTAGCGTCAACGCTGCGTTAACGCATGCGTTGCTGCATGAAAGGCAGTGTAGCCAGCAAACCTTTCTTTTTTCGGCTGCTTGCAATTAAAATTTTCTTCTTCTTTGTCTTCCATTTTTCATCTTTTAATTTTCTTTGTCTCACTCCATGAAGACAAGTGAGTTTTGATCTTCGAAAAATAGCCTAAATGCAATGCTTCCGACTCACTTTAATTTGTTTGCTTCCAAATTGTACCTAAAATAATATATGAATTAAAGTGAGTATATTAAGCATTTTTGTATCAATAAATACTAAATGTAAATGATTAAAAATATCATCCATTAAAAAAATATCAATTTCCCCTACACTTAGCTTTTGACCGTCCTCAGGCAAAACATCAAAATTAAGCTCATCGGCCTAAAACATTGACTCAATTTCTATATTTTTCCAAGACTTTATAATCACAAACAAAGATGAATAACTTTCAAAAATCATAATAAAAAATCAACATTCCAAACTTTTACTCATGATCAATCATCATTCATCATTTTAAAAAACTGAGCAATCTAATAGTAGACTCGGAAAATGTGTTTAACCAAAATATATCAATAGGTACACTCAACACCATTTATGATCATGACAATCCATAACTTTGCATATCATTTCATTTCTCCACCACTAATGTTCACATGCAAAATCACAAATCAAAGGACTTTTTAGGGTTGTAATGTGGGCAAAGGTAAGGTGAGATATATTTGGGTCAAGTAGCATAAAAGTCAACAAAGCTAGTGAAACAAAGCAATACTCATCAAAAACTAGATATCGTCAACTATGACAAGTGCAACATTTACATTTTACAACCCCATTCAAGTCTCATACATAAACCACATGAAATATATATCAATCCGAAGGAATCACTCATACAATTTATACTAATGAAATCACAACAGTTGTAATGGATGTGTTATTTGAGTATGCTGATATGAGGTAGAGGTTGGCTTGGAGGGAACTTCTTAATAATATTGCTACTAACAATTTACAATTTCTAGGTGATGAATCGTGTTGTCTCTCCAAATCTTGGGCGTTGGACCATGTGACTTTTGGAAATTGCCCTCCATCCTTCTGGAATTATAAAATATTCTCCTGTAATTGTAAAATCAACTCTTCCAGAGATGAACCAGAGTCATGATAGGAAGCTTCTGGTCTATACGAGAATTGTTGTGTGTCCTACAAACTATCATGGAAGTAATTATGATGATTATTCCATCCATAACAAAAGATAGGTTGATCAGTCCAAACATTGTTATAGTATTGAGAATATGAGCTATAAAAGAAATTATTTCCGTCCATATCAAATTTTTTTTCACGTACAAAACAAAAGAAATGAAAAGATCACCAAATAACAAAAAAGAAATCAATTACGAACAAATATATACAAAACACCAATTAATTCACAAACAAAAACTAAAACACTGCACTCCCCGACAGAATTAGGCAGTAGCATTATGAATTAAGAAAATCGATTAATTAAGGCAACAACCACATACGATGTGTCCTTTAACCTAGGCCATGTTATCCCTAATGATTACGAATCATCAGTCGCTACACATGAATTTCAACATAACAATTACGTATTATATCAAAATTCTAGCAATGGGTTTAAAATTAACGATTTAATAAACGAATTAAAATCATCAATTCACAATACCCAACAGGTTCATACACAAATAATCAAATAATAACGAAAATCCGATTATCCATACACAAAACCTAATTTAATCAACATAAGATAACACAATCAATTCCTAATGAGAGAAAGAAACAACTAATAATAAAAAATACTTAACCCGAGTTGTCGGCATCGATGTCACCTCCGAACTGGCATCGGGGTGTTTAGCCCTTCATAGTTGTTTCCCAAAAAATTACTTCAGCCCTATTTTAATCCCTAGCCAAAAATCCCCAATCGGCCCTCACTCCCTCACCATCGTAAGCTCCTCTCATTTTTACTATTCATTGATTTGACGAATAAGCGTATGAGTTTTTGGTTCTAAGCCCTCTCTTCACTGCCTATTCTTCACTGTGCCTGCCCTTCTCCACGCCAGCATCTCCAAGCCACAGTTGCAGCATCAAGCCGCTAGCCACAGCCGCAGACGCAGTCGTCCCCCATCCCATGCCTGATGCGCTCCTCCTCTACTATTTGTTGTTGATGGGACAATTAAGATGCAGCCCTCTTAAATCCTTATGCCCTTTCTCATGCGTAAGCTACTTAAACGCAGCGTATATTGCGTGAATTAAATGCAGCATTGCAGCGTGAACGCTGCAATGCGTCGTTAAACGCATGTGTTGCTACGTGAAACGCAGCACAACCACCAAACCTTTTTTTTCAGCTGCTTGCAATTAAATTTTTCTTCTTCTTTGTCTTCCATTTTTTGTCTTTTAATTTTCTTTGTCTTACTCCATGAAAATAAGCGAGTATTGATCTTAAGAAAATAGCCTAAATGCAATGCTTCCGACTCACTTTAATTTATTTTATTTCAAATTGTACCTAAAATAATATATGAATTAAAATGAGTATCTTAAGCATTTTTGTATCAATAAATACTACGTGTAAATGATTAAAAATATTAACAATTAAACACACACACACACATATATATTCATTCTCCAACGTGAACTTCGTTACTGCCAAAGGAAAAATGTAAAATTATATACGTACATATATTGATTCTAATGTTGCTATATTTAGACATTTAGCAACTTAGAAAGGTTAGGTTGTCATGATTACTCATAGAAGGGAATCCCATTTAGGCTATAACTGACTAATATGATAATTGGGTGACCCAATATGTACACTGAAAGCAAGCTGACTATATATAGCCTGATGCAAAATGATGATTGTTCTTCGGGTAGACGTCTAATTTAAATAATTAAACTCCATTAGGAGAAAGGGGAATCAATTAATTATCTTGCAGAGAAACCTGCTTTGGTTGGAAGAGAGGGTTGTGAAAGATAAATCCCTCCATCTTTATGGAAGACTGCTAAGAACAATCACGCCTACGGTCTTTTGTACATCGATCTCGCAGAAAGCATAATGTTACTCTACGAACTATAATCTCTGGATATTCCTTTCCAATTTTACTTATGTATATTTGCAAGTATGATTATTGTGGCTAACCCAATTTATGTTTTTCTTTTTCGTTTTGGAAAATAGCAAAATTGATAGCTTCACATAAGGTAGAGTACATCTTGGTCATCAATTACATGTACTCTATCTAGATCTTTATTAACCCCGCAGGTTTTTTTATGTGTATTCTATCTCTCATCTAATTAAGCTATACATGAAGAAAGTTGCTTTCGGGGACTTGAGGCATGGAGCTGCATGCAGACTGGTAACCTCGAGCATCATTGTTATCTGCAAGAATAGGTACCGTGGTACCTGTAGTACTTTCTTTGAGGACGACTTAAGAAGTTGTGTATGTTGAGAACAATCACTGGTCAACTTGAAAATTCGAGTACAACATCTTTCATCATAAGCTCTTCCAAGTCCGAGCCTTCCACTTTTAATTCTCCCCCTTGCCACAAATTTCCAACCCGAACATCGAGGTTACCTGCCTTATTGTCCTCGTTGAAGTTGTTGTTGTAGCAACTACTTGTGATGCTGCTGTGATTATATTTCTTCTCAGTTCTAAAAACGTTTTCGTCCAACGGAGGAATATGAAGCTCACCAAAGACCCCCTGATTATTATGATCACTGAATAAATCGTCACAACAACTCCAGATTTGAGGCGTAAATGGGGTTGCACTGTTATGGAGATATGTGCTCGTTGTTGTACTATATATGTTTAAGCCGTGATGATCAAGCATAGATAAAGGATTCATCATGATGTGATTCATAAGCATGGCTTCCATGGAAGTCGCTGGTGATGATGACGAGAATGAGCTGTCAGTGTATAGAGGCCTAATAGCTTGCTCTTGTATGGACAAGGATCCTCCTGTGACGTCGAACTTGCTTGGCTCCAAGGAGCAATCACTTGTTTTTGGGGAGGCTGTAGAGGACAAGCTCTTCAGTCTTTTCTTTATGGTTGAATTCCAAAAGTTTTTGATCTCATTGTCTGTACGTCCTGGCAAGCGAGCCGCAATTTGTGACCACCTTTAAATCATGACAGAGACTTGAATCAATAATTCATTTCTTCATTACTTCAAGCATGATTTGCATGTGGAAGATGAAAAACTAAAAATGAAAAAGAAATATATGCTTATGCTTCATATTCCTATAAATTACTGGTTTTCATATATATATATGCGTGGATCAGATAACAGTAATGTATAGGATTGGGGTGTCTTCAACTCTAAGGCACTACTGTCCTTATCGATTAGCTTATCTATCTTTGACTATAGTACCAACCTCAAGGAATGAAAGAGCTAGAGCAGATTAATACGACCTGTAAATGTCCACTTCCCCATATAGGTCGACAATGACTCGCCTATGCATGCACTCACTTTGAAGAAACATGTTTTTTTTTCAATTGATTGAGATTTTAGAAAAGATATATTTTTTCATGTCAATCAAGTTAAACATTTTCTGAGCTATGAATTTGAGTAATCAAGGTTAGATTTATCTGAAGTATAGAAATATTCTAAATTGGTCATCTCTTTATAATTAATACCATATTGTTTTCAGTTTCATTATCCCCATTACCTTCAAACTTACGTTATGCCCTTTCTCATCTTGATCAGTGACCCGTTGAAAACTATCTAATCCACTTTTGATAGTGGTAAACCAATGTATTAAAAGTTTCCTAGTAAAAAGCAGCTGCTATTGGAATCAAGATACTTCTTTCTTAACCTTTGTAGAAACTGTTCATTGTTAATGAAACAATTGCAATTAAAACGATCATGCATGGCTTCTGTTAATGACTAGACAATAGCATCCATGGAGAAAGTTTCAGATCCTAGCAAGCCAGAAACAGTGACTCGCACGATCCACCTGTAAACTGCGGTAAGATCAACAACAAGAAGATTCGTAGACGTTGAAAGGAAACTTTAACGCATTGCATTGAAGTACCTGTTGCCAAGGAGGGAATGCAACTGGATGATGAGCTCTTCCTCTTGTGGTGAAAATGCACCTCTCTTAAGGTCAGGCCTCAAGTAATTGATCCAACGGAGCCGACAACTTTTTCCGCATCTCTGCAGCCCAGCATTTCTGGCAACATCACTCCAACAACCTTGTCCATTGTTTAGCATATAGTTCGCGAGTTTGTCATCTTCCTCCGGTGACCACAACCCTTTTCTGAGCTTGTTATTCTTCCCTGCAGAGGCCTGATCAACTGGCTTCCTCATGACGTTTATTAGATTCTTTTTTTTCACCGTCTATATCTCATCCCCAACTGGTCAGATGTAGAATAGTTAGGACTTTATAGAATGAAATAAGACATGAGAGAGGAGTACTGACAAAGAGGAAGGCAGAGAGAGAGAGACATTGGAGAAGGCTTCAAAGAGCGGGAATGATGATGATGATGATTGTGATGGTTGTGGGTTTGCTTAGAATATAGGGAAGAGAGAGAGTTGTTAGTTGAGGGGTCTGAGTAGGAAAACGGTTTGGAGAGAGACATGAGACAAAAGAAGTGCTGACATAGGCGACCGTCTTTTTTTTTTTTTTTGACTCCATGATATTTATTTTTTCTATTGCACGGTCTCTTCACTCGCAAGGTAATCATCCTGTTTTGTATCACATAGAGAACTCCAATACATGGAGAGGAAAAAAAAAAAGAAAAAGAAAAAAGAAAGGGTTTGTTCCGTAACGAATCCAACTTATTTGCTTCCACTTCACATAATGCCTCTCTCTTTGTGTCCATACGTCTATTTGAAGATATTAAATGAGACAGAAACAAATAACAAATAACATTCTTAAAATGACGCAGGAAATTAATGTTCTGTAGTCCATATAGTGACTTGTCAATTAGATAGACAAGTTTTGATCTTGTGAGTAGAAAAAACCTGAGCCCCGTAAATTACCGTGATATGGTAAAGAATATAAAAGATAAAAAGGTAGTTAAAGAACATTAAAATCCTGTAAAATATTTCTAGCACAGCTCGGCAAACGGTGGTTGCATAAGCCAAGGCATCCATTACCTGCTATATGTATCAATCTCATAAGCACCGTTACAATATCCTGGAAAATATTAGAGATTCAGAACTCACGGAAAGGTCCTAGTCCTACACACAATATATTTATGATCTTATATACCTGTATAATTGCTTTTTTGAATTGATGTGTCTGATAATCACGGAAACCATCTTGAACAATTCTTCGTAAAACAATTTCCGGCTTCTGCTCTGATGTATTGTCGAGAATCCATAGTAAGAATTGCATAATCTTCCACATGAATATTTCTCAAATTAGCAAAATAGTATGTTCTGAATTGTAACGGAAGCAAGTCCCTTTTGCCTTAAAATTCCAGTTATCTTAAAATCGAATGTGTTGAAAGTTGGCGGCAGGAAAGAGACTTTTACGAGCATCTTCCATACAAAACACGACATATTTGCTTATGCTTTACATGCCAACCAGAGTCGCAGCACGTGGTGTCGAGGAAATTAAGGTAATCAAACAAAAAAAATTTCTCGAATGCAGGCCACTACCATGGTTTGTTGGCAACGGATGGCAGGTGGAAAAAAAAAAAAAGATTTTCATGAGTCAAATTCTGGAATTATGGAAATGAATAGAGTTTAAGGTAAGCTTTAGCAGAAGGGGGATGAGAGTAATCCAGTAACTCTATAGCCGTTGTTAATAAATAACCACTAAATATTAGTCGTAAAGAAGGAGAAGTGGATCGTCTCGAGTGTCATAATTGAATCTATTATTACTGCAGTTGATATCTTTTAGGTCTCGTTTGTTAGTAAAAGAGAATAAATGGTAAGTACAAGCTAGTGTTTGGAAATCTTGCATCACTTATAATTAGTACTTTAAAAATCAAACCGAATCGGTTGGTTCGACCAAAAATAGTATGGACAGACTGATTGTCCGTTTCAGTTTTATTTAATAACTTCTAAGTATAAAATCCGTCCGGTTTATCGGTGAACTAGTTGGAACCACAAACATTTGAAATAAAAAATGTAAACTTAAAAAGCCTTCTCCCTTTAATTTACTCTTTCCTCTTTATTGTCTTTGCTTCGCATATCTCATCGTCATCACTTTCATATCCAGGTAAATAAAGGGTAGCCATCGACCTACAGTTATTCTTAAACGTCCGATCTTGGTGAAGAAGAAGTGAACAAAGGTACACTCGCTTACTATCTTATTCTCTACTGTGAATTGAGATCGCTCGCCAGCTAGGTCATATTGGAGCAACATTTTTTTAGAACAAAGGAAGAAGGGGCGTAACAACCTCTCATAGTATGTTGATCCTTGATGTTTTTAGCAAATTATTTGTGATGGGAATCACGTTTACTCTGTCAACCAACACTCAAAAACATTAAACAACAGCAGAAATTTGAAGAACAGAAGGAGTGTGAGAAGAGATGTCTGAAGGTTGAAGACAGAGAAGCTTTTAAAAGTTCATTCAGACAGAGATAACATAAATCAGATTAAGACACATCCACGTGAAATACATTGATCAATACACTATCGTATTACATACATTAGAAGACAATAAAACACAGCTTCAAACAACACAATACATAGAACAGAAGTAGATGGATTAATAACTCATGTGAGAGGCACATGGTATATATCTGGTTCATGCATGTTCATCCGAAAGCCACTCTCTTCAACTATAAAAGAAACACAACTCAAGCATCAGAGAAAAGAAATATAGACATTGCATTTTTCACATTTCATTTTATTCAATTATCTGTGAGTGTAAGAATAGAGTGAGAAAAATATCAGAGAGTGCTAGGGTACTTGCTAGTGGGTACTAGGAGAGTTTCGAAGGCTCTTTGCAAGTGTTTCTAAAACAGTCAATCTCTATACAAGTTCTCATCTTCTTCTTCATACTAATGGAAACCACATCAGTAGGAATCTTGGATGTAGATAGCATTGAAAGCTATCGAACCAAGTAAAAATCTTGAGTTCTTTACTTGACTGCATTTCATATTATTTGCAAAGTTAACTTCTTTATTGGTTTTTTACTAAAAAGAACAGCAGTGCAACACATCTATCCTAACAGAAGTGGTATCAGAGCATTTGAAAACCTCCTGGGGCATTTTCTTGACTACTGGAAGCACAAAGATCATCAAGAATTGTCTGTAAGTAAAGGTCTTTTATTTCTTTAAACTACAATCACAATGGTAGGAAAAGAAATGGATATATTTACTGGAAAAGAAGACTTCACCATTTGGAAACTCCAAATGCAAGGTCTTCTTAAGTTCTATGATTGCTATGGGACTATTGAAGATCAGTATGATCTTGAGACTGATCTAGTAAAGAGACTTAAAATGCAAAGACTTGCACACTGCAAGTTAATGCTTCATTTATTACCAACAGTGATAAGAAAAGTGCCGAATTGTAACACTGCACATAAGCTATGGATCAAACTTGATGAACTTTATGTAAAGAAGTGTCTTCCCAACAAGATGACATTTCTCCACAATCTTGCTAACTACAAGATAAATATCTCTGTCTCTTTAGATGACAACTTAGACTATATCTTTAAGTTAGTTCAAGACTTAGAAGCTACAGATGAAAAGATATCTTAGGAGCATCAAGCTGTAGTAATTCTAAAGGCTTTACCTTCTGAATGCAATGCATTCAAGAAGGTAATTAAGTATGCTAGTGGAGAATCCCTCACTGTTAAGAGGGTGTTAGACTCATTAATGGAAGAAATGGTGGATGTTAATCCATTTAAGAAAGAGGCAGAAGTAATGTTTGTAGAAAATAGCCATGACAAAAGTCTTATAAGAAAAATAGTAAGAAAGGAAAGTCGCAGAAGGGAAGTGGAAAGCATAAGCACACCAAGGATGGTGAGGAAAAGAAGAAAAAGGGAAAAGGAAAGAAGTGCTTTTACAGTGATAAGGAGGGACACTTTGCAAGGGACTGTAGAAAGAAGAAAAGGCATAAAGCTGCAGAAAGTGGAGATGCAGGAAATGTGGAAAAACCAGAAGACTCAAGTGGTGATGAGATTCTGGCTGTCACTGAGGATAGTGAAGACCTAAGTAGAAAATGGATTTTTAACTCAGGTTGTACAATGCATGTAACACCACATAGAAACTGGTTCACTACATTTGAACCTGTCACTGCCAAGGTTGCAATCGCAGATTCTGGGCAGCAAATGATAGAGGGGATTAGAAGTGTCTCCATCAATATGTTTAATGGAAAGAAAAGGATCCTCAGTAATGTTAGATTTGTTCCTAGAATAAGGAGAATTTCGATTTCTGAAGCTTGTTTGATAAGTAAGGGTTTCAAATTAGATTAAAAGATGGACTCAGAGAAATCCAAAAGGATGGTAGAGTCATTATTAAAAGAATTGAAAGGAGTGAGTTGTACTATGTTATAGGCTCAACTGAAGTTAATCAAGTTACTGAGAAGGGAAATGATGAACCAACTAAGCAATGGCATGCAAGGTTAGGTCATGCAGGGAACAAAAGTTTGTTCGACCTCTTTAAAAAAGGATTACTCCCTGATCAAAACTTACAGAAGCTAGAATTCTGTGAATCATGTGTGCTTGGAAAGCATCATAGATCTATTTTCAGAAAGGAGCACAGATGGCCACAGAGATCATGGAATATGCTCATAGTGATCTCTAGGGGCCAATTCAAGTACCTACAACAGGAGGGAATCTATACTTTATGACTATTATTGATGATAAATCCAAAAAATGTTGGGTTTATTTAATGAAGTGGAAAGATGAAGTATTGGAAAATTTCATAAGGTGGCATACACTTATGGAAAATCAGACTGGGAAGAAGTTAAGATGCCTAAAGACTGACAATGGATTAGAATACTGCAATAAAGAGTTTGAGGAGTATTGCAGCAAGAAAAGCATCCTAAGGCACAAAACAGTGAGAGCTACACCTCAGTAGAATGGTGTAGCTGAGACACTCATAGGACTCTCCTAGAAAAGACCAGGTGCATGCTTCTCTCTTTAGGTTGCTCACATTCTCTATGGGGAGAAGCCATTAGGATTGCAACCTATTTAGTTAATAGGCTCTCCACCTATGCTAATGATTACAAGACTCCATAAGAGGTTTGGAATAGTAAGAAATCTAACCTTACACACCTTAGGACTTTCGAATGTGTAGCTTATGCATATCAAAAAGAAGGAAAATTGGAACCTAGAGCAATCAAGGGAGTTTTCCTAGGCTATCCAGAGGGGGTTAATATATACAAGATCTTACTACTTCAAAAGGGAGGCTATAAAACTATCATAAGAAAAGATGTAATCTTCAAGGAAGATGAATTCTCTTTGCTGAATAAAAGCTCCTCAAATTCAGATTTCCAAAGGGAAATTCAGGAGAAGTTGGAGTCATTGAACCAATCAGTCCATTTCTATGTGCCACCAGAAACTGATGAAGGTGGCATTAATCAACCCCTAATGTGGAGCATATACAAGGCATTACACATCATGAATAAGGGATAAAAGGGACTGAAGGGGTGGGTGAAGAAAAAACCCCACACATAACTTCAGCTGATGAACAAGGAAACCTACAAGACTATCAACTCACAAGGGATAGCAGCCAAGACAGAGAATCCCTAATAGGAGGTACACTGATCTAAAATTGGTTGAATTTGTATGCTTTATGGATAAAACTATAGAAAATAAAGCCCCAAAAACCTATGAAAAAGCCATGAGCAGTAAAGATGCAAAATGGTAGAAAACAACTTGTTAGAAAGAATATTCTTCACTGATGAAGAATATGACTTGGACTTTAGTACCTAGACCTCCCAAAGTTAAACTAATTGAGAACAAATGGTTGTTCAAATTGAAAGAAGGAGTGACAGAAGGAGAACATAAGATTTACAAGGCTAGGTTTGTAGATAAGGGGTTTAGACAGAAGGAAGGAATTAACTACAAGGAGATATTCTCTTCAATAGCCAAATTCAAAATAATTAGGCTTATATTGGTTCTAGCAACATTATATGACTGGGAAACCCATCAAATGGATGTCAAGACAACTTTCCTATATGGAAAGCTAGAGGAGACGATCTACATGAAGCAACCAGTCGGATTTGAGGACAAAAATAAGTTAGATTATGTCTGTCTATTACAAAAATCCCTATATGGGCTTAAACAAGTACCTAGGCAATGGAACAAGAAGTTTCATGAAGTTGCTGCTAGTATGAACTTCACTAAAAGTTCATATGATTACTACCTATACTTTAAGGATCTAGGAATGACTAAAGCAGTCTTTATGTTAGTCTATACGGATGACCTTATCATTATAGGAAAGGATCTGAATAGAATTCAAGAAGTGAAGTCTAATCTATGCATTAATTTTGAAATGAAAGATTTGGGAGAAGCTTAGAAGCTTTTAGGAATGCAAATAATCAGAAATAGGGGGAAGGGAAAGTTTGGCTTGTTTAAAGGAATTATATCATAAAGATATTAGCTCAATTCAACATGGAATAAGCTAAACCTAGTTTTATACCCCTAGGATGTCACCTATAGATGATATCTGACAAGATTCCTAATACTGAGGATGAAAAGAGAGCAATGGCTCACTATCCCTATAATGTAGGTGTTGGAAGTATTATATACCTTATGCTATGAACAAGGCTTGATCTAGCCTATGCCATTAGTATCCTAAGTCAATTCATGGCCAATCCAGGTTTAGAACACTGGCAAGGGCTCAAGGTTGTTCTCAGATACATATCTAGAACAATTAACTATGGACTATGTTTCTCTAAAGCAGAACTAATTAAATGCAATTACTTATCTTTATGTGGATATGTGGATGCAGATTATGTAGTAGATAACGACTCAAAAAAGTCAATTTCACCATATGTTTTCACATTATCAGCAAACACAATTAGTTGGAAATCACAACAACCATCAGTAGTAAGCCTATCTACCATAGAAGGAGAGTATTATGCAATCACTAAAGGAGTAAAGGAGCTAACATGGTTATCAGGCATACTAAAAAAAATTAACATAGACATCACAAAGCCAATCATTTACACGGATAGTTAGAGTGCTTTGGACCTGAGTAGAGATCCTGGTGCTCTATGAGAGATCCAAGCATATAGATGTGCGATTACACTTTGTTAGAGACCATATTGCAAAGGGGATCTTCAACCTGGAGAAAATAACAGGAGACAAAAATCCATCAGATTTCGAGACTAAGGTATTAACTCAAAAGAAATTCACTTTCTGTAAGGATTACTTACAGATTAGTGAAGCCCCTTGACTCTGAAGGATGATCCATCCGATCTCATTGATGTGGATAAAATTAGGGTTTAGGATTTCAAAATCACTCTCAAGTTTTTGTTCAGAGTGAAGATTGATGGAGTAGGAGGGAATAATGTGATGGGAATCATTTTTACTCCATCAACCAACACTTAGAAACATTAAACATCAACAAAAATTTGAAGAACAAAAGGAGTGTGAGAGGAGATGTTTGAAGGTTGAAGACAAAAAAGCTCTCGAAAGTTCATTCAGACAAAGACAACATAAATTAGATTAAGACACATCCACGTGACATACACTTATCAATACACTATTGTATTACATACATCAGAAGACAAATAAAATGCAGCTTCAAACAACTCAATACGCAGAATAGAAGTAGATGGATTAATAACTCACGTGAGAGGCACATGGTACATATCTGGTTTGTGCATGTTCATCCGAAAGCCACTCTCTTCATCAATTATAAAAGAAACACAACTCAAAGCATAAGAGAAAAGAAATACAAACATTGCATTTTTCACATTTCATTGTATTCAATTATCTGTGAGTGTAAGAATATAGTGAGAAAAATATCAAAGAGTGCTAGGGTACTTACTAGTGGATACTAGAAGAGTTTTGAAGGCTCTTTGCAAGTGTTTCTAAAACACTCAATCTCTGTACAAGTTCTCATCTTCTTCTTCATATTAGTGGAAACCACATCAGTGGGAACCTTGGATGTAGATAACATTGAAAGTTATTGAACTAAGTAAAAATCTTAAGTTCTTTACTTTACTACATTTCATATTATCTGCAAAGTTAACTTCTTTATAAGTTTTTTGCTAAACAGAATAGTAGTGCAACACATCTATCCTAACATTATTATTCTTTGTTTATGGAGATGGGTGTCGAAGCTAAGGTAGTAAATTTTTGTTTTCTGTCATCCTCTGTTTCTGGAGATGGGTGTTGAAGCTAAGGTAGTGGACTATTGTTCTCTATTTACAGAGATGGGTGTCGAAGCTAAGGTGAGAACAAGGATCATACTTGGATTTTTGGAAATTATTGTTCTTTATTTTTAGAGATGGGTGTCGAACTCGAATCTAAGGTGAGAACAAAATCATCCTTGGTGTTTTTAGCAAATTATTGCTCTTTGTTTTTAGATATGGGTGCTTAAGCTAAGTTGAGAACAAGGATCTACTTGGTTTTTAGCAAATTATTGTTCTTTATTTCTGGAGATGGGTGTCGAACTCGAATCTAAGGTGAGAACAAGAATCATCTTTGGTGTTTTTAGCAAATTATTGTTTTTTGTTTCTGGATATGGGTGTCTAAGCTAAGGTGAGAAAAAAATAATCCTTGGTTTTTAGTAGATTATCGTTCTCTATTTTTGGAGTTGGGTGTCGAAGCTATTGTGAGAACAAGGATCAAGAAAGGCTTTTGTGGGTGTGAAGTTGGGCTTAGCTTAGTTATGGAAGGTGGGTTGAGTTGCTGCTGTGATGATTTTGGTGAGTAGTTATTGATATTGTTGTGTGTTGTTTTCCATATAGTTCAATATAGTTATATATTATGTTTAGAAATGAGTCTGTTTGCCATTTTTTTCACTGGGAATTGGTTCGTATGAGATACGGAATTGGATAAATGAAGGAGCAAAAAATTTGAGAATCGATGAATGGATTTTAGAGTAAAATGCTGATTCTAATTGTCAATCCATGTTCATATAAAGTTTGAGTTTGTTCGCTGTTATTCATAATTTCAATTTGTTCAGAAATAACAAATAAACATAATTTGATAGCTTTATAGTATGATATGATTAATTAGTTTTCTAAGTGTTGAGCTCTATTTCATGTTAAGCTAATTTTGGTAGTTGTTTAATATATCCTTTGTTGATCAAAAACTCCAAAGCTAAAAACTATGAATAAGTGAGATTTAGTTCACCATTTTGTTGGTGGTAAGTAATAACAAACAATTTATCTACTCGCCCTATGCTTCATTTTGCATAATTGATTCCCACATACTTAAATAGCCCATTTCTCGTTGACACAATGAATCAATTTCACAAATCAGATTGCTGAGTGTCCCTCTTCAGTCAACAACTATTATTTTAATATAACTTTTTAAAATTACTTGTTTATACAGTAACACTAAAGAACAGAAGATATTGACATGCCTTTAATTTAATCAATAATTACTTTTCAAGTGTTTATGCCCAACTAGTTACTTCATTTTGTATTTTGTATTTTTTATTTACATTTAACCTTGTTCAATTATTTAAACTATAACTTTTTATTTGTAGCATAATTACATTTAATTTAATATTACTGTAAATTATATTGACTCTTTTAATATTTACAATGAATTTTATTTTTTATAAAATAAGTCAAAGAAAATAATAATATAAATATATGATTACTCGTATACTAATTTTTGAATGTAGTTATATATTTTACTTATTAAGGTTAATTAATTTTTCTATAATATAAGCTATAAAGTTTAGTATAATGTCTAATTCACTGGTATATTTTTTATTTCAGCAAATTATTTTATTTGTATTTATTTTTATAATTTTTACCTTTTATTTATTATATATCAGTTTTATAGCGGTTCAATACTAATTGAACCTTTAAATCTTAAACTTTTCCTTTAATTGGCTCAATGTCTAGCCCGGTTTTGAAAATATTGATTATAATACAACACATTCCAAAATTTCTAATTCTAAGTTCGAGCTTAGTCCCATCAAAGCCCCTAACTAACAGGTTAGAAAGAGCTGTAGACCCCAAATGTGACACGACAGAGCATTTGAAGTTATGAAAATAGAGATACTTTCTGAGACAGATGGCTGCATATGCTCTTATCCTTAAGTATTATGCATCATTCTTCTTTTTCATTGTTTTACCAAAAAGCTTTCAAGAAAGGAAAAGGTATAACTTCTGCCTTTCTGGTATATTGAAAGTCTTCATTGGGGCCATTGATTCAAAGTAAGTGGAGAAAGATAAAAACAGATTCTATCATCAAAATAAGTACTTGTTGGAAATGTTATGCAAGTGGTAATGTAGGTTCTGCATAGGTGTAGGTCGAAATTCATACGTATACAGTCACCTCGTTAATAGGTGATTAGTGCAAATCATGTAATATTGAATTCAAATAATCTCATGATTACACTAACCATATGAGGCAAGAAACTTTAACTTACTTTTGATAGAGCAACGTATTCAAATCAAAATATTAATTACTTCATATTTGAATACAACATGTCGGCGATATAGTGTCTAAAACTAGTTATATCTTTACATTTACTTTTTTTAAAATTATTTAATATTTTTATTTTACAATAAAAATATTTTATAAGATTTTATAATAAATAAGTCATATTGTACAAATTAATACATAATAGAAGAAAAATATAATTGTAAGTTAGATAACATGCACATTTCATTATAATATAAAGACATTTAAACTATGTGATGCCAATTACGAAAAATATACATAATATGAAAAAGGTGGGTAAAATATACCTATTTACCTATCACATTGTTATATGTGTGCGTGTATGTTACAAGCGTAATTAAAAAATAATTTAATTACAATATAAAATATACAACAACAATAATAGCATACCTTTGAAGTGTAGTTATAGAGAACGTAGATAATTAGGAAAGGTGGGTGCCGAACAATTTATATACATATCATTTTACACCCTTGTATTGTTAGAATTCATATATATGATAAATGTAACTAACAAAATAATTCTACAACTAAAATTTTAAACATAGGTAACATATATAGCAATTAGGGTATGAATAAAATGGTTATACTCTTCAAAGATAATATTAAGATTGAATTATGATAATAATATGTGATATTGTATGTAAAAAAAAACTTGATCGTTAAAGGACATTATCTTATTTTGACTTTAATATAGGTATCTAGATTCATGGATTTTCTTGGATCTTCTCATCATAAAGCAAACCTGAATATAGAAGGAATAAGATAAGAACGGTAAGAGGCATTTATTGGAGGACACTCCACAATTTCAACTTTTGTATGCTTTGGCTATGCTGTTCTCTTTCCAAAACATTCATTCTACCAGTTAAAGGTCACTCCAGTCATAAGTAAACATGCGTTTAGGTTGATAAAGGTGTCCCAATAAGGCCTTCTGATTCACTACAGTCTACAGGTGACACCTTATTGGAATATTTTCCCTATGCATGGCCAAACTGACGTAGACTTCCATCAAGAGTACCAATAGAAGGCAAGGTTCACGTAGTTTCTGCATATGCTGTGTGAATATGAAATCTTCATAGCTTTTTATTTTCAGGATATGTTACAGTTACATAACAAATTCAACAAGGAATAAAGCTTTCACAGCTTTTTGTTTTCAGGATATGTTACAAAAACGTAACAAATTCAACAATGATTAAAGCTTTCTCTATGTATTTCATCTTGTAATTTCTTTTATTATAAAATAAAATTTCCTATATTTGCACAAATACAGTTCACAATTTTCATCTTAAATTTTATTCTTCCCCTAAATCTTTAGTGTATATCTTAAACTAGGAAACAAATTAAAGTTGTATTGCGCATTACTGAAGGAGTATTAAGGGTAGAAACCTTACTATAAGATTGGATTTAGAATGCTCATTAAAAGACTCAGAAAAAAATCGAGTAAAGTTACAGTAAAAAAACTAAGGGTCGTTTGGTTCCACTTCTGTTTTTCTGTTGTTATTTTTGGTTTCTATTTTCTGTTTTTGGTTTCTGTTTTTTTCCTTAAAAAAACGAAAACCTGCTTGGTTGAGATTTGTAATATAAAAACTGGAAACAAAAACCTGTTTGGTTGAGATTTCTAATAAAAACTGAAAACAAAAAAATGTTTGGTTTTATTATCATGTTTCTATTTTTTTGTAATTATACTATTATGTGTAATAATTATAATCTAATACATTA
>JANSVA010000216.1:21197010-21242310 GCA_025504915.1 Erythroxylum reticulatum
ATTATTCAAAAACTAGTTTTTTTAGTAGTCAACGATATACTAATAATTTGATAAGAACCAATAAAAAGATAATTTCTAAGTATAAAATTATACGACAATATTTTAATGGTACAAATTATGTTTCCTGTGATATCTTAATTGATACAGGAGCTAGTAAAAGTTACATTAATCATAGTCTAATACATAATTTGATACGTTTCCAAGTAAATCAACCTTATTAATATATAAATATCAACGGTGAAATACATCAGATAGGTACCGCCATAAAAACCATTATTAAGATAGGAGATAATAAAATGCCTATAAGATTATTAGTTAAAAATGAAAGATTCAATTTAAAGATAATGATAGAAACTAGTTTTCTTGAACAAGTCCAACCTTATAAGATAACTTAGTATGGAATACAAATATCCTATAATAACAATACAGTATATATTCCATGATAATGACTATTCCCTCTAGTATTTGTATTCCAATTGGAAAAACTTATAAAATTATAGAATAGAATACTTTACTACCTATATAGATATTGGACTAGGATAATATTTATATAAAGCGTGTTGTTTTCCTTAACAATATCAGGAAATCTTAAAAAATATAACAGAATTAGATATTTCTAATAATAAGATACATTTATTCTTTTCCAAAAAAAAATATACATTTATTAAAAGGTATTAATCAACCTCACATACTATCAGGATTATTTTTAATAAAATTTTCACCATTTTACTTTTATGATACTGAAATTGATATTCTTTTAGGAAATCATTTCTCCATTTATTTCATAAAATATTATTTGATACTATTAGACAAAAAATACATTTCAAAAATTCTTGTGCTCATTGGATCATAGTTAATAGAATTAAACTTGCCTATGTAAGAAATACATCAATCACCTTTAAACCTTGCATAACTTAGCAAAGTGTAGGGTATAAAGAAAAATTGATCCTTCCAAAAGGAAAATCTTTACTAAATATAGAAAACATTATAGAGAATAAGTATTAACAGATAAAAACCATCAAAGATGGACTAGAATTATTAAAAAAAATAAAAATACTACTATGATAATCCATTACAAATTTAGGGTTAAAAACAAAGAAGAAGCAAACTTAGAAATGATAGATAAAATTTTTTTATTAGAGTTACTCTTATGAGATAATTTAGAAGATAAGATGAATTTAGAAAATAACTCTAGAACTAGAAAATCTAAAGATAATTTGGTCTAGCAAATCCCCTCATTCTTTCCCAACTTTTTTGGTTACAAACCATGTAGAAATAATTAGAAATAAAGCTAGAATGGTCATAAATTATAAAAATTAAATGATAATACAATATTTGATGGATGCTTCTTACACCACAAAGAAACATTAATAAAGTTAACAAGAGGAAAAAAAATCTTCTCTAAATTTGACTCAAAGAGTGGATTTTGGCAGATAAAAATGAATAAAGATATTATTCTATATACTGCTTTCTTAACTCCGTAAGGTCATTACGAATGCTTAGTAATACTTTCGATTTTAAAAATGCCCCACAAATATTTCAAAGGAAAATGTATAATATCTTTAATTATTATAATTTCATAAATGTTTATGTGGATGATATTTTAATATCTAATGATAATATTGCTAAACATATTTTTCATCTCAATAAATTTGCAGATTTATGTGAATAACATGGTTTAGCTCTCTTTGAGAAAAAGGGTAAGATTTGTCAAACTGAAATAAAATTCCTTAGAATGGAGATAGATGGTAAAGGAATTAAACTTTAACTTCATATCCTTGAAAAAATCTCATAATTTCCTAGTAAGTTAATAGATAAAAAACAAGTTTAACTTTTTTAGAGAATTAAATTATAATTTATATTTTATTCAAAATTTAGCTAAGATAAAAAAAACCCTTTTCAAATGCTTTTAAAGAAAGATCAAAGAAATGAATTTTCACCCAATTTGATTAAACATGTAAAGAAAATTAAGATTTTGTATGCTACATTGTGAAAACTTTCTTTGCCATCTGATGATGGTGATTTAATTCTTAAAACTAACACTTATGATCATGTATGGAGTGGAATATTAAAAAAGATATATTATGATGATTCTAATATTAAGATTAATTGAGTCTCTTTGTAGGTATATTTCAAAAACCTTTACAAATACTCAACAAAGATATTATATAAATGAAAAGGAATTATCATCGGTAGTAAAAAGATGCCAAGAATTTTATGAGTTTTTATTGCTTAATAATACTTAAGTTAAGGCTTTTATTCAAAATAATTTACCATCTAAACCTAAATATAAAAGATATATTAAAGGGAAAACGTTATTAGTAGAATATAACTTTGATATTATGATTATCAAATCTAAAAATAATGTTCTTATATACTTTTTAACTAGAGATGGTTAACCTCAAAGAATATATATTTGACTTATTGGAACAAATGTTTGAAGATTTCAATATTTTCCAAGCCCAAATCAAAGATTTATTAGATATTGCTAGCTTCAACTTGATACCTAAAGAGGTTACAGAACTTCTTGTTTCATTTTTCCATATATTGTAAGCCAAGATAAACCATTATAATTATTCAAATATAGCCTAGTCAATAAGGCTAAATTAGTTGAAGATTCATCATCAATATGATCTTCTTCATAGACAAAGGAATCTACTAGTTAGTAGATTAAGAAAGATAAAGTTACTCTTGATAATATTTCTTTATGTCCTGATATTATGCAAAAAAATGGCAATATAAAGAAATATCATGATTGATAATCTTTTAAAGAGTCATCTTGCTATTCATGCACATTATGAGATAATGGGAGACTTGAATGCTTTAAAAAATAGCAATAAATACAATATTGATTTTTTTGAGATATATCTTAGATTGAAATTTTTATAAGGAGCTTATCCTTAAGCTATTAGAGATTGGTATGATTTTGAAATAATAAATACTATCTACTTGACCAATCTAGAGTTTCATAATATATCACCACTACCCAAATGGATTCAAGGAGTTAAGGACTATTATCTAAATAACCCTACAATCCCTAAAGATACCTTGGTATTAAAGATATTATTTGCTAGTTCAGATTTTCATGAAGATGAACAATATGATGCCTATCATTTCATTACTTTAGGAAAGGCATAATACTTTTCCATTACTGTGGATAATAACTTAAGAAAATTATTTTATAAATACACTGAAAATGAAGTCCATTATAGAAGAGGAATTGGCATAAGAACTGCTATTTTTGACATGGAGGCAACATTTAAGAAAAGATTTTGAAACTATGTCAAAAAAATAAAATTTCTTCTTTAATGATATCTCAACCAAGAAGACACCATTGTCTGCTGAAAATTTTGTAAAAATGAAGATAAACATGATTTAAAGATGAAATATAAAATCAAGTCCTAAGCTAAAAAAAAGGGTTCTATCATTTCCGAAAATATATAGAAAATATTTGTCCTTCTTATACAAGTGGTTGGAGGACCTTCAAAGTAAAAGATAAAGTTGAAACATCAGGAGTATTAATATATAGTGATCATTCCGAGTCAAAAAGATAAGAAGATAATGTGGAAATCTCTCCAAGTACTCAAATAAAAGAGATCCATTATCAATAAAGACAGAATTTACTTATTGAAAAGTTGATATGACGTAATTTTTGATAGTTTAAAATTCAGACTTTAAGTTTGCTTCTATAAATAAAACTTCTAGGGTGGGTAGAAGGGCCATTGAACATTCTCTATGTATCTCATCTCTATAATTTTCTCTACTATGAAATAAAATTTTCCTTTATATAGATCCATTTCACAATTTCCATCTTAAACCTTATTATTCTCCTGAATCTTTAGGATACCTTAAAGTAGGAAACGAGTAAGATTGTGCTAAAATTTGCTGACAAAGCATCGAAGGTAGTTACTCTAAAGTTGGAGCCAGAATACTTGTTAAAAGACTCGATGAAAACATGATAAATCTACGGTTAAAAAACTAAAGATATAGGTACAAAAGCTTAATAGGTCATTTATTTTGAAAATTTTGAAACTGTTATGCATATAGTTATATCATGACGTCTTATTTTCTAGAAAAATTTATATATGGATTATCTGGAATAGATTTAGATTCTTTTGAATATATAAATATAATAATTGCATCCCTCTTTTAAAAAGTTACTAATATTATAGCAAATTGTGATAACTTAGAGGATGAAGATTTTCTTGGAATCTCTTTGATTTTTGATATTATTAGTAGCTTAGATATGATAAAATTTTTTATTTCCTTGCGTGATCAAAATTTTTTATCTGATTTTTACACTTTTGTACCTGTCTTTGGTTTTTTTGATTGGAACTTTACTGGGTTTTCATTGATTTTTTTAAATGAGCATTCCAACTCTGACTGTAGAGTAAGGTAACTACTCTTGACGATCCTTTAGTAACGTCCATCACAACCTTAATCAATTTCCTACATTAAGGTGTATACTAAATAATTAGGAGAATAAGGTTTAAGATGGAAATTATGAATTGTATCTACATAAAGGAAAATTTTATTTCATAGTAAGGAAATTACAGAGATGAGATACATAGAGAACACTTAATGAACCTTCTACAACCCCAAGGTTTCATTTATATAAGTGGACTTGAAATATGAATTTTAACTTAAAAAAATTATATCATATCAACTTTTTGAATGTTCTGTTTGTATCTCATCTCCATAATTTTGACTACTATGAAATAAAATTTTCTTTTTTTATAGATACAGTTCATAATTTTCATCTTAAACCTTATTCTTTTCCTAAATCTTCAGTATAATTTATTATACGACTGTTTGTAATTCCTTATAATTTGATGATATCAATAAAAATTACATATGGTAATGTTATAAATTGTTAATGTTCTATTTTAATTTAGAAGTATTTGAATATGAATAACTTTGATTTTACTATAATTTAATAAAAATACAGTTTAGATTTAAACATAATACTTTTCAAAAACGACATTCAAATTATGGGATTTTTAAATAATTAACAGAAAATAAATATTTATGCAATCTTAAAAGAAGTAAAGACAACATCTTCATTTGATTTATTTTTTAAAAAATATCTTGTAATATTATTTGAAAAGAATTTACATTACTAGATTTTACACGTGAAATATTTTAAAATAATTAATGAAAAAATTAAAAGAGTATGAACTATTTAACAAATATGATAATATTTTGAAAAATAAATCAAACGAAGAAATGCTTATCTTTCTTCTTGAGAACCTTAAATTACAAATGGACGAGGATTACAGCTTACTCAATGGCTTTCGCATGATAAGTTGTTAAGTGTCTCATCACTCACTGGCAATCATCGCACCAAGAATTGTTGGATGTATGAATCTGCAATTAAGTGGAGCTAAAACAAGTATTGCTATGATGAATGTTCAAACATCTCTTTGATGATCAAAAGAGAATAAGTGGTAAAGAAAACCCTGGAGGCCATCTCATTAAAAGAAGATTAGATGGGAAAGAACTCCAACCAACAAGTGCCTTCTGTAAATCCTCCATTAGTTACAGCTCTGACGCAGATTTCAATTATGAAATTGAAATAAAGTTGTAATGATGAACGTTAAGTTAATATCTTGCTATGTTAAGACAAGTCTCGATATAATAGTTTAAGATTATCTTTTCAAAATTAATCTTCATATTTTATATTCTTTCTACCATGTTTTGTATTCTTTTACTTTTCTATTTGACAACTAATTATTTTCTTTTATTTTTTCATTAATGATTTTGAAAGGTATATTTTTAACTTTCTTAGATTAATAATAAAATAAAATTGGATAAAAGGGTCAATTGAGAGATGAATAATTATGTAAAGGGGATTAATTGAACGAGTTTAGTGTAAGCTTACGATTATTTTAAGCTATATGTATTCCCTCTCGTGGATCTGTTATATTTACAAGGTTTGCAGTAAGAGAAGTTACTTGCATTTGAAGAATGGCTATCCAATAACATTCTTCAAATGCTAAACTATGGTGAATCTTGAACGGTGATTGAAGGATGAGCAAAAACTACTTTGATTAACCTGCATATAATTGACAAAACAAAATGATCAAGTACTTTCCGGATGATGCTTTAATAAGTTGAATTGGTTGGGCAATTTGAAGTAAATGGTTGAAGTTAACTATGATTAATAAACAAAATACTAAGTTCTGAAGGAGCATATAGTTTTCCAATCCAGTGAAACGTTATTGCACAAGCCAGAAATCTCTTAAACGACCTAAGAACAAATCTCTCTTGATCCATATGTGGTTCCGAAATTCAACTCTCAACCACCATTACAACTCGTAAAATCATCAACAGTCCCTGAACCAACACGTTTATGTTGAGAAAATAAAGAATTCACCAACCCCACAAAATGCTTTCTTTTCTTCTTTACAATCAAACGCTCCACTACACATACATTCACCAATGCTGTTAAGGCAGGCTCAATAGGCTGTGAATACCGAAACCGGACCTGAAATTCGTCACTCCTAAATTTGTTTGGAGCCCGGTATCGGGTCATTGTTCTTTTTGCTGGTTTTCGTGATTATAATTGTATTGTGTGTTATCTAGATTACAAACACAATCTTTATCACAGAGATTAAGTTGGTTTTATCTTTATCCTACAAGAAAAACCATTTGCTGTAGAAGCCACCTACTCATTTTATCTTAACAATTTTGGTGGTCGATTTGCTCATTATAAAGATGCATCTGCTAGCGTGGCTGCTTATTATCCTCCCACTTTCATGTTCCTCATATGGATTTGCTTTTGGACAGTTCTATCTGTCAGAACCCTAATGTATGCTCTAACAAGATGAAATCAATTTAATCACTTAAGCACCATGCACTACAAGAAAATCATATATTATCGATATAAAATTACCGACAGAACAAGTACCTGTTGATAATTAGATAGTAAATGAAATGAATCAGAGAAGAATAATGCTGTAATGCTATATTTTATTAAGGAAGAGGAGCCTTTTAAATAGGCATAAACACAAAGAAAAAAAAACAGAATCATTGCTGTCCATAAATACAAATTATTGACCAATAAAGCAAAATGTAGCAGTTTCAAAATAATCTCCTAAAGATTAAGACAACTTGTTGACTAATTCCGAATCACAATTCAACACTCTGCCTTGATTTGAAATTACATAGTCCAATCAAAGTTCTGCACAGAAGAAATTTCTCCTTTGACAATGACTTTGTCAAGATATCTACCAACTGATCATGAGTGCTACAGTATTGGACATCTACAACTCTTCCAGCCACCAAATCTCAGATAAAATGTAGTCGCATATCTATGTGTTTAGTTTGACTATGTAACGTTGGATTTTTAGTCATGAAAATAGTCGATTTGTTGTCGCAAAAAATAATAGTTGCTGCCTTTTGTTGTTGTTGTAAGTCATTAAGAATATCTCTCAACCAAATAGCCCGACATGTTGCAAAAGCCACGGCCATGTACTTTGCTTTAGTACTCGAAAGAGCTATTATAGGTTGTTTTTTGGAGCCCCATGCAATAGCTCCCGATCCCAAAGTGAAAACATGAGTTGACACACTTCTTCGATCATCAATACAGCTCGCAAAGTTAGAATCTGAGTAACCATATAATTTTCCATCACAGTGTACCTTAATGTTGGTAGAATACCAAATCCCATAACTTACTGTACTAGCAACATATCGGAAAATCCATTTTGCAGCTCCAAAATGTACTTATGATGGCTTCTCCATGAACCTAGAGATGGTGTTAACTGAGAAGGCAATGTCAGTCCTTGTATGTGTTAAGTAAATTAACCCACCAACAAGGCTTCTATATGAGGTGGGATTAGCTGCTCCTTTGCCATCTCTACTGACAAATTTATCATTAACATTTAAAAGAGTACTAATCAGTGTACAATATAACATACCAAACTTTTGAAGCAGTTCTTTGGCATAGAGCTCTTGTGATAGAAGGATACCATTAGCTTCTTGCTTTACTTCAAGACCAAGAAAGTATCGTAATGAACCCAAGTCAGTCATCTCAATTTTGTTCATCATCTAATACTTGAACTCATCAATAATAGTTTTTGTTGATCCTACATAAATCATGTCATCTACGTACAAACAAACCATCATAAAAGCTCCATTGTCTACCTTTTTCACATATAAGGTAGGCTCCCTTTCACTCCGCTCAAAACCATTCTTCAAGAAGTCCTAATCAATACGACTATACCACGCTTGTAGTGCCTATTTAAGCCCGTAAAGGGTTTTCTTCAACTTATAAACTTGCTCTTCTTTCCCAGTTTCTATGAATCCTTCGGATTATACAACATAACCTCCCCATTAAGATTGCCAGTAAGAAAGGCTGACTTTACATCAAATTGGTAAACATGCCATTGTTGTTGAGCTGCTAAGGTTAAGAATATTCGAATTGTCTCAAATCTAGCCATGGGAGCGAAAGTTTCTTTAAAGTCAATCCCAGCTTGTTGTGCGTATCCTTTCACAACAAGTCATGCTTTGTAGTTTTGGATCTTACCATCTAATCCAAGTTTAGTTTTAAACACCTACTTGAGTCTAATTGCCTTTTTTTCAGTAGGTAAGTCGCATAAAATCCAGGTTTGATTTTTGTTAATAGCCATGATCTCCTCTTCCATTTCTTGCAACCATTTCTTCTATTGATAAGCTTCTTCAAAATTAACTGGTTCAGCAGCAACAAATGCAAAACCACATGTTTTATACAAGTCGGCTAAGGATCTGTACTTTCTACGAACAGATGGTGTAGATAATTCTTCTGTAATAGAGGAGCTACCTAATTTGGTTTGTGATTGTGGAATTGATATTGATGAAGGTGTGTCTGGAGGTGTGTCCGTCATCATAGTTGTTTGTTGAAGATTGCTACTATATTCTCTCTACTGTTCATCATATTCAATAACTTAACTGGAAGTTGTCACAGTATTTTCCTGCTAACTCAAACTCTCATCAAAGACAACATCTCTTCTGATTAAAATTTTATTGTTTGTAGGATCTAGCAATTTGTATGCTTTTGATTGAGTGCTATATCTTACAAATATACATTGATGAGACTTTGGATCCAATTTCCTTATATCCTGTGACGTGATCAAAGCATAACAAATAGAATAGAAAATTCGCAAGTAAGTTATAAAGGGTTTATACCCATTCCAAGATTCGAATGGAGTTTGGTTTTGTATTGCTTTTGTAGGAGATATGTTGAGAAGAAACAAAGTGGTGGCCACTACTTTTGCCCACAAAGTGTTTGGTAAATTATTACCTTGCAACATACCCCTAGCCATCTCAACAATGATACGATTCTTCATTTCGCAACATCGTTTTGTTCTGAAGCGTATGGCATTGTTAATTCTCTATGTATGCCATGCTCTTCGCACAAAGAGTAGAATTTGTTCGACACAAATTCTCTGCCATTCTCAGTGCATAAAACTTTGATACAACAATCACTTTACTTCTCCACCAAGGCTTTGAAAGTCTTGAATTTTTCAAAAGTTTATCTTTATTGTTAAGAAATTACACCCAAGACATTCTGGTATAATCATCAATTATTAAAAGAAAGTACTTTCTACCTCTAACAGATGTTTGCATAAGGCCGCATAAGTCAGCATAAAGCAATTCTAAACATAATGAGGCTTGCCAAGCTTTACCTACAAGAAACAATTTGCGTGTCTACTTCCTATATACACATCCCTGATATAACTTAATGTCATCAATCTTTGGTAAGCTTGTAACCATATCTCGAAGTAACTGCAATCCCTGAAAATGTAAGTGTCCATAATGGAGATGCCATAATATGGATTCATCATCCTCTCTTGCTGTAAGCGCAAAATTCCCCATATGATACATATTAAGAGGAAACATTTGGTTCGAAGCCTTTTTGATAGTCACCAAAGTTCTTTCTATCTGTTTGTCTTTAATACAACACTCCCCATTATCAAACAACACCAAATAACCATATGACATTAACTGCCCAACACTGATAAGATTGAAACCTAAAGTAGGCAGGTATTGGCATTATGTAAACATTTAGTTTTGCCTGAACTTAACTTAAAACTTACAGTCCCTTTTCCTTTCACAAGAAGAGTGCTTCCATGCCCTAGTTGCACTTTTTGTGTATCTGTTTTATTAAGATTGGAAAAAAGATGTTTAAAACCGGTCACGTGGTTTGAGCATCCACTGTCGATAAACCAGATATGATTGTGATTATCTTCATTTGATTGACTATGAACCATAAATAATTTCTCTTCGTCTTCTATATATACATCATCACTCCCATCTCCAGCTATGAAATTTGCTTGCTCCTCTCTGGACTGACAATGTGCTCGTATATGTCCATAGTTCTTGCAGTTATCACACCGTATGTTATTCATATTATGTTGTCGTTGGTCATCATTACGACCTTTACCACGTCAAGCTGATTGTCTGTGCCTCAAAAAATAACCTTTAGAGCCTCCACGACCACATCCTTGTCTGTTGCTATTGTTATCCTTCACTTGAAAGGCTATATCTTCCACTTTGTTGATATTTTTATTGATTCTAACTTCATGGGCTTGTAAGGAACCCATAAGTTCATCAAAAGAGAGGACTAACAAATCCTTGGACTCCTTTATAGCAGCAAAAACATGATCGAATTTAGAATTGAGACTACGAAGTACCTTTTTGACAATTGTTTGATCAGTAATGATGGCACCATATGTGCGTATTTGACTGATGACAGTAGTAGCTTTAGCTAAAAATTCAGATACAGTCTTGTCGTTCCTCATCTGAAGCATCTCAAAATCTTTGTAGAGAGATTAAAGTCGAACCACCATCACTTTAGCATCTCTTTGAAATTCTTTCTATAGCATGGTCCATGCTTCTTTTGATGTAGTTTTTGCTGTAATCCTTGAAAAAACATTGTCATGAATCACTTACTAAATGAGCACTGGTGCCTTTGCATCCTTCTTCCTTGTTTTTTTGAGTTTGGTTTGTGCCTCGGTTGTGAGGATTGTCTCTGCATCATGTTCAGTATAACCATTCTCCACATAATCACAAACATCATGAGATTTGAGTAGAGTCTTCAATCTTATAGATCAGAACTTATAATTCTCCCCTTTGAAAATTGGAATAAGAGGCTATGTAGCCCCATTGCTATTACTAAACATGAGTAATCCATGATTATCTACAAATTTCACTTACTGATGGCTCTGATACCACAATTTTGATAATTAGATAGTAAATGAAATAAATCAGAGAAGAATACTACTGTAATGCTATATTTTATTAAGGAAGAGGAGCCTTTTAAATTGGCATAAACACAAAAAAAGCAAAACCACTGTTGTCCATAAATACAAATTATTGACCAATAAAGCAGAATGTAACAGTTTCAAAATAATCTCCTAAAGATTAGGACAACTTGTTGACCAATTTCGAATCACAATTCAACAATACTGTAGTAATTACAAACAGAAAATCAATATCTGTCAGTAAGACTGTCGTGAAAATTTCCAATTTACAACAGACAAAATTTTTGTTAGTAAAGGTGGACGGAAAATATCCTGGTAAATTTTTTGATGGAATATAGTGACGAAATAGTCATACTCATGGGTAAATTAGGTGGGAATGCTTGCCGCAATAAACTAGCAACGAGCCGTGTTCATAAACCGTAAGTGCACGGTTGTCGAAGTGAGTAATAAATCGGTAAGAACCGAGTCGTGTCCACACGGATTATGAGAAAGTTCAAATCTATGCTAGCTGACAGTATTTGAAATCGGGTTGGATGAAATTTTGGAAAAGTAAAATTAATGTAAAGAAGTTTTTTTACTTAAATAAATTTCTAAACAGCTACCCAATTTAATGCGACCAAAATAACTAAGAATATGAGAAATATGTGCAGTAACTAATTAAGAAAAGATTGTAACAATTTACTAATTAAAAGTTTTAATAGCAAAGGGAATGACTTTCTCTTAGGGAATGATATTTTTGTCAACCTTAATATTGAATTAGCTATTTTCCACAACTGAAATCTTCTACTTTTGCAAGTGAATTTTAAGAGTAATTAATCCCTTTTTCCCAAAGATGAATTAATTTATCCACTCTAGACGTCACTTAGTAATCCCTTACTTAAGTTCTTCCTAGAGTTTCTTAAGTCCCAAACCTTCAATTTTCACCTCCTAAATTTCTTAGGTCTCCCAACTCACAAGAAAATCCTAGTTGAAATTTCCTTTAATCTTTTAGCAAAAACTCCCTTTTTTCAAAGGCGAATTTATACCAAGGCACTTTCCAATAGTCCAAAGGAATAACAAATAAATCCAAGGAAAAATCAACAAATATATAAATTTTCAGCCATGGATTCCAGCAAAATTCAATATTAAAGCATCACCAAAATATCAAATCCTTAAGAGAAATTAAAGGTTTAGCCACAAATTATTATGCCAACCAATCCACAAGTAAAAATCCTGTATAAACTTATGACGAAATCAAATAAAAATTAAGAATAAAGCTCTCTAAACTTCTTTGCGTAGTTGCTTCTTTGGTGGTAAATGAATGCTGCGTTGTTAGGCGAATGGAGGCTGGTACATTGGTGAAGACTCTTGGTTGCATCCTTCAAGTCTAGAGGCTCTTGGATTCAGCTTGTGCATGAAAGATTAAAGATGAGCTTCGTTTTTGCGTGAAAGAAAATGGGATGAAGGCTGTGTAGAAGATGACTTACGTTGATGAGGATTGAAGCTGGTTGTTTTTGGTGGATGGATGTCTTGCATGGATGTGGGAGTTTGGATGAGGAATTAACAAGGTTTGCATGAATGGGAGTAAAAATATATGGCTTGGATGTGAGTGGTCCTATGGAGGCTACTTTGGTGAGTAAAAAAATGGTTGAGTTGTTTCGGTGGAGGGCTGTTGGTGTTGCAATGAATAATAAAAAAACTCCTTTGTTTTTTGTTCAAGAAAAAATGGGATGAAGGATGAGTGTGTATCTAGAGGAGTTGCGTTGGTGAGTTAAGAGTTTTTTTTTAGGTTGGAGTTGGCGTTCAGACCCCTTGTAGCAATTAACTGATGTGCATGAAATAATAAAAAAATGGAGGCCTCTTGGTGATGGAGGCTACGGCTATTGTAAGTGTATGAAAGCTTGTTGTCTTGTGCATTGAAATGAGATCTGTCTTGGTGGAGATTGCTTGCGTAATTGGTGAGTGACAGCAAGCTACTGAAGGTGGTGTGGTGTGATTTTTGGAAAGCTTATGTGAGGGGTGCGTTGTTTACATGATTTTTGCTGGACAGTGAGAGTGGAGTGGAGGCTAGCGGTTAGTCAATAAAGGTTGCTTGGCTTTTTAGTGAAGAGTGGATCTTGCGGCTATTGCATGGAGGTAGCTACTTGTGTGAAATGCGTGGTGTTCCAGTTAATAAGAACTACATTGCCTCTTGTGCGTGAATAAAGGTTGTTGCGTGTCTTGAATAAAATGGAGGTAGTCCTTTGTTTTCTTCTTGGATGCTAGTTGTGGAATGAATTTTTCAAGGTCAATTTTGATAGTGCATAAAAACTAAACGGTGACATTTTAGGATCTCAAATCTTATTAGTATCTTTGTCTTTGAGTCAGCTTCAATATGTGACTTGAATCACAGGATTTTGCCATCTGAGTCAAAAATTATTATTAAAAAATCATCGAAAGGTCATTCTGGGGATCCAAAATCTGATGTAAATTTTGTGAATTTATTTCTCCTGAATTCTAGCTCATAAAAATTTGTAATTAGTCCAAAAAAATCTATCAATGAGTCAAGAATTTAAGTATGAAATTTCAGAATTTTTGGATAAACCAATATGGAGATAAAAATCCTACAACGAATAAAGGTAAAATATGCTAGAAACTTAAAAACAGTGCAATTCGAGTCTGTTTGTTTCATATATGCATTTTACGTCAACGAACTTCAAATAATACTAAAACATGTTAAACCAGCCATAGATGAACATAAAATGAATGTAAACAACTCTAAATTAAGTCTTAAACATATATGAAAATATGAGTGTATCAAGTCGATAGATCTATGTCCTGTCGGTGAATTTGTGACGGTATAACCACTTTGTTGATAAATTTACGCAGAAATGCTTAGTTCAATAAACAAGCGTCGGGGTTTACCGATGGTTATGTATTTTTTTGGTGATTTTCTGATGGTCTAGCCACTTTGTCGTTAGCTTTAGCTTAATTGATTTAGATGAATAGAAAACGACATCATTTGGTTTAATACCAAATGATGTCACTTTCGTTTAGGATTAAACCTATCCCAAATCTTCCCCCTATTTTCTCCTCTGTTTTTTGGCCATCTTTTCACCTTGCCGTCACTCATCGTCATGGGTAATCGTTGTCACTCGTCCTTTTCTCCTCGCCATTGTTCACCCATCGCATGTAATCATCGTCGTCTTCCTTTAATCATCGGTTGAGGTAACATTTTATTCTTTGATTGTTTTTTACGATGTAGTTGAGTTTTGTTTGTTACTGTGTTTTGTGTATTACTTGGATTGTCATTATCTTCTTTTCTTTGTTTTGGTTATCTTCTTTGGCCGTCAGACACTCTAGCTCTGTCATCTTCTTCCTTCACGTGCTTTAGTGACTTCTTTTGTGTGTTGGTTGAGGTAAGTGAGTTTTGATATTTACTGAGTTTTTGTGTATTTGATTTAATTTGGGCATTTGTTTGTGGTTTAAACCTCCCATTTGAACTTGCTACATTTTTAATGTAAATGGCCTGCACCAACCAAAACTTGTTTGTGGTATGAACTTTGGTTGGTGGCTTTAAATTTTAAGTATTGTTAATATAAATTTAAGTATTGTTAATCTAAATTTTATGTATTGTAAATCTAAATTATTAGCTTTAAATTTTAAGTATTGTTAATCTCTATCATTAGTACATTTTCTTGTTAGTTGTGTTTGATTGTTACATTCCTAAAGTTGGGTTTATCAATGAATTAATATAGGATGGGTTTTAATTATAGTTCCAAATCTCTGAATTTTATCAATAAGTTATTTCATTGCTACTATCTGAATTGATTAGGTTCTCTTTACTTTTCATGTTCTCACGCTATTTTTGGTTGGATTTTTTATTTTTCTTTACATATATTTATTTTGTGATGCGATTAATAAATGAATGATTTTAAGAGTTTTGAAGAACTTTAATATGGGATATTGGTTGAGTTGTCTTGCAAATGGCATTATGGATTGAGGATTATGGTTTTGTCTATGTATCAATATAGGAGGGATTTGAATGTTAAATAGACATACTATGATATTACTGCATTGTTAGAGGTTCATATGGTCAATTAGTAACTTCATATAGGAAGCATTTTATCATTTTTAAAGTTGCTAAATTGCCATTTTACATATACTTAATATTAGGTGTTGCTTCACTCATTTATGCTAATAAAAGAATATATAGCATAATTATGAGTTAAATTGTTAGGTTTTTAATTCATGATGAGATGATCTAAGTCTATAAACTACTATAAGAAAGCACTTCACTAAAGTTAGAATATGAAGATTATTTATTTCAAAGCTTTTGATTCTATCAATTGGAACTTCATTCTAGCTTTTAGGATTTCCTAACTAGCTTACTTTAGGATTTCCTATCTAATTTTTTTAATAAAATGTGAGAAATTGAAGATGTACAACATATCATAAAGATGATCTTTTGTTTTCATGTATAGTTAATCAAAAAATGTCTTTTTATGTGTTAGGTCTAATGACATAAACATTGACGAGTTTTTATGTTCTTCTTTAATAGTCTAACCATTAATGTTTAGGTTATGTTTGAATTATTGATGAGTAGATGTATGATTACATAAGAATTTATTGTATGTGGAATGAGTTTGAGATCTTATATATGATTCGAGGTATCGTAAACACTTAGGATGGTATATAGGATGGAAACTTATGATGCAGCTCCCGTGAGGCTTATTGATGGAACAATGCCACGTACCATAGTTTTGAAATCAATTATAGGTGATTAATTCATTCATTTAATACTTTAACTTTGATGTGATTAATGCAAACCTAATATTAGCACAAGAATCTAATACGTTTTATAGATAAGAGAATTCTTTCCATAATAAACCCCTAGAACGATATATAAGCTAGAAACCCGTGATGCAGCTCTCGTGAGGCTTATCAGTGAAAAATTTCATGAGCTTAGGAGTCACAATGAGAACTTGTTTTCTTAATTCACAGGTGTAAACAATGCCAGGTATCATAGTTTTGAAATCAATTGTAGGTGATTAATTCAATCGGTTAATACTTATGGGATGTTGTGTAAAGTTCAGGTGTTCTACAAACTTTGGGGAACATGGAGGATACTAACTATGGAATCACTGTTTGAAATTAATAGTTTTGTAGAAATGAGTAACGTTGATAGATCTTAGATGTATCGACACTTAACGCCTAATGGTTTCATTAATCCTGAGTTTGTTAAGGGAGTTGAAGCTTTTATTCATTATGCATGTTCTTAACCTGCATATATGGATGGCTCAAAGATTAGATGTCCATATAAAAAGTGAAAACACATTCATTTCCTTCCTATTGATGAAGTGAATGGGCATTTGTTGAGAAAATGGTTTGTCACAAATTATTTTGAGTTGACCTGACATAGGGAACCATTGATTTGTAGCACTTCAAGGGGTAATGAAGTATAATCGTCAGTGAACTTAAATAAGTTTGAAGGGGGGATTGGATTTAGAACTAATAATATGGATGTAAATGAAAATCCTTATATGCAAATGATTTATGATGTAGCCGGTTATACATTTTAGAAAAATATAGAAAATCTTGAAAAAGAGCCTAACCCACATGTAAAATAGTTTTTTGACTTACTACACTCAGTTGAATAAAAATTATGGGAAAATTGTGAGACAATGACTTAATTGTCTTCAATTGCTTGAATACTGAATATAAAGTCTAAAGGGCATATTCTTGATCGTAGTTTTGATAAAATTCTTGGATGGTATAATGAATTATTGCCTCCTAATCATACAATGGTTGATAGTTTTTACAATATGTAGAAACTTATTAGGGGTCTTGGTTTACCTGTTGAAAAGATTGATTGTTGCAAATTGGGATGTATGTTGTATTGGGGAGATGATGTAGAATTACAAGAGTGCAAATTTTGTGGTAAATCTAGGTTCAAGCCTAGAAAGCATTCTATGAAGCAGAAATTAGTACCCTAGAAGTGGATGTATTATTTCTCGCTAACTTTGAGACTTCAAAAACTATATGCTTTTGATGTTACTGCATCTCACATGAGATGAAATAATGAACACGAACAGGAAGATGGAATAATGAGTCATCCATCAGATGCACTAGCATGGAAACATTTCAATGACACCCATTATGAGTTTGCAACTAAAAGTTGAAACGTTAGGTTGGGATTATCGACAGATGGATTCCAACCTTTTGGTCAATCCGACCAACAATATTCATCATAGCTAATCATAATTATTCCTTATAATTTATCGCCATGGATGTGTATGAAAGAGGCATATATGTTCTTGACAGTGATTGTGCTAGGCCCTACAAATCCAAAACATAAAATTGATGTATTCTTACAACCATTGATATCTGAATTGTAGCATCTTTGGTAATATAGTGTTTAGACATATGATATTTCTCTGAAAAATTTTTTGTGTTGAAAGTAGCTTTGATGTGGACCATTCGTGATTTTGGCATATGCCATATTGTCTGGATGGAGCATAACAGAGATATTAGCCTATCCTTATTGTGGTAAAGATTCTAATGTGTTTTATTTTCCAAACAAGGGAAAAATATGTTGGTTTGACAACCACATAAAATTTCTTCTTCCAGATCATCCATTTACACGCAATAAACAAAATTTCATTAAGAATAGGATGGTCAAAACACGTCCTCCCCCTCATAAAGCTGGTGAAGAGATATTGCAGGAGATTGAGGAATTATGCTTGCTGAAAGTTACAGAATTTGAACCTGATGAAGTTAATATAAGCATTAGTAAAAAATTTGGTTGGAGAAAATGAAGAATCTTTTGGGATTTGCCATATTGGAAAACTAATTTGATGTGTCATAATCTAGATGTGATGCAAATTGAAAAAAATATTTTTGACAATTTGTTCAATACCATAATGAACATTGAAGGGAGGACAAAAGATAATGCAAAATCACTAGCTATTTTGAAACTTTTTTTGCAGAAGGAATGTGTTACATAAAGAACTTCTCACCGGTAAATATCTGAAAACATGTTACACTTTGGACAAGTTATTTTGAGCTACATGTTCACACAAGAGAAAGAAAAGTTCCTCATAGAGAAAATGGGGGAGGAATGAGTGATGCTAGTAGTAACTTATCCATTTTCACATATATTGGACGAACATATGGATGTTCATTAAGAAGAATGTTAATAGAGGAAGAAATTGAGGGTGCCCATGGTTACATTTTATCAAACTGGCAAGAGGTTCAACATTTCATGAACTAAGTTGAAATTTATTATTTGGGTTTGACATTTAGTGTTATTCATAACTAAAATACATAATAATGTTTTTAAATTATACGAGGAATTGACAAGAGCTAATAGCCGAAAAAATATAGGATGATATTAATAAAGAAGTTGGAAGACACTTTCCTCGATGGTTCAAGAAATATATAAGTTTTCACTTAGAAATGTTGAAATGATTGAATTATAAAATTTAAGTGTTCAAATGACATTATAGTGTTTAATATGATAATTTCTTTTATGTATGCCTTAGAAAATCCAATAGAGAACAAGTTTAGATATGATTTTGCGAAGGGACCTTTGCTAACTGTTAAATCATATATGGTGTATTTCATTAATGGATACAAATATCATACATAATATCATGGTCATAGCATGACAACAATAAATAGTGGAGTTTGAATATAGGGAGAATTGATGGATTACTATGATAAAATTATTGAGATACTTCAAAATTGAGTACCTTGCATTGTCAATAAAGTGAATGTGATATTAAAGTGTGACTAGTTTGATCCAACTCCAAATGTTGGTACAAAAGTGTATAACCAGTACAATCTAGCTGAAATCAACAAGCGAAGAAGATTTAGATTATTTGAACCTTTTGTGTTGGCAATGCAAGAGATCTAGGTGTATTATGTCCCTTTTCCTAGCTTACGATGAGATAAGTTAGATTGGTTGGCCATTTACAAAGTTAAACCTAGAGGTGTTTTTGAATCACATGGAAAAGGAGAATAAAGAATTGAAAGTGAAGCAATTTAGGAAGATGTTTATGAAACCAATGCATATGTTACATATGACGATAATGAACCTTTAAATGATACATCTAATTAATATGTTGAAATTTCATTTATAAAGGATGAGGAGGGCTAGAGATCTGAAGAGGAGCCTGAGTTTGATTTTAATTCTTCAGAAAAAGAAGATGATTTTTATTTACAATTAAGTGATGATAACGATTAATTTGTATTTGTAATTGAATATTATATTCAACAAATCAATTATTTTCTTTTCAATATATTGTGAAAAATATTGAATTCAAATTGTTATATTTCTAGAAACACTATATGTTTATAATTAAGTTATAGGTTTAAATTTAAAAAATGATATAAAATTATTTTTTTATATTAGGTTAATTCCATCTGGACCGTGCTTAAGAAATATGACATCTAAATTCAAGGTGAAGATTGATCTTGAGGATTATGTATGGAAGAATATCTCTTAGACCACAAAGGAATTTTACTATCAGGAGTTTGAGGTACAAAAAAATATTTTTTAATTGACTTGTATACATTAATTAGATAAATATTATTACATTGTAATTATTTATCGAATGTTTTTCCTTTTGTTTCAGAAAGAGTTTTTTTGGGATTTTGAATTTGATGCGGTTATTTATAAAGTATAGGAGAGACAAGCACGTACATGTTATCAGGACTTTGTTGGTGCAATACATAAGGCTGGTGTATGACCGCCTTATATTTCTGAATAAATATGGAGTCATTGGCAGTAGTATTGGACATCACCTATGGCAATGTCCATTTTATAGCTTAATTCTGCCAACAGACGTGGAGGGCTAATGAGAGAGAGTCTTCCTGTGCATACGGTACGACTTATTACCCACTACAAGCATGCAGAGAGACTTGTAAGTATCTACACTTTACATTTAGATTCTAATTTTTTTTTACTTTGCTATATTTCAATTTAATTTGATGTGTGAATATTGGAATAAAAATATGTGTATTATAGAGAATGATAATGCTATAAATGTCTGGTGCCATATATGACTGTATTGTTGAGTTATTTTATTTGCTAAACAGAAAAATAGAGGAAACTTTGCCAAAATTTTTATAAATTCTAGTTCACTTCTAACATTTTATTCTTATGCAGGAAAAGTCTTTGGCGATGACACTTACATCCCGTCAGCTCTTTTTGCACACTCACACTAAGAAGCATGACAGTGTGACATTCGTCAACACCCGATATAGAGAACTAAATGTATGTTAAATTTATAGTTTAATATTATTGCTTAATAATTATCACTTACTAATATAAATATTGCCTTCTGATAAGACCAAATACAAGAAAACATTCAACTACAGTTTCAGCAGTCTGAAGATGCTGATGAAACTCAAACTTATCGTCATGCGGTGGGTGGTAGGGACTGTCTTGGAAGGATATTCAACTTAGGTTCATTTGTGAACACATGTTATTCGCAATCCTCCACGTCCAGTACAACAACATCTAGTAGGTGGTCCACAACCAATGAAGTCCATGGGCTTTAGAGATCAGTGCAGACATTGGCAACTTAGTTTCGATGGAGTACACAGCTCAACTTTGTAATGAGATTGATGAGTTGAAGGGGAGGGGTAGCACCTAATCGCAATAACCAGAGCATCCGCAGTCACCAAATCAATAGTGACTTGTAGTCATTTCATTTGAATTACAAATAATTATTATATCTAATTTAATATTTTTATTATCAATTAAGATAATTTTAACTTTATATCATCAATCAACTTTCTGTTTAAAAAATTAAATGTATAAAAAATAAAATATTATGAACAGATAATTCATAATTGGTTAAATTATTTATCAATCATAAGATCATCAAATAAAATTTAATGACGGGATATTTTAAATGTTTTTGTTAATTTACCGACAGAAAAACAAAAGTACGTCGGTAAAATTAATTCTATTTACTGACAGAAAACAAAAAACTGTCAGTAATATTGACATTAAGTAACAGAGGGAATAACCAATTACGTCACCAACATTACTGACAATATTTGTCGCGGAATAACTATCGATATACTCACTGACGAAATAAACATAGCTGTCGGTAATGTTGTAATAAACTTATCGATGGAATAACCAATACAGTCTGTAAATCTGCCGATGGATAAATTTTGGCTATCGGAAATTTACCGATGGTCGATCGTACAAACAACTATCGACAACGATTACATAAATTGTCTATTGGTACATTTACCGATAGACATTCTATTATTCGTCGAAAAATATTACCTATGGCCGTTTCTACAACGCCTTAGTCTGTCGATAAATTTAGTCACTAACCTGACTGGCCGACAGAATGTTTAGGTTTTCCGTCAGTAATATCTATTGCTTAACAACAATTTTCTTGTAGTGATGTATGAGCAATTCCTACCATTCCACAATTGTCACATTGTATATGACAATAGCAATTACAGTTGAAGCAAACATATTTTAGTTTTATCTCATTACATAACCATGTGAAATAGTACTCTCAAAATGTTCATGAATGTCTCCATTCCAAAATTTCATTTATAAAAAAGCTAAAACGAAAAAGATGCACCTTGCAATTTTCATGCCAGAAAAATAGTAAATATTTCCATGGCGCTGTATGTCAATATACCCCTACAAGAATAATACCCAGACCACTTACAACAAAAGGAGCTTATAGATCAAGAAAATTCATGTTAAATGTGACTCAAATAATTATGTGTTCAAGAAATTGAAAAGGAAAAACGATTTCAATGTTGAGTGGTGACAACTTTGGAAAAAGCTAAACATACAGGCTTCCATATAAGGCTCATAATCACTTATATTTATTTTGGAACATATTGATTAACAAACAGACACATATAGTACCTTGCATACTCTTTGTCTCTGAGTTCTACCAATGGAGCGCTTCCTGGATAACAGGTGCTTTGGTTTGAGAGTTGGAATAACTATATCTGCCTCTTCCCGACGAGAATGCTTTTTTCTCTTTTTAACAGATTTCTTAAAATGCTTGATAGCCATGCTCCTTTTCTTTAACTTCCAAAACTGAGAAAAAGTCGTGTTGATGAAGAAATTCTTATTTCATCATGCTTTGAACATGTACAGAGGTGGGTTTTATACTATAGAAGAAGAAATCTTATTGGCTATTGTGCTGTCGTATTTGTAACAGAAATGAAAGTTGTAGATACTACTACTATTCTATACAATTATGAAAGAATAAAATTGAGATATTCACGTGATATGTTGCAGGTGTGTATTGTGAGTGGGTGTGCACGTGATATGTTGCGGATGAGTAAGTGTGGGTAATTGATTCATTGGGTCATGGGTCACTCATGACCCACAGGTCGACTGAAGACTAAAGCTTCATAACATAATTCAATTCCTTAACACCCCCTTCAAGTTGGAGACCTAAAGAGATGAAGGGATTCGAACTTGGAGATTAGGTTTCGAACACTTGTACGGTGAGAGGCTTCGTAAGTAGATCAGCTAGTTGATGTCAGCTCCGAATGTATTTGGGATCTAAAAACTCTGAGTTCATCACGTCATGAACAAGATGGAGATCGATTCCCAGATGCTTGGTTCTTTCATGGAAGACGAGGTTCTTTGATATATGGATTGCCGCTTGGTTATTACAGAAAAGAGGCATGGCCTTTCTAGTTGTCAGCTAGAAACATTTTAATAGTTGGGCAATCCATTTTAATTCGCATGTGGTGGAGGCTAAGCTTCTGTATTCTACTTCAGCCAATGATCTACTGACTGTTGTTTTCATTTTTGTTTTCCATGATATGGGTGATCTTTCGAGGAACACACAGAGCCCAGTCAGAGATCCTTTACTGAAAATGCAGCTTGGCCAGTCGGAGTCTGAGTAAGCAATGAGTTGTAGATTCAAATTGCTTGCATAGAATAGGCATTGGTTATATGTCCCTTTGAGATATTTGAGAGCCTGTTTTATGACTTTCCAATGTGTTTCCCTCAGTGTTTTCATAAACTGACTTAATTGTTGTGTCACATAAGTGAGGTCAGGTTTGGTGAAGCTCAGGTATTATAGCCTACCTATGATTCTCCCGTACATTTTTGGATCCTTGAATAGCTCGCCTTCATCAATGATAAGTTAATTTCCTGGAACTATGGGTGTTGTGCATGATTTGTAGTCTGGTAGATTTATTCCTTGTAAGATGTCCCTCATATACTTGCTTTGACTGAGGACTGTCCCCTCTGCAGACCTTACTATTTTAACCCCTAGGAAGAATTTAGCATACCCCAAGTCTTTGATTTTGAATTTTCTATGTAGTGTATGTTTGATTTTATGTAAATGTTGCTCATCTGCTTTAGTGATGAGGATTTCATCCACATAGATGATAATAGCAATAAAAATATTGTCTTGGCCTTTAGTGTATGGGTAATGATCTGATTCTACCTTTTCAAAATCCAACCCCTTTGGTTTAGCGGTTAGTTTCTTGTGCCATTGTCTGCATGCCAATTTAAGTCCATAAATGGACTTCATTAGTCTGCAAACTTCTCCTGTCTTGGCCTTTTTGTAACCCTGTAGGGGTAGCATGTAGAGTTCCTCTTCTAGGTTTCCATATAGATAGGCATCGTTTATGTAACATTGTAGGATGGGCCATTGTCTGATTGTGGCTATAGCCAGGAATGTTCTAATTGTCACAATCCTAGCTACAGGAGAAATTTTTTTTGAGTAGTCTATGCCTTCTTTTTTGTTAAAGCCCTTAGCTACTAGTTGTGATTTTAATTTGTCAACAGTGCCATCTGGGCTATATTTCACCTTATATACCCATTTGGATGCTATAGCTCGCTTTCCTTCAAGCAGTTTTGTCAAGACCCAAGTTTGATTTTCTTCTAGGGCTTGTAGTTGTGTGTCCATGAAGTCTACCTATTCTTCTAATTTGCATGTTGTCTCATAAGATAGAGGTTCAAAAGTAGTGTTTACATTACCTATGAACTCTTTGTAGTTTGGTGTATATGCAATATGATGGCTTGATTCCTTATCTTCTTCTATTCCTGCAGGACCAAAGACTTTCACAGTGATATTAGAAGCATCAAGTACAAAAGTGGAGTGATGAGCAGAGGCTTAGTGGACATAGTCATTAAGATATTTTAGTATGGTGTGGGCTCTTTGGCTTCTTCTTACATAATTGTTTGAGTTAGTGTCTTGGCTTGTAGAATCTTATGGTTGTGATAATGTTTTTTTGGTTTCTGGTATGTATTTAGTGTGTTGCATGCTTGATGTCCCTGGCATATTAATTAGTGCTTTTATTTCATTGTCTGTTTTGTTGTAAGTGAACAATGGTGGTGGTTGTTTTTTTTTTTCAAATTTGGTCTATATATTGGCAAAGGGAAAAGTGCTTTCATGGAAGGTTACATCCCTTAAGCTAAAGACATTGTTTGTGTCAAGGTCTATAATCCTGTAGGCTTTGTGGTCTGGCACATATCCAAGGAAGACACATTTAAGGGATCTAGGGTCTAGCTTAGTCTTGTTAGGTGTTTTATCCAGTCCAAATCATAGGCACCCAAAAATCTTTAAATAGTCATAGGTTGGCTTTCTTTGATTCAGTCTCTCATATAGTGTTTTCCATAGTAGGGTTTTAGTTGGGATCCTAATTAGGAGATAGGTGGCAGTGAGAAGGGCTTCTCCCCAATTGTATTTAGGTAAGTTTGCTATAAATAGTAAAGCCCTGGTCATTTGTAATAGATGTTTGTACTTTATTTCTACTACCCGTTCTATTGTGGGGTGTATGTGCAACTTTTTTGGTGTACAATTCCCATTTATGTAAAATATTTTTTGCATTCGTGGTTTATGAATTCTCTCCCATTGTCTATTTGTGTCTTTATGACTCTTGTATCATACTGTTTTTCAATGGTTTTAATAAACTAGGTTATAGTAGATTGTGTCCTATCTTTGTGTCTGACCAAAAAGGTCTAGGTAGCTCTAGAGAAGTCATCTACAATGGTTAGGAAAAATTGTGATCCATTTAAGGTAGGTATTCTGTAGGGTCCCTATAGGGCCATGTGTAAGATTTCAAAAGGCCTTATAGTTTGTATGTTGTGTTTAGGGAAAGGTTTTCTGTGTTGTTTTGCCATAGGAAATACTTGACAATCAGACAAGATATGGTTGGAAGACTTGATTTCATTAATATGTCACAATTTTTCTTTAGAAACATGTCCTAGTCTACTATGCCAAACATAAAAGGAAATAGAAATGCTAAGTGCAACATTTTTTAGTTCTATAGAAGTCTAGGGGAGGACCTTTCATGGTCTCTGGAGGTAGTAGGCTATCTGTGGTTAGCACATACAGTCCACTTCTGGCCTTGATAGCTGCCATAATACTGTTAGTCTATAGGTCCTGCAAAAGTAGATCATTGGATATGAATATTGCAGCAACATCATTTTATGTTGTAAGTTTATTGACAGAGAGCTGATTCTTGAAAAACTTTGGTCTGTGTAAAATTTCATTATGTCTGATTTTATCACCAATAGTGGTCTGGCATGTGTTTTACCTAGCATATGTGTTTTACTTGTTTCTTGGTGCCACTCGGGAGGGTAATGGGCTCATTCATATTGTTTATTTTATGTTTGTGGCAGAAATCTAGGTTTGTAACCATGTGTAATGATGCACCTGAATCAATTAACCATGTATATGCATTTGCTGCACGATGACAATTAGTATGATCATTACCTACAAAATTTGCAAGTCCACTCAATTTTACCTCTCCTGTGGCCTTGCCTTTGATAGCTCTGGATATTTCTTGTTATATGAAGTTGGCTAGGTCTTGAGGAATTGAAACACTTCTCTCTATGCATTCATAGAGTTCATTTTATGTGTTTGCATGGGAGTCACTGATCATGTCTAGGTCATCTTTGTTCTTCTGGCCAGTCAATTCCTTGTACCAGTCAGGTACACTATGGATCTTGAAGCAAGTCTTTATGGTATGTCCCGTTTTCTGCCCCCTTTCTTGATATTAAAGTTGGTTTGTCTCACCATCATAGCTACATTCATGTTATTGTCATTTTTGGCACTAATTGTCTTTTGTCTCTCCACGGTTTACATCATTGCAAAAGCCCTATTTACCATGGGTAAAGGTTCCATTAGATTGACCTGATTTACAACATGTTCATAATCTTCATTTAGGCCCATTAGAAATTGCATTAATTTGTGCGTGTTCTCCTTAGTAATAATTGCTTTAGTAGCGTCACAAATTCATGTAGGTATAAGGCTAGCTAGATCATCCTAAAGTTTGTTAACTTGGTGTAATATGCTGAAATGGTGAGATTACCTTGCTTAAAATGACTGATTTCCCTCTCGATTTGGTACAACAGTGGTCCGTTGGCTTTGCCGAACCTCTCTCTCAGCTCATCCCAAAGCTCCCTTGCTGTAAAGAATGACAAGAATGCATCACCAAGTTCCTTGATCATGAAGTTGAGTATCCAAGATTTGACCATCGAGTCTGCCTTCCTTCATTTAGTAAGCAAGGTCTTGTCTTCCACTGGTTGCACGCATATCCCATCTATAAAGTAGAGTTTGTCCTTAGCACATAGAGCTATCATCATCGACTTGCTCTAGGTTTGATAGTTATTGCCATTAAAGGGGGTGGTGACTAAGATAGCTCCTAGGTTTTCATTATTGGTCAAGAATATTTTTCTAGGTCTGGGTTTTATGTAAAGTGAGGGTTGTTAGTGTCACTGTCTGCCATGTTAGACATTTTTGTTAGGCAGGGTAAGGTGGATCAGACCTTTGTCTCTGATACCATGAAAGAAAGTCTTATTGATGAAGAAATTCTTATTTCATCATACTTTGAACATGTACAGAGTTGGGTTTTATACTATAGAAGAAGAAATCCTATTGGCTATTGTGCTATTGTATTTGTAACAGAAATGACAGCTGTAGATACTACTATTATTCTGTACAATTATGATAGAATAAAGCTGAGATATTCATATGATATGTTGCAGGTGTGTATTGTGAGTGGGTGTGCATGTGATATGTTGCGGGTGAGTAAGTGTGGGTAATTGATTCATTGGGTCATGGGTCACTAGTGAACCACGGGTTGACTGAAGACTAAAGCTTCATAACATAATTCAATTCCTTAACAAAAACTACTTGAGATATGCAAGGTGGTCTTTCCTTCTCATCACCAGGCTTTGGTATAGCAACATGGTACCTATTTAAGTAGTCATTTACCTTTATAGATTTCATCTTCAATTTTACTCATTGATCTAATAACCTCTCACAAGTTGCATTCTTCACTGCAATAACCCCTTCCTCAGTCAGAGTGCTCATAGTCAAAAGTACACTCTTATCTTCTACAGCATCACCTCCTTGTCCAATCATAAGCTTTATAGCTTCAGTTTTCATTTCCATAACTAACTTCTTGTTATCCTCAGAAATCCCTTTCAGTGACTGCAAATTAGTATTGTTACAGAAAACGATCAAGGACTTATTTATAAATAAGGAATTAATACTGTGGAACAATGCTACCTGTTGGGTAATGCTATAACCCACATGAGCATGAAATGTCCAAAAGGAACAACATAGCAAGCTCGCAGATGCACCAAAGCAGTTATATATCACGTTTCAATAATGTTCCAACCTTCAAAAGGCCTGTCTAAATTAAATTCCTGGTGTATCAATGACTTGTTACCTTAGGTACTTATACTTGTATGACCCACGAGTAGTGACTTGGTGGTGAAAGCATAAGGTTGGACATCAACATCAGCTCTAGAAATCTTGTTAAAGAAAGAACTCTTGCCAACATTGGGGTACCCATATATCAAAATTTATCAAATATTTGGGTCACTATATGTTGTCTAATCTACTCCAGATAAGCAAGACTAGGAATAATTTGTTGGACAACAAAAAATACGGAAGAGGCAAAAAAAATAGAAGAATAGAGTCCAAACAATCTTTTGTATTATAAGGTAAATTGCTATCAAATAAAACATGAAATATGCCCATATGAATATAGGCTTACAAAACCAATTCTTGATAAACCGGAATACTACTATTTAACTTAAACAATGAATTTAACTAATAACTTTAACTAGGACTCTAACAATCATAATTTAAGTTTATTATCTAGCACACTCTCTTAAACTTGTAATTCAACCTTTAATAACTTCAAGAATAGCTCCCAATCTGTAAAAATTTTCACATTTTAAAGCTTTGGTAAACATATCAGCAACTTGATCTTTACATGCCACATGCTTCAATTGAATCTATTTGTTCTCAATCCATTCTGTTATAAAATGGTACTTGGTGTCTATATGTTTACTTCTATCATGAAAAACTAGATTCTTTCCCAAAGCAATAGCAAAGTTATTATCATCAAAAATATCTGTAGCTCTATCTTGTTCAAATTTCAGCTCTTTCAATAACTTCCCCAACCAAATAGTATGATAAACACAAGAAGTAGCTGCAACATACTCAGCTTCACAAGTTGAAAGAGTAACAATCAGTTGTTTCTTTGAACTCCAAGCAAACACGGTACTTCCCATAAAGAAATCAAAACCACTGGTACTTTTTCGATCGTCAATGTCTCCTCCCCAATCATTGTCACTAAATGTAGATAATCTAAAATTATTTACAATAATATATAATAAGCCATACTCTAATGTTACTTTAACATATCGAAGAATTCTCTTTGTTGCTTTCATATGCATCAAAGTTGGAGCTTCCATGTAACGATTAATGACACCAACTCTCCATACAAGATATCTAGTCTTGTACAAGTTAAAAATCACAATCTTCCAACCAGTCTTCTGAATAAAGTTAGGTTCTACATTATCAAACTTAGAAAACTTGATCCCATATTCTATTGGAGTAGAAACTGAATTGATTCTATCCATTTTGAACTCCTTTAAAATTGCTTCGGCATAAGTTTTTTGTGAGAGAAAAATCCCATCTTCACTTTGCTTCACTTCAATTCCAAGATAATAAGTCATAAACCCCAAATCAATCATCTCAAATTCTTTATTCATTTTAAATTCTTCAAACATCTTCTTAAGTCATTTTCTTCTCAAACTCTTCAAACATCGTAAAATTACTACCTGTAAATATCAAATCATCAACATATAAACAAGCATACATAATTTCTCCATTCTTGTTCTCCTTGACATGTAAGGCATGCTCATACCAACATTTTGAGAAACTATTCTTCTAAAAATAATCATCAATACATGTATTCCAAGCCCTTGGAGCTTGTTTAGGACCATATAAGGCTTTATTCAACTTCAACACCTTGTCTTCTTGTCCTTCAATGATGTAACCCAATGGTTGTTTCACATAAACCTCTTCCTCTAAAGTTCCATTCAAGAAGGCTGATTTTACATCCATCTAATAAATCTTCCATCTCCATTGAGCTACCAATGAAATAATTAGTCAAACGATCTTAAAGTGAGCCACTAAAGCAATGACTTCATCATAATCAATTCCAACTTTTGAGTGAATCCTTTTGCAACAAGTCGAGCTTTGTACTTCTCTACTTCTCCATTTGAATTTTTCTTCACTTTATAAATCCACTTTACTACTACAGATTGCTTCCCTTTTGGAAGAGCTATTAATCACCAAGTATCGTTCTTTTTACTTGCTCTCATCTCTTCATCCATAGAAATCTCCATCTTTCATCTTTGATAGCTTCACGCCATTGGTTCTATATTTTTTTAATAAACAATACAGAGTAGAATCATTGATTTCTTCTGTTACTTCATATATTTCTTTCTAAACTCCTCATACAATGTGGCCTCTTGGAGGAGCTTTATGGAGACATAATCATGTGAACTTCACGTGGAGGAGTTTATAGTGTAACATCAGTAACAATTTGATTCTGGACTTATCTGCATAAAAAAATTTATCAAACAAAGGAACAAATTTATAATTTTCATCCTGTAGTACATTTCACTCCCACGAGCCTTCTTCATCAAACTCAACATCTCTACTAGTGATTGTTTTTCCATTCTAAAGATCGTAAAATTTATACACTTTTGAATTTTCAGTATAGCCAACAAATATGAACTTTTGACTCTTATCATCCAACTTACTTCTTTTTTCATCAGGAACATGCACATAGCCAATACTTCCAAATAATCTTAAGTGCGAAATACTTGGCCTCCTTCCACTCCATGCTTCTTGTGGAGTCATTTGCTTTAGGCTCTTTATGGGACTACGATTATTCAAATACACTGCACATGCTACTACTTTGGCCCAAAACTACTTTGGCATCCTCTTACTCTTTAGCATACTACGAGCCATGTCAAGAATAGTTCTATTTTTATGCTCCACAACTCCATTTTGCTAAGGTGATCTAGGAACTGTCAAAGAATGTCGAATATTAAGATACTCACAAAATTGATTAAATTTATTCGACGTGAATTCACCTCTTCGATCAGTCTGAATTGCTTTAATTAGATAACCACTTTCATTCTCAACTCGAGCTTTAAATTTCTTAAACACTTCAAATGGTTCATATTTTTCCTTAAAAAATGAAACCTAATTCTTGCGAGTATAATCATAAATAAACAATAAAAAGTACCGGTTGTTCCTATATAAACCTGGTGTGATAGGACCATATATATCAGCATACACCAATTCGAGTGGTTGTGTAGCTCGAGATAGAAACTCCTTCGGAAAGCTCCTCCTAGACTGCTTACTATATATATAACCTTCATAAATTTGATTTGGATGACTTATAAAAGGCAAGCCATATACCATCCTTTTCTTATACAATAGCTCCAATCTACCGAAATTTAAGTGGCCCAGCCTAAGATGCCACAACCATGATGAATCATTCGTAGTAGCTTTTAAACATATGGAACTATCTTTATTGATCTTCAGTATGAACATCTTGTTCTTCAACATTGGCACTTTTGCAATCAATCTTCCTTTTCCATTTCGCATGAACAATCCACTACTTATATGTTTATCATAGCCATTCTCCAAAAGTTGTCTAATACTCAATATTTTTTTTCAATGCAGGAACATAATAAACATGAGATATAAATTGATGATCTCCGTTCTTCAATTTAATCAAAATTTCTCCTTTACATTTAATTGAAACTTTAGTTTTATCACCAAACGAAATATTGCCTTTAACAGATTCATCAGGACTACAAAATAAATCTTCATTTACCAGTCATATGATTGTTGACTCCTAAGCCGAGATACCAAGACTCCTCACTCCTTTCTTTGTCAACATTGTACGTTAATAATAAGGCAGATGCTTCATCATCTTCTTTTTTAACCTCAACGCTATTTGCATTTTCTTCTTCATTTGAATTCCATCTACATTTCGCTGCATAGTGACCAAATCTTTCGTAATTGTTACATTGTATATTGGATCTTTGATCACAACCTCGTTGAAACGATCCACCTCTACCACGTCTTCTTGGATATTGTTGATGAAAATCTGACTCTTTGTTGTCATTCGAATTATTTATGCCTCCTTTCTCTATTCCACGATTTCCATGATTTCAGCCTCGACCATGATCTCTGCCTCCTTGTCCTCTACTACGTCCTTGATGTTGATTGTCTTCTTTTTCATTTAATTTAACTTCGCCTTTAACTCTTGAGCATCTGGTTCTTGTCTTTTCTTCAATCTCTCTTCATAAGCTTGTACTGAACCCAAAAGGTGATCAATAGACATTGAATCCAAATCCTTTGATTCTTCAATAGAAGTCATAATATAATCAAAATCTAAAATTAGCGACCGAAGAATTTTTCAATCACTTAAATGTCTTCTATTGGCTCTCCATAGCTCTTTAATTGATTCACAATAGTCAAGACTCTGCCAAAATACTCTTTTATAGATTCAGAATCCTTCATCTTGAGATTTTCATAGTCATATCTCAAAGTCTATAGGCATACTTTAATTACTTTATCTTTTCCTTTAAAACAATTTTGTAAATCCCCCACGCTTCTCTTGCCATAGTTGCAGCAGACACCTTTTCGAACATATTTTCATCTAATCACATATGAATAAGAGTGAGCACTTGCTGATCATTCTTCTAGCCTTTTGTAGTGCTTCCTTTTTTGCTATCGTTAACAATTCTGCACATTTCGGATGAATGACGCCTTTTTCTACAATATCCCACACATCTTATGATCCTAGCAATGCTTTTATTCTAATACACCATTTTTCATAATTCTCCTTGTTAAGTTTTGGAAATTGAAATAGTAGCATTCCATTCATCTTAGTTTTCACTATAGAACACCTTCAAAATACAGTTCTTGGCAGTGGCTAAATGGCAGCAATGTTCTTCTTTCATCTAGAAGGTTTTGAATTTAAATCCTCACTTATGTAGTTGAACTGAGAAACAATTTCTTCAACAGATTTGGTCGTGTCTTGTGATGTGGAGATCTGCAGCCCAACGGTCAAGATGTGTCCCTTTATGCTAGGTCTTGTGGTCGAATCCCAGAAACCACACTACATGCGAAAACTATTTTTCTGCTTTCCCTTCAAACATCTTTATTCTCTAGTCTCTCCAACTTACGATCTCTGAATGTCACATCTTCCTCTATGTGACTTGTCTTCTTCTTCTTCCTCTATCTTTTGCTCTCTACGCTGATTATTCTGGTCATTGCTAGTTTTAGTGTTCTGCACAAGGGGTGTTTGATAAAACATCTCAAAGAGATGGATAGTGGAAAACTAATTTCTAGCTCTAATACCACTTTGTTGGACAATAAAAAATACAGAAGAAGCAAAAGAAGCTGAGGAATAAAGGCCAAACAATCTTTTGTATTATAAGGTAAATTGCTATCAAATAAAACATGAGATATGCTTACAAAACTAATTCTTGATAAACTAAACTACTACTATTTAACTTAAACAATGAATCTAACTAGGACTCTAACAATCATAATTCGAGTTTATTATCTAACATAATTCTCTTCATAATAGTACACATGCGATCAAGGGTAGCCACCTTGAGACACTTGCACCTATATAAGGAGTCACCATACTTTAGTAGCTTTACGCAGTCTTTGGCTATCTTGCTTATGAGATTTCGTGCAGTGATAATTTGTCCAAGTGCAAGCTTGTAATGATCTTTATTATAGAGAACATCAAGTGGGTCCCCATAGAAAGAATGTATATAATCTAAATGGGAAAATTTAGAAATAATTATGGATAGTTTCTCATGGAAATTCTGCTGAGTATATTTCACTTTACGTGTGTAGAATTGTCGAAGATAGGAAATGGCATAGGTCTGTTTGTTAACATTAACTGTTAGCTAATTCTATCAATGATTAGTTGACAGCGGATTATATCAACTGATTTGATAAATGAATAATATCACCTATTTATTTAAAGATATTTGGTAAAATTAGATGTTTAATATTAGTTGTTTATGTGTAAAATAACTTATGAAGACATAACTTTAAAAAGATTTATAAGGGCATGAGTATTATATCTTAGTATTTCTTTGAATATTCTCATAAGAATTTGAATTTTTGATATTTATTTTCATAAAAAATAAATTTATAACTATAATAAAATATATAATATAAATAATAATAATACTATTACTTCTACTGTCTTTCTACATATTAATCAAGTTGAAGTTTATTTCTTTTTCCATATTTTTTACTACTAGTGTTTGGTGAAAGGAAAGCAATAATAAAAGATAACAGCTTGAGTAATTTGTAATAACTTTTAAGCATAATAGTCTTTTCGTCCCTTAATTTCTCAACTGTTAGAGCAAAATGCTCTTCATAGAAGTATTTTAAAAAACAATGGATTGAGTTGAGTCTGTTGATCCAATCAACTGATTACCAAACATGATTATTAACGGTTTGACATGATGAAACAACCAACTATCTCTTAGTTTGCCAAAGAGTAATTGATTAGCCATTTACCAAATAAGGCCATAACCTCTGTGGACAACTGTAGGAGTTTGTCTCTGTATTTGGAAGAGAATGATATCTATGAAGTCCTTTCCATTGGGAACCACAGTGATCGTCTTAAAATTATACTGAACCTTTTTTATAACAAAAAAATCTGCAATAATAAGGCAATCTTATATCAACATTGACATATAAAACATATTTCGCTAACAAAAAGCAAGGCTATAAAGCTGTTATAGAATCACAAGTACTAAAGAAAATATCCACAATTGTAAAAAAAAGTTTTCACTTCTCTGAGATTTAATACAAAAAAGGCAATTTGGCCGGGAGAATAAAGCAAGAAGAGAAAATTATTATTAGCTTATATTTCTTGTAATTTTTGATAATAATAATCAATGATTAAAAAACTTAACAGGTTCAATTATAAAAAATTTGAACCGACTGGCTTTTTAGTTCGGTGTTAATTTTCTGATTTGATTTACTTTAATAATAAAAACTGATCAATTGATTAGTTAGTGGTTGATTTTGTAAATTAATCAAAATTTATAATTCAAAATAATTCAATTAAATTTCATTTAATAGTTTTATTTTTAATTAAATTTCAAATTCTTCGATCGGTAAGGGTAGTTTCCTTCAATTATATTTCAAAATTTTTAATTTTATTCAATCTTTAATTGGTTTTATAACGATTTAATAGAGGTCGAATTTTTTAAACCTTAAATCTTTTGTCTTACTTATTTAACTTTTGGCCTGGTTTTAAAAACATTGATAATAATAATTATTATAGATGTTATTCTTGTATTCTGTTTAATTGATTTGTTTTTCTTGTTTGAATAAATATTTAGAAAGCATAACAAATTCTGATATGGATAAACTATTAAATTAATAAAAATAAGACAATAATTAAGGCAAGAAATAGTAAAGGAATAATAAAAATAATAAAAGAAAATAGTAGTGATTTTTTTTTAATTTAGCAGAAACAGTGTGTCACCAATCAATAATAATAAAAGATAAATATAAATACTAAATGTTAGAAGTTGTAAGTAATAGGAAAATAAATATAAGAAAATGATGGTTGTTAGTATGTAGCAATATAAAGTGCAAAAGAAATATGGAATTTTATAATTTGATGGGTGACAAAAGACAGTTCGCTATAGATCATAATATTTATAATAAAAAGTAAATAAATGCACGACAAAATAATAGTCAAATAGGAAAGCTTACTTTTTATTTAATAATGATATATATCAAATAATTTTAAGAACAGGAGTTTTGTAATAGCAAAGGAGAATTTACAGAATAACTTTGAAAGTTTCGTAGGGAGAAGAAGGAAGGTATTGCAGAGAGGGAGTAGATAATGTGAAAGGATTTTGTAAGAAAGAGAGAAAAGAAGGAAGAAGAATAGAGAGAGAGAGAGAGGAAGAAGGAGTATATGTCTCCTTATTACAATACGTGCCTTCCATTGGCTTTTCTTATTTCTAATTTTTTAATTTTATTATAATATCAGAACCACTAATTATAGTATGGTTACAAGCTTTTGTCTGCCGTAATCTTTGTCAGATGCTTATTACATCATCTATTTGTTAAGCTATAAGAATTATGTAGATTTTGATGATAATTCATTCTTTTTAAGGCTTTGAGTCACTTTTCTTCACATATTAACCCAAAACATCCATCTTGTAATAAGTTTTAAAGGTAAAATGTTCTTCCTACATTTTTTCTCCGACCAATAAAATGAATTTTGATCTTTATTGTAAAATATGGTAGATTTTATTCATTCCCATTTTTCCTGCTTTGTTAGTTGTTTCATTGCGAGACTTGCTTGATAGGTAATAACAACTTTTCTTGCAGTTGTACATAAGACTAGACATATTTTGAAACTCCTTTAAGGAATGCAAGAGTATATTTATGGAGTTTCTCTCTAGCCTGCAAAACAAAAGCAGGTCATTTGTAAAAGCCAGGTGGGTCAACTTCATAACTTTGCATTTGTGGTGGAACTAGAAGTCAGGTTTTGCTCTTGTCTTTCTTATTAGGAGTATAGTTAGGGCTTCCGTATAGAGAAGAAACATGTAAAGAGAGAGAGGGTCTTTTTGTCTAAGGCTCCTCCTCACTTTTATTAGTTTAGTGGGTTCACTGTTCACCAGGATAGCCATTGAGGCCTTGCTAACACACTCCTCTACCCATTCCCTGAACAAATCTGGAAAATTTGAAGTTTTCATTATATTAAAGAGGAAATTCTAGCTAACTAAATCATACGCCTTGGCTAAATCTACTTTTACTATGCAATTATCCATTCTTCTCTTTAAGTTTTACCTTTCTAGTAACTCCTGGCATAGGAGAATATTGGTGCTTACGAACCTCTCTTTAAAAATGCATTTTCTTCAGGGCTGACTTTTTTTGCGAAGCTTGATCTCAACCTATTAGCCAAATTCTTTATAATTATGTTGTATAAGAAGTTGTGGCAAGCTATAGGTCTAAAATGCTCCATTCTTTCAGTACTGCTCTGTTTGGGAATTAGACTTATGTAGGTCTTGTTCCACTCCTTAAGAATTTTTTTTCTAGAAGAACTCTTGAATTGGTCTTACAACTCTTCTCCTAGTATGTCCAAGTTTTTTATTCCATTGCATCCATCAGGTGTTGGGGATTTATCTGGATTCATAAAAAGCGCAACCTCCCTTATCTCTTCCTTTGTAACTTCCCTAATCAATTGGCTCTTACTGTTATCATCAACCTTCTTAATTCCGAAGATCACGTTATTAGAAATAGCCCTAACTTGAGTTTCATTCTTATATTACTTGTAGAAAAATTCAAATGTAACCCTTTTCTTTTCCTCTTGGTCCTCATGCTTCCTACCTACATCGTCTACCAGTAATTTAATGGTATTCTTATTCCTTCTTACTATAATAAAACTCATATAATACTTAGTACGCCTCTCTCCCTCCTTTAGCCAAGTCATTCTAGATTTCTGTCTCAGAAGTGTATTCATACTTAACAAAATTAGGTTATATTTAATAATCAGCTCAACTTCCACCTTCCTTAGTTCCACATCTTTAGGATTTGCAATTAGCCTCCTCTTACACTCCTTAAACTCCTCTAATGCCTCGTCTTTCTCCTTCTGTTCTAGCATAATTGAGTTCTTGCTCAACTTTTTTAACTCCTCTCTCAATTCCTTTAGATTGGAGCTTAATATAAAGCCCTTAGTTCTTGTAACTCCCATAGTCATCCCCTTTTTAAGAATACCGCTAAACTTAGCTTTGTCCATTAGATGATTATAAATTCTAAATAGAGCACTCCTCTTCCACTCACTTATTGCTAACTCCACCACTATAGGCTATGATCTCGTACATTTGGTTCCTCAAAAGTAGCATTGCTTAATGGAAACTGATCTATCCACTCACCATTCACTATACATCTATCTAGCTTCTACATCAAGAACCAACCCCTAAGTTGCTTGTTACTCCAGGTATAAACATTCCCGTACCATTTTAAATTATTTAGCCTGAATTTGTCACTAATTCTTATAACTCCCTATTATCTTGTTGTTTCCATCTTTTACGCCTTTTTGATTATGTAAATTTGAGAGTATAGTTAAAATGCCCCAATACTATCTAAGGAACTCTAGTAGAGTTACTAAATCTTCCTAATTCTCTCTAAGTACACTGCCTTTGAAATTTTTGATTAGTTGCATACACTGTTTTAATAACAATCACCTTGCCTCTCTCTTTATTGAGAACTTCATAGTGTATAAGTTGGTTATTTACAACCTGCTTCACCACATCCCATTTCTGAATATTAAATCAAATTATTACCCTACCATTTAAATGCTGATCATGGTTGGTTATCCCCTTCCAGTGTTTTTCCAGTAACGATAAACCTCTTTCTAGTTTCTCCCTCTTTATCTTAGTTTCCAAAAAACCAATATAATCCACCTTCCTACTCCTAATCAATTGGCCAACTCCAAGTTGCTTATTAAGGCTATTAAGCCCTTTAATATTCCATACTAGTATCTTCATCATGTCTTCTTTTTCCCAGACCTCTTCCTTTTAGACTTTCTATTCAATCTAGGTGAGATAGACATAACATCTAGAGATCCCATAACTTCCCCTACTTTGATATAGGGAATCCTAGTTAGCTCTTCCTGTATCTGCATGCTCTCCATATCTACAACCTCCTTTTTCTCCTTCATTGGTAAACTCCTCTACCCTGTGGTTGAGATCACTAGATTCAGGGCCTCCCCCATCTGTCGCTTAATCCCTTCTTCACGATTTTCCCCCAAGTTGGTATCCTTTCTGGTCTGAAAAACAATTTCTTCTACTGCTATCCCAAACTTATTATTATCTTCTACAGTTTTTATCTATGGAGGTCAACTTTTCTTCCCCTTGTGCCTCAGACCCTGCCTTATTAACCCTTTTTAAGTTAGTGTCCTTGTTTTTGTGATTATCACTATTTCGAGATCCTCCTTTAACTGAGGTGATATCCTCCTAATTCATATCTTTCTCAGGGTATTCCTCTACTTCCTGCTTCCTTTTATGTTTCAAGTTCACCCTTTCCTTCTCCTTATTCTTTCTATCCTGAATACTACTTGCCACTTCTTTTCCATCTATATTGTTTTCCTTTTAAACTAAAGCATCCTTGGACCCTACTGTCCCTACCGCCTCTCTTGGTTTTCCTTTTTTTTTTTTTTCCCATACTTGTTTTTCCTCTTTGGATTTTGATTTCCTTATATACAAAACCCCTATAAAGTCTTCTTTTATTAACCATTCTCCTTCAATCTTATTATTGTCAAAGAATTGAGGAGTTTCTTAGATATATCTACATCAGTACACACCCGAGCATCCCCAAATCTCTTCATAAGAGTAGTATTATCATCTAATCCTAGGGGTTTCCCTATTTTACTTTCAATATATCTCATAACATTTTTGGAACAATATTCCAAGGGTACCTTGTGAATATTGATCAATCGGGGGATGAAGTTCAGTTGGCTTATGTCCAATTTCACCCTTGGTTGCCACCTGTTGATGAGTTTAGGGTGCCCATCACGTGCTGTAGCCCTACTTCCAAAACACTCTGCGTGTTATCCTCTGCATTGAACTTGAACACAAAAAGTTCATCTTCGTTCACCAAAACATTCTCCAGTCCCCTATTCCTCTAAGCAGTTATAACCCATTTTCTAACTAAAGGAAAAATTAGATGCTTCTAAAGGAAAAAACCCACAAGTGAGCTTTTTTCCATTTTTGCGCACCTTGATGTAACACTTCCAAAGGTGCCTGGATTGGCCTCTTCTCTTCAGATTCCTTAAATCTCAAATTTCCAAAACACCCATAGTTGCTTACGATTGTGCTCCATGTCTTTCTTCCCATTCCTATTTGTTTCTCTGCAGTGTTGTCTGCTTGGTGAGCCTCCCAGTAGGGGAAACCTATGAAGGGTTATTTAGGCTTGTTGTTGTGGTTCAGGGAATCTTTGCATTAGGGAGAGGATGGGCTTTTTGGGTATCATCATCGAGTGCCTCTTGCCCTGTTCAGGCTAAGGTTAGTCTAGATATTTAGGGGGTTGTGTGTTTGGTAAATGGAGAGAAAGAGATCAGGTGTCACATGTTGGGAGGGAGAAAGGAAGTTGTTAGTTGGTTACTGTTGGGTTTACAGTACTACTTGTCAAAATTATGTGTCACATTATTTTCCAAAACTAAAAGTAACAAGTGGTCTCGAAAAGATTTATTTATTTTTTAGTGCATGGTTCACAAAATTTGAATTTGTACATCTACCTAAATTTTTTAAATGATAGTTACTTGTCTTAATAATAAAAGAAGTTATCTAGGCATGGGGTTCCTAATTACTGCAATGGCTTAATTTCGTGGTTTTCTTGTTGATAGAATAATCCTTGTCTTTCCTAAGTTTTCGAATCACATTCATTTGAGACGAGTGAAAATCTTGGAACTATGAGATACCAATACCAAATCATAACTGAAACACAAGAATGGACAAGCAAGTTTTAGTTATGCTCTAACACAACACCAATAAGAAGTCTCAATTAGTAAAGAATACGAGGAGGACAAAGAAGAAGAATGGGAGAAAGTACTAAACCTAATGACAGAAAATAACAAATTCATGGAAGGTCGCCTAGACACCATAGAGACGCAAATGAAGGATGTTACGGGCCATTAGCATCAACAGCGGTATGAAACTGATAAATGTAAAATATTACATCTTTTATCCTCCTAAATTTAATCTATATAATTATTTTTATTACACATTTGGGCATGTTTATTCATATTTTATTAGTTAAAACCCAAAATTATTTGTTCTGAATTTTATTGTAAAATTGGCCTTAAGTTGAACTATTTTTTTAGCTTAATGGACTGATATAATTATGTTAATTATATAAAGATGATTAAAACTCTAGCAGTCCACAATCAAGCACCACATGCATTAAAACGGCAATTCATGTAGCAGCATAAGGAGGAAACCAACAAAATATACATCCAAGAAGCACCGAAAAGGCAATGCTTAGAGGTGGGAGACATGAAGAAAACGGTAGCAGAGAAGAAAACACGCCAGTAATAGACACGTAGTAAAATGCAACGCATGTTGGATAAGAAATGACAATGTATGTAGAAGGTGGGGAGAGACCAAAACACGCCAATAGAGTGGGAAACAAGGAGCAAAACGGCAACACAAAGACAAAGTGGCCAAGAAAAACGACAGTGTATAGAACTGGCAGAGAGTTAAAAGAGGCGTGAATAGGATGCATGACCCAATATATTAATTTCTCACTTTAGTGAATAGTGAAATAGGGAGAGTTGCGCAGAAACAAGAGAGACATGAATAGTAGAGATGTACTAAGACTTTATTCACCACATCAGTGAATAGTGAGGGAAATATAATAGAGAGAAGCTTACGACAAGTACAAAGGGAGAGCAACTAGGGGTCTTCATATAGGGTATTTTTACGGAGGCTTAAGCATTTTTTTAGGGGAGATCTATGAAGGGCTATAGGTCCTAACACTAGTTTGGAGGTGACATCAATGTCGACAATCCGAGTTAAGCATTTCTTTCATATTTTTGTTACTTCTTTCTCTCCTATTGAATTGATTATGTTATCCTAGGCATATTAATTTGGATTTTGTCTATGGATAATTGAATTTTTATTATTGTTTGGTTATTTGTGTATGAACTCATTGAGTATTATGAGATGATGATTTTAATACATTCATTGAATCATTTAATTTCAAACTCATTGCTAAAATTTTGTTGTAATCTATAATGGTTATCTTGAAATTCACATGACTAATTATTCGTAATCATTAGGGATAACATGACCTAGGTTAAATGATGCATCATATGTGATTGTTGGCTTGATTAATGAGTTTTCCTAATTTGTAATGCTACTGCTTAATTAAATCTAGAGATCGCATCCTAGGTTATTCGATAGTTAAGTTTAATTAACGATCGTTTCTTGATTAATCAAAACCTAAGGAAAAACTCGGGTTAATTATTAACTCATGATTAATAGTTGCTAGGAGAGATTTGAGAACAATAAATTAATAAAATATGTTTAATTAGAGTGTAGGTTGAGATTGAACTAAAGAATCAGATCCCTACCGAATTCCTTACTTTTATCATTTTTCACATGTTTTCTTTAATTTTTTTTATTAGTCTAGTTTCATTTTATTTTCTTATTTTAAAAAATCCAAAACCCTTTGTTAAACCTAAACACTAGTTACTTTCATTTCATAAACTTTGAACACATTCTTTATGTGATTGACCTAGACTCACCACTGCTATAGTACTAGTTTATTTATTTTATTTTGACTAGCATTATGACGTGCTGTCAATTTTGACGCTGTTATCAAGGAGTTAGGTATTGAAGCTTTAATTTATGATTTAATTGGTATTTTGTATATATTTGTTCATAATTGATTTCTTTTTAGTTATTTTGTGATCTTTTCAATTTTTTGTTTTGTTTTTGTGAAAAAATCGATATGGACAAAGGTAATTTCTTTTATAACTCATATTCTCAATCCTATAACAATGTTTGGATTGATCATCCTAACTTTTATTATGGATGGGGTAATCATCAAAATTACTTCTATGATAGTTTACAAAATGTACAACAATTCTCGTATAGACCAAAAGTTTCTTATCACAATTTAGGTATAACTCTAGACTACTATATCAAGACCTTTAATACTAACAGTTTTTAATTTTAACAGGGTATGCAACAACTTTAAGAGAGTATACACCAGACCCAACAAGATGTCCCACAATTCCAACAGGATGAAAGACGATCTTGGTCTAGTTGCCAAAATTTGGAGAGCCAACGCGACTCAAGAACATATTTAGAAGAATTGCTTAATATTATGGCTACTAACAATCTTCAAATTCAATAACATATGTAACATTTCCAAGAGAATATGCAGTAGCTGTTTCAGCAAGGTGTACAACAAATCCAACAGAATGCTCTATAATTCCAGCAAGATGCATTGCCTCGATGGGGAGATATCAATAATCTAGAACTGCAAAGCAAAAAGGAGCAGTTGTATTAACCCGAGGTGTACCTAATGGACGTTTGTGCAGAAAATTTACAAAATGATGAGGAGCTTAAGAATTTTAAGGTCAACCCTCAATGAATTGCTTGTATAGAAGAAGCAGAGGAGGAGCTTGAAGTAAAAAAAAGACATATCTTTTAGCTCAAAGGTAAGTACTAAGTTCCAATTTATTGTTGAGAATGACTCTTCACCTTTGCATAGTAGATTAGAGGAATTAAATGAGGAAGAAAAAGGTGAAGAGACATTTGAGATCTTTTCGGAGTGTACGAACTCAATTGAGATTGAGAATTTGAGGATAAGAAAGACGCTATATGAGGATGATGATCAACTAAGGCACTATCTGAGACAACCTCGTGTGGAAGTGGCACTAACTGCAGTATCTGAAGATCACATTTTTTTCACGTGAAGGAAAGAAGGAGTCGAGCCAGCGACCCTAAACAAAGGTGCTTCTTAGGAGGCAACCTAAGGGAAGCAAATTTCTTCTCTTTACATTTCCACATTACTTTTTATTTGCATGTGTGTTTTTATGTTAGTTTGTTTCTTGCTTGTTTTTAAGTTTTCAATCAAAGTGAGGGAGAATAAAACAAATGAAACAAACATTTTCTCATTTTTTATTGTTTCTAGGACTATATAGTCATGATTAGAGTATAAGTTGACTAAAGAATTTCATGGCAACTTTAACATGGAATTTTACTCTTGTGATTGATCAATATGCATTATTTTTAAAAGAGTAATGACTAGTGGTTGACAAAGTTGGTGAGATTTTATGCCTTATTTGACTGACACATTTATATCAGTCTCGTTGTCTTTTGATAATGTGTGACCTTCATGACATATACATCCTAATTTTTTCTTGAATTTCTATTTAAGACCACATTTTTATCACATGCATTAATATGGATATGATTAGGCATTCTTTACTTTTATAAACAACGTTAGAAAATAGCCTACGCATTATATGATTTTCCCTTGTTAAGCTCCCTTTGAGCTTTATTAGCCCTTCTTTTTGTATCAACTGTATTACATGCTTTATACTTAACCAAATGAGTGATTCTTTCATACTAGTATATGCTTCATATGGTTTGTGTGTGAGTTAAATTAGGTTGTGAAATGTAAATGTTGCATTCGTTATAGCTGACAGTACCCAGTTTTTGATAAGTGTTAACTTGTGCACTTGGTGGTATAATTGAGTGTTACTTTTGTTTCACTAACTTTGATGACTTTCATGCTATTTGACCCAAATATATCTCACCTTACCTTTACTCACATTACAACCTTAAAAAGTCATTTGATTCATGCTTTTGCATATGAACATTAGTGGTGGAGAAACAAAATCATATGCAAAGTTTGGAATGTTAAGTTCTTGCTATGATTTTTGAAAGTCATCCATCTTTGTTTACGATTATGTATTGTTAGAACATGTAGGAAATGAGTTAATGTTTTTGGATCTATGAGCTTAATTTTAATGTTTTGCCTGAGGACAACCAAAAACTAAATGTGGGGGAATATGATAAGTGTAAAATATTACGTTTTTTTATCCTCCTAAACATAGTCCATATAATTATTTTCATTACATATTTTGGCATGATTATTCATATTTTATTAGTTAAAACCTAAAATTATTTTTTGTGAATTTTATTGTACAATTGGCCTTAAGTTGAACTATTTTTTAGCTTAAAGGACTAATGTAATTGTGTTAATTATGTGGAGATGATTAAAACTTCAGTAGTCCAAAATCAAGCACCATATGCATTAAAATGGCAATCCATATAGCAGCATAAAGAGGAAGCCAGCAGCAAAATGCACAGCCAATAAGCACCGAAACGACAACACATAGCAGGTGGGATGCATGAAGAAAATGACAGTAGACGAGAAAACACATTCGTAATAGACATACACTAAAACACATCGTATGATGGACAAGTAACGAAAACACATGTAGAAGGTGGGGAGAGACCAAAATGCGCTAGCAGAGTGGGAAACAAGGAGCAAAACAACAACACACGGACAAGCTGGCCAAGGAAAATGACAGAGTACAGAAGCAGTGAAGGGTTAAAAGAGGTGTGAATCAACATATTAATTTGTCACTTCAGTGAATAGTGAAATAAGGAGGGCTGCATAGAAACAAGAGAGACGTGAATAGTGGAGATAGACCAAGATTTTATTCATCAAATTAGTGAATAGTGAGGGAAACATAACGGAGAGAAGCTTATGACAAAAACCAAGGAAGAGCAACTAGAGGTCTTCTGATAGGGTATTTTTACGGGGGCTTAAGCATTTTTTGGGAGAGATCTATGAAGGGCTATATGTCCCGATGCCAGTTCAGAGGTGACATTGATGTTGACTACCCAAGTTAAGCATTTCTTTCATATTGTTGTTGTTTCTTTCTCTCCTATTAAATTGATCGTGTTATCTTAAGGCATATTGATTTGAGTTTTGTGTATGGATAATCAGATTTTCATTATTGTTCAGTTATTTGTGTATGAACTCATTGGGTATTATGAGATGATGATTTTAATGCGTTCATTAAATCACTTAATTATCAACTCATTGTTAGAATTTCGATATAATCTATAATTTTTATGTTGAAATTCATATGTAGCGACTAATGATTCGTAATCATTAGGGATAACATGACCTAGGTTAAATGATGCATC
>JANSVA010000216.1:21242410-21256436 GCA_025504915.1 Erythroxylum reticulatum
TTATTAATAATAAATATTTTCATTACAAAACTGTAACTGAAGAAGATAAAGTTACATGTAAATACACTTGTTTTCTAAGGAACTATATTTACGTAACTTCAACAAATGCATGCATAACATTCCATGTGCTTCGACAGTTGGAAGTTTAATATATGCAATGCTTTTCACTAGACTAGATATTTGTTACACAGTGGGACTGGTAAGCAGATTGTAGTCTAATCCAGGAATGGGCATTAGACTACGGTTATACTCGGTATCTTCATAGGACGAAGAACTTAATGCTTGTTTACTCAGGAAGTAATCTTATTCCAACAGGATATATAAATTCTAATTTCCAATCAGATGTTGATTCAAGGAAATCAACTTTTGATTCTATATTTGCTTTAAGAGGTGGAACCATAGTTTGGAGGAGTGTCAAGCAATCTTATATCACTTATTCGACTATATAGGCTAAGTATGTTGCTGTTTGTAAAGCAGTAAAGGAAGCAGTCTAGCTCCGTAAGTTCCTAAATTATTTGGAGGTAGTTCCAAGGGAAGAAAAAGTCATTACACTTTATTATGATAACAGTGGGGCAGTGGCAAATTCTAAAGAACCTCGAAACCATAAAGCTACCAAACACATAGAGTGAAAGTATCATCTCATAAGGGAGATAATACGACGTGGAGAAGTAAATGCGGTAAAGATTCCCACAGAGCAAAACTTTATTGATCCATTTACGAAGACACTGTCTTAAAAAGTTTTTGAGGGTCATCTAGTAAGGATGGGAATGAGGGATATGTCAAACTTACTTTAGGACAAGTGAGAGATTGTTGGAGTTATATAAGTATAGTTCCTTAGAAAGCAAGTGTATTTACATGCAACTTAATCTTCTTCATTTATTATTAATAAAACAAAATAGTTTGGATTTTATAAACATTATATATCTAGTTATAAGGTACCGAGATTCTTTTATAAGTAATACATATATACATAGAGATGTATGGGAAACATGTATATTATAAGAATCTAAAATAATGGATTCACATTTGAATAATCAAGTTAGTTACTTGATTATGGTTTAGACTGTTGTGTTGCGATTTATCTCTATATAAGTAAAGGAGTTTACTTCAAGGGAATGATGAGTTTCATATCATGATAGTAGTCAACTATTGATAATGGCACTATTAAATGAATCTGGAATCAAGTATGTTTCAAGAATAAAGTAGTCCGTTACTTTATTATTAAAACATATATTTTGGCATTTGCTTATTATAGACCGCAATCTTGATAAGTGGTGAACTCATATGTGTTTCATTATAATTATTGATATGATCATAATGGATTTTTACAGAGTATTAATCCAATGTCTACATGTTGGAATTATTAATTGAAACATGCATCAGGGAACATTAGCTCAAATAAAAAGTTTTAATGATATCGTCACTTCTAGATGTTTTACAGAGATTGGTGATTAAACTGGTGCCAGGAGTTTGATGGACTAGCTACCCATCAAGTCTGAACACCAAGATGAGACCTTGTTTGTTAATCACCACATATAGTAAAACGGGAGATCTAGAAGGAAAAACCAACATAAGGGCAAAACGGTAATTTTACCCTTTATTGTGTGAATGGATATAATAAGGTTCATAATAGGGTTTGCAATTGGACTTATTATTTGAAATATTTGTTCTCATAATATTTAGTAATTCAAGAGTTCAACTAATTATCTTTTATGGAATGACATTTAGTTAATAAGCTAGAATTAATTCAAATAAGATTAAATTAATTATAAGCTTATTAGATCTTGAATTATCTAAGTCTAATACGATTCCCTACTTGGCTTTAAGGATGGTTTCATGAGAAGTGTCTCATTTTTGGCTTCTTTTCTTAAAAAAAATCTCCTCCAAAGTTTTCTTCTCCTTTCCCAACAAATGATCTTGTTAACCAAGTTGTCCAAGAAGAACAGGTGGTAGATTGGATTGGTTGAGGATACAATATCAAGAAGAGGAACTAATAACAAGAAGAAAAAGATACATCACCTTGGCAGAAATACATTACCGACGATAGGATAGCACAGCGAGAAGTTAAAGTTTTAGCGAAGGAGTTGGTGATATTTCTACCATCTTGTTCTTATGTTAAATATTATCATTATACTATATCATGTATGGATTGATATGTTGATTTGATTATCTTTCTTCCGTTGAGTTATGATTTCTAATAAAAAGTTCTAAAATCCACTGTCTAACTAAATCTTGCATGTTTTCTTTTCCAATCTAACACAAAGAACTTACCAAACTAGCCCTTTATACAACTAAAACACTTCCAAAATTTAGGTAGATTTAAGATGATCTTAATACCCAAAAGATAACAACATAAAAGATAACTTATGGTTTCTTTCTTGGTGTAGTATCTTATAAGAATTCTTACTGAAATGGAAGAAAATTTCAGAGCTAAGAGAGAGTGAATGGTTTCGGTGGAGATGCTTCCATGAAAGGTGCAGAAACTTCTTGCAAGTTTAACACCTAAGTTGCTAGGTGTCCTAATCTTGGAGGAACATATGTCACCAATGCATGTATCACATTTTTCCTCCCTTTAGGCTACCAAATGTCACACATCTATTAGGCCATTTGTCACTTAATCAATGCTACCAAATGTCAATCAATTATACTTCCATTTGTCCTTTATTTACTTATGCCAAACGTCATCCAATTTTCATGTACCAACTTGTCTTGCCAATTGACAATTTTCCTAGTCCAAATTTACATTTTAATACATCAATTTTCTAATGATATCAATTAATTCCAAATAAAAAAGTATGATTCATTAAATCAAAATTCAAGTCATATGCAATTCTCAATCATCTCACAATTTTTAATCACCTATCATACCTGTACTTTCATGAACATATAACATTCCAACTAGGGTACAATTTGGATCCATACATTTTTTGCTTTTATTTTATTTTGTTTTATCTTATTTCTATTGTATTTTATTGTATTTCAAGCTTGGTCATTTAGTTATCTTTTGAACTTCTTTACTTTTACAATGTATTGGTGGTTTAGTTTGGGAATTGAGATTTAACATCATAATCATAACTCAAAATAGATGGATGGAGCGAACAGTACTTTTATAGGAGCTAGAATATGTCTTCGTAATATATAATATCACCATATAAGAGAGAGAGGTTTCCTCACATATTTTCATATGCTTAACTGATGTTTATACCGTGTTGCAACATTTGTGGGAGTACTTATTACGATCATAAAAGTCAAACACCAATCTAGATGTGGGAACAACCGAACATGTATAGTCAACCTCAAGGTGCAACATACGAGAACAACTACAATTCATAATAGAGTAACTTTTACAATTATGGATGGAATGATTATGTTCTAGTTGAATATTTACAATACGAAGCACGTCAACTTAAGGAGCTAACTCTAGAAGCAATCATGACTAATTTTATTCAAGAATCAATCATGAGGCCTTAGATACTAGAGGCTTATATATAAATTATGGTGAATCAGATCAACTAGCTAGTGGATATAATAACACTTATGAGATGTAAGGGAGTTTACCTATTCCTATTTAAATAAACCCCAACGAATTTGGAATGGTAATCACCCTTAGAAGTGAAAAAGAGCTCCTAAAAGAAGAAGGAGAAAAGAGTATTTCATATAGAATGATTGAAATCCTTGCCAAAATGAAAGCTAATCAAAGTGGATTTGAGAGTGAAGAAAGATAAGGTTTGGCTTCATGAATGGAATGACATTTTAATAAGAGCTTCCGAAACAAGAAGAAGTCTCCATCTAAGAAGAAGAAGCATAGAAGTGGTAGGAGGTAATTGAAGATGAGCCAAAAACCTTTGTCTAGGAAGAAGTAGAAAAATAGTGAATAGATGATAAGTGTAAAATATTACATCATCTATCCTCCTAAAATTGGTCCATATAATTATTTTTATTACCCATTTAGGCATGATTATTCATATTTTACTAGTTAAAACCCAAAATTATTTATTTTAAATTTTACTATAAAATAAGCCTAAGTTGAACTATTTTTTAAGCTTAATAGACTACTGTAATTGTGTTAATTATATGGAGATGATTAAAACTCCAGCAGTCCACAATCAAGCATTACATGCATTAAAATGACAGTCTATGTAGCAACATAAGGAGGAAGCCAATAGCAAAATGCACAATCAAGGAGCACCAAAATTATAACGCGTAGCAGGTGGGTAGCATAAAGAAAACAAAAACAGACGAGAAAACATTCCAACAATATATGCTCACCAAAATGCAATGTATGATGGACAAGAAACGAAAATGCATACAGTAGGTGGGGAGAGACCAAAACATGCCATCAAAGTGGGAAATAAAGAGCAAAATGACAACACATGGACAAGATGGCCAGGCGAAAACAACAGTGTGGAGAAGGTGTGTGAGTTTTTAAGAAGAGTGAATAGTAGGGGTGGACCAAAAATTAATTCACAAAATAGACAGAATAGTAGTGTGAAACATAGAAGAGAAGGGAGGCGCTATTAAGGGGTTTCAATTGAGTTATTCTTGGATTGGTCGAAGCATTTTCTTAGGAGAGATCCATAAAGGGCTAAACATCCCAATCTCAGTTCGGAGGTGACATAAACGCCGACAACCTGAGTTAAGTGTTTTTCTTTATTTTGGTTATTTCTTTCTCTCTTTAGAAATTGATTATGTTATCCTATGTTCATTGATTTGGGCTTTATATATGGATAATTGTACTCTCGTTATTGTTTGATGATATGTATGAACCCATTAGGTATTGTGAAAGGATGATTTTAATGTATTCATTGAATCGTTTATTTGTAAATTCATTGCTAGAATTTCAATATAAAATGTAATTGTTATGTTGAAATTCATGTGCAGCTACTAATGATTTGTAATCATTATGGATAACATAACTTAGGTTAAATGATACACCGTATGTGGTTGTTTCCTTGATTAATTAGTTTTCCTAATTTGTAATGCTATTGCCTAATTAAATCTAGAGATCGTATCCTAGGTTATTCGGTGGTTATGTTTAATTAATGATCGTATCTTGATTAAACAAAACTTAAGGAAAAACTCAAGTTAATTATTAACCCACGATTAATAGTTGCTATGAGAGGTTTAAGAACAACAAATCAATGAAATATGTTTAATTAGGATGTAGGTTGAGGTTCAACTAAAGAACTGGGTCCATACTAAATTCTACACTTTTATCATTTTTGACATGTTTTTTAATTTTTTTTATTAGGTTTGTTTTATTTTATTTTATTATTCTTAGAAGCCAAAACCCCCTAAAACCTACACCGATTATTTCAGTTCAATAACTTTACACACACTCTCTGTGGGATCGACCTAGACTCACCACTACTATAGTAGTAGTCTAGTTATTTTATTTTGACTAACGTTACGACGCACTATCAATCTTTGCATCATTTCTAGGGAGTGTAATGTTTTAGTTTTTGTTTGTGATTTTAATTATTGTTTTATATATATTTGTTCGTAATTGATTTATTTTGATTTATTGTGAAAAAAAAATTCATGGATGGAAGTAATTTTTTCTTTAACTCTTACTCTCAATCCTATAAACAAGGTTAGAATGTTTGACCTAACTTTAGTTATAGATGGGATAACCATCAAAATTACTTCTATGATAGTTTGCAAGACACACAAGAATTTTCGTGTGGACTAGAAGTTCTTGTCACAACTAAGGCACACCTCTGGACAACTATATCAAGACTTGTAATGTTGTCCATCTTCAACTTCAACAGGGTATGCAGTAGCTTCAATAGAGTATGTAACCACTTCAATAGAATACCCTAGAATTCTAGCAGGATGAAAGGTAATCTTGGTCTAGTTTCTAAAAAGTGGAGAGCAAACATAACTCAGGTACATCTCTGGAAGAATTGATGAATGTTGTAATTACTAACAATATCCAATTTCAACAGAGCCTACAACAGCAGTTGCAATAGTTCCAGCAGGAAATAATGCATATAACGTCTAGAAACCAAAACTTATGAAGCTAAATGGGTGAAATGATAATGACGAATGAACATCTAGAATCACAATTAGAAGAGGAGTAGTCATATCAACCCCAGGTATAACCTATAGGCGTAAGTGTAGAAATCTTAAGTGTAATACTCGAGGAGTTGCTTGTGTTAAAGACGTTAAGGAAGAGCTTAAGAATTTTGAGGCCAATTCTCAACGAAATACTTGTGAAGAAGAAGTTAAAGAGGAGCTTGAAGCATAATATGATACATCATTTATCTCGAAAGTGAGTATTGATTCCGTGATTATTTTTTACACTAACTCTTTACCTTTACCTAGTATGTTAGAGTAATTAAACAGAGAAGAAAAAGGCGAAGAGAAATTTGAGATCTTTTAAGAAAACGTGGACTCAATGGAGATCAAAAGTCTAAGAGATCGAAAGTCTAAGGATAGGGAGGACACTGAATAGGAATGATGATCAACTAAGGCCCTATCTAGAAGAACCTCACATGGAGGAACCGCATGTGACACTTGAAGATCATAATTTTTTCACATAAGGAGGAAACATGGAGTCAAGCCAATGACCTTAAACAAAGGCATTTGTTGGGAGGCAAACTAAGGGAAGTAAATTTCTATTTTTACATTTCCGCATTTTTTTTATTTGCATGTACGTTTCTATGTTTTTTTTATATCCATGTATGTTTTTACATTTGTTTGTTTTAGTTGTTTTAAGTTTTCAATCAAAATGAGATAGAGAATAAAACAAATGAAACAAACATTTTCTCATTTTCTATTTCATCCTGGACTATATAGTCATGATTAGAGAATGAGTTGACTAGAGAATTTGATAGCAACTTTAGCATGTACTTTTACTCTTGGTTAATGTGCATTATCTTTAGAAGAGTAGTGACTTGTGGCTGACAAAGCCGGTGAGATTTTGAACCTTATTTGGCTTACACATTCATATCAGCCTCATTGTCTTTTGATAATGTGTGGCCTTTATGACATGTACATCCTGATTTTCCCTTGAATTTCTATTTGAGAACACATTTTATCACATGCATTAACATGGATATGATTATGCACTCTTCTCTTTTCCGAACTACATCAGTCAAATAGCCTACCTATTATATGATTTTTCCATTGATAAGCCCCCTTGTGCTTTGTTTGCCTTTTCTTTGTGTATTATCCATATTACATGCTTTAACTTAACCAAATGCCCTTCCCAAGTCTTAAAGCTAGTGGAATATTTGTTGAGTTTTTAGTTTGTGGAAGCAAAAATTATATATGTGGAGGAATGCATATGTTGTTGGATGGGAAATATAAGCATGCTATATTTGCATAAAATGGTAGATTTCAAAACTTTTTAGAAATCAAAATTGCAACAGAAGCAATATAACCAAATCAACATGCTAAGCCATACATGATACGGTATAAGGAAAATAATTTACATAAATAACAAGATGGAAATTATTACCGACTATTTCACTACAGCTTTAACTTCTCGCTGTGCTATCCTATCCTCAGCAATATATCCTCTCCTAGGTAATGTATTCTCTTCTTATTATTTTATCCTCTACTAATCTGATCTAGCACTTGTTCTCCTTGGACAACTTAGTTAATAAGATCCTTTGGTGGGAAAGGAGAAGAAAACTTGAAGAGATTTTGCCTTAGAAGAAAGAAGCCAATAATGGGACACCTCTTATGCAAATTTCGACCAACATATGCAAGATAGGAGAGAGAGAGATAAAAATTCAACAACACCTTATATTCGTTCTCTCACTTTAAGTTAAGCCTCAAAGAAAGAAGTGAAGTGCATCCAATGCATCACATCCTTCCTTAATCAATCATAAAGAAACCAATAAATGAGACTCTTCTCATTTGATTTAAGATGGCTATATGAAAAGACTAATAACCTAAAAGATATATCTCATTTTTTATTTTGTGTGATGAAAGAAGGAAGATTGTCCATCAAATGCGCCTATTTCTTCTTTAATCTAATGAATTCTAAATGGTTACATGCTATCATTAAAAGACAACCATTAAACCATTTAATGATACGATCATTACTCCATTTAATAATGATAAAGCATGTTAAAAACCATCATAAATATATCAAACCAATGTTAAATGTGTAACTGCACATTTATCCCTTTAAAACCAAAAATCCTCCTGCCTTTATCTTTAATAACTTTTATTTAATTTAATTAATCAAATTAAACTAAAGTCTAGCTCATTTATATATGTTCATATGGGCTTCTAATTAAACATTAGTTAAAGTGAGCCCAACATTCAATAATAGGCTTTAAAACCTCTATTTGTATTTCTTATTTTACTTGATAACCTTCCTAGAAGTCAAATGAGGAATCTAATTGGACTTATATAATTCAAGTTCCATTAAGTTTGGAATTAATTTAATCTCATTATAATTAATTTTAGCTTATTAACTAAATTTCATTTCCTTAAAGACAATTAGATGAACTCTTCAATTACTAAATATTATGAGAACACATGTTTCAAATTAGATGTCTAATTGTAAACTCTAATATAAACCATATTATAGCCATCTACACAATAAAGGGTAAAATTACCATTTTGCCCTTATGTTGATTTTTTTTCTAGATCTCCCGTTTTACTTTAAACGTTTATTAACACACAAGATCTTATTTTGGTGTTAAGAATTGATGGGTAGTTGGTCCATCAATCTACTGGCGCTAGTTTAATCACTAATCTCCGTAAAACATCTAAAAGTGATGATATCACTATAAACTCTTTATTTGAGTTAATGTTCCCTAATACATGTTTCAATTAATAATTTCAACATGCAGAAAATTGATTGATACTTTGTAAAAATCCATTCTGATCATATAAAAAAATTATAATGAAACATATATGAGTTCACCACTTATGAAGATTGTGGTCTATAATAAACGAATGCTTAAATTGTATGTTTTAAGATTAAAGTAATAACCTACTTTATTCTTTAAAACATACTTGATTCTAGATTCATTTAATAGTGCCATTATAGATAGTTAACTACTATCATGATATAAAACTCATCATTCCCTTGAAGTAAACTCTTTTACTTACTCGAAGATAAATCGCAACCCTACAGTCTAAATCATAATCAAGCGACCAACTTAATTATTCAACTGTGAATCAATTATTTTAGATTCTAATAATATACATTTTTCCCATACATCTCTATTTATATGTATATTACTTATAAAAGAATCTCGGTACCTTATGACTAGATATATAATGCTTATTGAAATAAAACAAAACTCTTTCGTTTTATTAATAATAAATATTTTCATTACAAAAGTAACTGGAAGAAATTTAAGTTATAAGTAAATATACTTGCTTTCTAGGGCACTATATTTACATAACTCCAACAATCTCCCACTTTTCATAAAGCAAGTTTGACATATCGCTCATTCTCATCCCTACTATGTGACCCCCAAAACTCTTTTGAGATAGCCTCTTCGTAAATGGATCAGCAAGGTTTTGCTATGTGGGAATATTTACCACATTCACCTTAACACATTGTATTATCCCCCCTATAAGATGATACTTTCTCTCAATATGTTTGGCAGTTTTATGGTTCTAAAGTTGTTTAGAATTAGCTACTGCCCCATTATTATCACAACAAAGTGTAATGGCCTTTTCTGCCTCAGGAACCACCCCCAAATCATTTAGGAACTTATGGAGCTAGGCTTTTTCTTTTGCTGCTTCATAAGCAGTAACAATCTCATCCTCTACAGTTAAATCAGCAATATAAGTTTGGTTAACACTCCTCTAGACTATAGCTCTACCTCCTAGAATAAATATAGAACTAGAAGTTGATTTCCTTGAATCAACATCTAACTGGAAATCGGAATCTGTATATCCTATCAGAATAAGTTTATTTCTAAAGTAAACAAGCATTAAGTTCTTTGTCCTACGAAGATAATTCAGTATGCACTTCACCGCAGTCTAACGCTCCATTCCTGGATTGGACTAAAATCTACTTACTAGTCCCACTATGTAACAGATATCTGGTCTAGTGCAAATCATAGCATCATTAAACTTCTAACTATCGAAGCATATGGAATGTTATGCATACGTTTGACCTCCTCTTGGGTCTTAGGTGCTTGCTCCTTTAAAAGTTTGATTCCATATCTAGTAGATGTGAAGCCTCTCTTGGAATCTTACATGGCCAACTTATTGAGCAAGTTCTCAATGTAGGTTATTTGAGACAAGGCTATCAGTTTGTTCTTACGATCCCCTATAAGTTTGATCCCTAAGAAATAGCTAGCCTCTCCTAAATCCTTTATTGAGAACTATTCATTCATGCATCCCTTAACCATATATAACATTCCTACATTATTCCCAATGAGCATAATGCCATTAACATATAGGATTAGGAAAGTAACCTTGCCTTCTTATATCCTTTTATAGACATAAGGCTTATCTTGGTTTTATATTAAACCATAAGTTTTGATAAATTTATCAAACCTAGTGTTCCAAGACCTAGATGCTTGCTTAAGCCCATAAATGGACCTTTTCAATTTGCTCACCTTATGGTCATTACTGGCTCAATGAATCCTTCTGATTGAGCCATGCAAATGGTCTCCTCAAGATTTCCATTAAGAATTGTGGTCTTGACATCCATTTTCTATATTTTATAACCGAAATAGGCTACTATGGGCAAAAGAATTCTGATGGAATTAATCATGGAAACTGGAGAAAATGTTTCCTCATAGTCTATACCCTCCTTTTAAGTATAGCCTTTAGCTACAAAACTAGCTTTAAAGGTCTCGACATTCCATCTGATCCTTTTTTCCTTCTGTAGATCCATTTACACATTATGGCTTTCAAATCTAGTGGTAGATCTATAAGGATCTAGACTTCATTAGCATACATGGAATCTATTTTTGATTCCATTACCTTAAGCCATTTTTTGCATCAACATCATTAATAGCCTATGTATAAGTAATGGGATTTGTTTCATCTTGGTCTAAGATGGCTATAATGCCTCCTTCCAGACCTAGATACCTATCAGGTTGTCTCACAACTTTCCCACTACATCTAGGCATTATTTGATGTTCATGTTACTTTTTCAATTCAACTCTTAAATCCATTTTGACATCTTGTTCTGCTATATCCAAATCAACTCTTAGTTTGGATGAAATAGCTAACTCTTTGAGTACTAATTCACTTCTTCCTTTGTGATTTCTCAAGATGAAATAGCTAACTCTTTGAGTACTAATTCACTTCTTCCTTTGAGATTTCTCACAAACTCTTCCTCTAGGAAGTTTGCATTTGTTGACACAAATACCTTCATGTCCTAATGACTGTAAAAATAGTACCCTTGAGTACCCATAGGATAACCTACAAGCAAACATACTTCTGACCTTGATTCCATCTTTATGGATTCAGACTTTAGAACAAGGGCTAGGCAGCCCCAAGTCCTTAAGTGCTGCTATGAAGACACTCATCCAGTCCACAACTCCCTAGGTGTTTTTGGCACCTATTTAGATGGAGCAAAGTTAAGAAGATAAGTTGTCATTTGTATGGCATATCCCTATAATGATTCTGGAAGGCTACCGTAGGACATCATTGATCTTACCATTTCCAATAGGATCCTATTTCTCCTCTCATCTACACCATTCTGTTGACGTGTTCGTGGAGCTGACGAGTTGAAAACAATTCCATTGTCAATTAAATATTATTGAAACTCTCTATATAAGTACTCACCACCTCGATCTGATCGAAGTTATTTTAATGGCTTGCTTAGCTGCTTCTCAGCTTCAACTTCAAATTCTTTTAATTTTTCAAAGGACTCACTCTTTTTATGCTTAAAATATAAATAGCCACGTATAAAGTAATCATCTATAAAGGTTATAAAGTTTTCATAACCTACTTTAGCTTGTACGTTTATGGGCCTAAACACATTAGTATATACCAGGTCCAACGTGGATTCAGATCTATTTCCTTTGGAAGGAAACAAGGCCCTAGTCATTTTTCCTTCAATACAAGATTCACAGGTGGCTAATGGATCATTATCCAAGCCCATAAGGATCCCATCCTTTACTAACCTGTCAAGTCTTTTCTAATTGATATAACCCATTTTTAAATGCCATAGATATTTTAAATTAATGCTAGAGACATTAGATTGTCTTAGTTTTATCAATTCTATAGTATTTAGTGAGCCTATAATAGGTTCTATAAAAAACAATCCATGTTTAATTATTGCATTACAAATAAAATCCTTATTCTTATATATTGAAACAACATTTTCAAAATATAAGGAATAACCATATTTTATTAAACAAAAATAGAAATAATATTCCTTACAATCATTGGGATGTAATATACACCTCTAAATATAACCTACGACCACTAGGAAAGTCTAAAATAATGATTCCCACAGATTTTACCGAAACGTAGGATCCATCTACTATCTTAACTTGAAATTGGCCTTTAGGTAGTATTTTCCTTTACTAGAACCCCTGCAAAGAATTTTAAACATGGTAAGTGGCTCCTGAATCTAATATCCAAGAATTAGATAAATCTACCATATTTCTAGTTCCTAACGAACTTAGGAAACCCATATCTTGTTTAATTTTGAGGAAACACTTTCCCTTGATGTTCTCTTTGGCCTTCTTTCTCATGGGTTGGGCCTAACCCCTATTTGGGCCTTCGTTTTCATTAGAGCCTTCTTCCTTTGCTTGCCCTTACCCTTAGGTTTAGAAGAAGATGTTACATTAGCTTCTGTCCCATGAGCTTTGATATTCAATATCTCCTACATACTCTGAAGAGTATTCATCAACTCACTCAAGGTGTAATCCTTGTTGTTGATCTGATAGTCCAATTTAAACTAATAAAAAGAAGAGTTTAAGCTATTGATGATCATAATCATCTACATGTCTACATCCATGTCCACCCCAAGCATCTCAGCCTTAGTGATTGCAGAGATTAACTTAAGCATGTAATCCCACACCAATTTACAAGGTTTTTATCTGAGATTATGAAAAGTTTGGATAGCTTTCACCTTTATAGACCTAGTCCTCACACCAAACATCTCATATAGGTGATAGACTATTGCTCTAGCAGTTTTCATACGAGCAATTTTTTTGTGTGCAAGATGCCACTAACAGAAGCTAAAGTATAGCACTTAGTAGTCTTATCAGCATTCTACCATTGCTTATGTTGTTGGACTAGCTCAGGAGTTGAATCTCCATTCAGAGGTGCAGGCCCATTTTTAGTTAATACCCATGAAATTTGTTCATATTGAAGAACAATGTCAAGGTTATGCCTCCATTCATTAAAATTATCTCCATTTTTCAATTTGTTATTAGTCATGTAACATCCCATCACCGATGGAAAGGGTAGAATAGTCATTTGGAACAGGTTATGAGTGTTTAAAATTGTCTTGGCATGTTCATGAATACACATACATGGAAATAGTGACTTTTGCATATGTAAATGACTGTACATGCATTCATGACATTTCCCGGTATATTTGGTCATATATGTGCTTTTTATGAAAAGTGTGATTTTTGTGTTTGAAAAATTGATTGGAGAGGGCCTTTGAGGATTGAACATTTTTAGTGAATTTTAGAAAATTTTCTAGAAATTTTCGGGGAAATTTTTCGAACTAGGAAAAATGCCAAGAGACAGGCTGATTGTGTACTAGTAGTGGAAATGACTGTCCAATGGCACTGGAAATTTAGATAAATGATTATAGGAGTTATTAATTTGAGCCATTGGAATTTTGGAAAAAAAATTGGACTAGAAAATGAATTTTAATTGGAAAGAAACTAACTGAAGGCTTAAGATTGTGACATATGGCAAGTGACACATGTCACTTGCCCAACATGCCACCTTTGGTTAATTAAAAAGCTTTGTTTTTTCCTTCTTGGTTCATCTCTCACGAAGTTTCTTCTTCTCCCATCCAAAGCCTTCTTCTTCTTTGGTTCTCTTCTTCTTGTTAATTACTACTAATCTCCTCCTACACAAAAACTCTTATATCCTACTTATTTTCTCTTCTTTT